>JAGKQL010000120.1:0-28297 GCA_018398635.1 Cyprinodon brontotheroides
TCCTCCCTGGTAAATCATGAAATAACTCTGAGTAACTACATTTTGGGATAGTTTAATTTCTCAGATCTGATTCCTACCAAACCTACAGAATCCCCAAACCATTCAAACAGAAGTTTTCTGACAACATTAAGTATTTTAAAAGATCATAAAAATCAGCCAATCAGAACCCACTAAAATGAAATTGAGGAACCGATGAGAAGCAAAGACACTGACATGTATCAGTGTGGAAATGGTACCAAAGGCATATCTTCTGTCTAGAGAGAACTACGGCCAGAAATGTTATCCACAGATGGAGAACAGAAGGAACATGGAGAACAACTAGATTAGAGGTCAAACAATCAGAATTATTCCAAAAGATCATTAATGGGTCATCCAGGAGGGCACAGTGGAAGTCAGAACATCATCCAGACCTCTGAAGGTTTAACTGCACTTCAATCAAGGTCAAAGGTCATGATTCAACTATAAAACAAAGACTTAACTAAAATGGTCTCCATTTAAAAACTAAATCTGTTATGAGATCTATTCATTTCAACAGCACTGCATCACAAATAATCCCAATATGAAGATTGGTGTCATAGTTGGTTGTTCTTTAGAGTCTTTTTATTAACTTTTGCTTCATAGTTTTCTCTTATCTTTATTTTGAGCCTTAACTATTAGTTTTTATTTATTTATTAAGGTTATATTTTCTATTTGGAGTCTTTTCTTGTTTTATTATTACTTAATACAATTCTGAGTTTTACTTTGCCTTAAGCCCGATATTACATTTGTGATTGAGTATTGCCATATTCTGTTTTGGGTTTTTTTTCTTACTGTGAATTTTGCCATATTAGTTATATTTCTTTATGCTTTACAGTACTAGTTGTTTTTAGTCTATTTCTCTTAGTTTGTCTTTACTTTTTTTATTCATCACCTCTTAAATGTTGGATTCCTTCTCTTAGTCCTTTCTTTCAATTTAGTTTTCCTGTCAGACCATTTCTCCCTCAGACAGTGCCTTCTGGTTAGCAGTTAGTAGGCCTCTACTTAAGCTCTCTTCCATTTGCCAGTATTCATCAGGTCATCAGTCCATCTTTCACGTTGCATTGCGGAAAACAGTTTCTGCTTGAAGGACTTAATTAAATTTTCTCAGTGTATCAGTGTTAATTACGGTCTACAACAACCAAGTCTGACAATGGGAATGTTTTCCTCTCACCTCTGATAAAGGGGTTTTCCACTGGTTCACTGGAGCTGCTGCTGACAGGGTTTACCAACTCACAGAAAAAGGAGCTTTCCTTATTCTCCTGAGAAATAAATAGAAAACAGCTCTAAACCAAACCATGAAGGTTCTACTGAGTTCTTCCAGGGTTTCTCATCCTCATACCGTTGTTATCAGCAGCTCCTTGTCGGTGGACAACTCTGTGTCACCTGTTTTCCATTTATACGTCACAGGTCCAAAATCAGCAGTGACTTGGGCTTCACAGATGAGATGGCAGCTGGTCTTCTCATCATTGTAATTAATGGACACTGTGGGTTTTAGGACCGGTTCTGACAGAAACAGGAACAGATTATCTCAACTTGATTCAGGTTAAAACCTAACAAACCTCAGTCAAACCTGCTGAACTCACTGATAACCTGGAGTTCCTTCTTCTCCAGAACTTTGTTGTTGATCTCAGGTATGTAGCTGCCGCTGTCGTCTAGAGTCAGACTGTTGATGGTCAAACTTCCACTTGTTCTATCAAAGTCACAGCGACCTGGAAGCAGGATCCAGATAAAGACATCATGGATGATGTTAATCTGCAGGTTTTAAGGTTACAAAAGACGTTCTGGTCAAGAAGTCAAATTACCTTGAAAACTTCTGTAACTATAAATTTCCTGCCCAAACCACTCCAAGGCAAGGTCTGTGTTGTGCTTCCATGTTGCTGTCAGGATGGTCTCTGAAATCTGACCTGGATTCAGAACAATGGAGCCACCAACTTTTCCATAGATCAGAACAGCTGTGAATGAAAAACAAGAAAATTTTTACTCCTTCATGTGAACTTTTTCTGTGCAGCTGTAATGTTTAGACCTTTCTATCATATGTCATAGCTGTTCAAATCTAATCTAATTTTAGGATTCTACCCTGATAAAGCCTTTGATCAAACAATAAATAACTACATCAAGCAAACTCATATGTCCTGAGGAAAGGAATGTTGTTGCTTTTACTAAAGATAACATTCTCCTTGATTTAAAGCCTTAAATATGTGATTATATGGATATTCAATACCTTTGTTTATTAATTCAAGGGTTTTAACTCACAACTCAGTCAATCACAGCTGATTCATAGCTTCAAAAAAGATATAAGAGGTTTTTGGTCAGCAGTTATGCCTTCTTTCTTATGACATGTTTAACCCTAATGGATTTGAAATATTTGATATTTTTCCTTTTTCCAAACTATTGAAAAGTGTAAAAAAAAAATAAAAAAAAAAATACATCCAATACTTTATTAGTTTGAAAAACCTTGAAATTTTTTAGATACGAATATAGGCTACTTTGGGTCAAAATATTTCCCTTGTATGAACTAAATATGCTGCATTTATATGCTATGATTTTTTTGTGACATCCAAGAAGCTTTTGTAAAATGTATTTTTATAGATAAAAATGTCAACAACATTTATAACTCGAAAAGCATTTGGAGGCCGCAGACCTCTGCCAAGCAGTAATGATCTATGGAGGACCAGCTCTACCATATTTAAAAATAAATACAAATAAATACAGAAATAAATAAATGCTTGATAAATAAATAAGTATACAATTAATTGTTCCCAAAAATACAATAAACATATAAATGTAGGGAGAAATTAAATTATACAGTGAGACATAAATTTATATATCTCTTTTAATTGGCTTCTTTATTTATTCACTCTGTAATAATTAACTTATTTATTTATTATCTTCAACTTTATTTAGACTTAGACAGATTCGTCATTTTGTTTACACAATTGTAAAACAAAAAGAAATTTAGTTTGGAACAGCTCAGATACCATTAGATACCATTCAAAGTTCAGCCTTGGAAAAAGGTAATAAAAATACATAAAAACAAAAAATATATAAAAAACAATAATATAAACATATAAATGTAAATTTACAGTTCTAACATTTTCATATATATATAAAATGCAATACAATAACCAATTTTAGAAAACATTCAGCAGTGGGGAAGAAACTGTTGTAGAATCTGCTGGACCTGCATCCAATGCATTGAAGCCTCTTCGCAGAGGGCAGCAGGGAGAACAGTTCATGAGATGAAATGTCTTTTATGGAGGGAAGAGGAGCCCCGATGATCTTCACTGCTGTTCTTACCCCTCTTTTCACTTTCTTCCAGTCTGAGACGCTGCAGCCTCGACACCACAAAATGAGACAGCTGGTCAGAGCGCCGCTCCTATGGTGCTTCTGTAGAAGGTGTGGTGAGGATGGGGGCAGGTGGGCTCTCTCATCCTCAGCAAAACTACACTCTTCTGTGCCCCACTTGCCTGACCCACGAGGTAGTAGTGTGGGCATTCCAGGTGAGGGTGTCTGTGATGTGAACCACCAGGAATTTGGTGCTGTTGACCACCTCTAAAGCTGAGCTATTGATGACCAGTGGAGCGTGGTTAAGCCGGTTCTTGCTGAAGTCCAAGATGATCTCCTTCTTCTTCTCCATATTCAGGATCAGGCTGTTATCTTTGCACCAATCCACCTCCTCTATGTAGTCCAGGTCGTTGGTCTCTGATGAGGCCCACCACCGTGGTGTCGTCTGCAAACTACATGATGTGATTGGTGGTGAATCTGGGGATGCAGTCATGCGTCATCAACATGAACAGCAGGGGGCTCAGGACGCACCCCTGAGGGCAGCCTGTGCTTAGAGTGATTACAGAGGCGTGCTGTCCAACCCGGACTGACAGAGGTCTGTTGGTGAGGAAGTCTAGGAGCCAATTGCAGAGGGGTGTATTAAAGCCCGGCTGTTTCAGTTTGCCCATCAGATGCTGTGGGATGATGGTTTTGAAAGTTGAACTGAAGTCCAGGAACATCATCCACATGTGAGTGTTCTTCTCCTCCAGGTGTGCCAGGCTCAGGTGGTGAGCAGCAGAGATGGTGTCCTCAGTGAAGCGGTTTCGTCAGTAGGCAAACTGGAATAGGACAAATGTTGGCGGCAGACTGGAGATGATGTGTTCTTTCACCAGCCTTTTGAAGCACTTCATCATGATTGGAGTCAGTAATCATTGAATCAGGTGACCTGAGGCTTCTTTGGGACTGGAATAATAGTGGCAGACTTGAAGCATGCTGGCACAATGGTTTGATCCAGCGAGGTGTTAAAAATGTCTGTGAGATTTCAAAGTTTTGAAACCTTACAGAAAGATCATAAACTGGGAAAAGAGGATTTCTTTAGGTACTTGCAGGTGAGACACTATTTCAACAGTAACCTTAAAGAGGTGCTGAAAAAGAGCGAGTCAAGTTTCATGGAGGCATTTTTATCACTAATTAAACCCGGATCAGACTGCAAAATCATCTCCAAATTATATAAGGCCATACAGCTGTCTAAACAAGAGAATACAGAATACATAAAGAGGAAGTGGGAAAAAGAAATTAAGGTTAAAATCTCACAAGAGAGCTGGGAGGATGTTTGTCAATTGCAGTGGGTCTCGACCAGATCAAACACATGGCGGGAGTTCGGCTGGAAAAACATTATGCGATTTTTTGTTACACCCATTCAGAGACGATATCAAAACAATGGGGACGCCTGCTGGAGACTCTGTGGGTCTGAAGGAGCGAACCACTTTCACATTTTTTGGGACTGTCAGGTAATAAAACCATATTGGGAAGAGTTCCACAAACATATTGAAAATATATTCAATGTAAGTATTCCATTAAAATGTGAAACATTGTACCTGGGAAATCTACAACTGGACACATGGACAAACAAAGACAAAAAACTTCTGGCTACACTACTGGTCGCCAGTAAGAAGGCCATCACGAGGAAATGGATGAAACCAGACCCACCCACCACTATTGATGAATGGATTGAAATTGTTTACCAGATTTATGTGATGGAAAGGATCTGTTTTTCCCTCCAATTAGAAAAAGAAAAGTTTTATAAGATTTGGTCCAAATGGACTGAGTACGTGAAACCAGTTAGATCCGACTTCATTTGATTGTTATTCTGAAATATGTCTTGCCCTCTAATGTCTTTGTGGTTTTTATTACTCGAGGTGGTGCAATCCCCATTACTGTTTAATTCTGTTCATTTTTTGTTATCTTTACAACTACGTTAGTGATATTCTGTTAAAAATACCAGAAAGGCAACACGGACAAAATCACTTGGACTTTCTGCTTATATCTTTAGTTATAATCTTGAATGCTTGAAGCTGTGATTACTGATGTAATGGAAATCTGTCTTTCTAAATAAAAAATTATAAAAAAATAAAATGTCTGTGAGGGACACCAGCCAGCTGATCTGCACACTCCTCCTTCTTATACACCCGCCCAGGTATGTTATCAGGCCCCGGGGTCCTTCCTCTGATTGACTCTCCTCAGAGTTTTTCCCCACTCACTCCAGCTCACGTGCTGGTTTAGTGTCTCTCTTCCCCCTAGTGCCTCACAACCTTCACAGCTGAAGTGCTGTTTAGTTCATTTAGAAAGTCCAAAGTGTTTGCTGCAGTCTATCGGGGGGAGGGTGTGTTGTAATCAGTTACTGCCCGTTTGCCTTTCCACATCCTCCTAGTGTTGCTGGCATCGTGGAAGAAATCCTGGATTTTTCGGCTGCGATTCTGCTTCGCTGATCTGATGGCATGGTTTAAGTTGGCACACACTGTTCTTAGTGCCCCCTTATCACCAGACTTGAAAGCTGAGTTCCATGCTTTTAGCGATTTCCGAACCTTTCCATTTATCCAGGGTGGTTGGTTGGTCCGGGATGTGATGTTCTTTTTGATGCGGACGTCCTCAATGCATTTGTTAATGTAGGCTGACACAGTCATGGCATACTCATCAATATTTAATAAGTTGTCATATGTTGCTGCAGCCTTGAAGGTCTTGCAGCCAGAGCATTCAAAACAGTCATGGAGTTTCTCCATGGCGCCCTCAGACCAGACTCAGAAGTCTTTAACTGTTGATTTATACCTGATCATTGTCGAGAGGAGCCTTTCTTGGTTGCTGCTTATTACTTATTTTTTTAAGGATTTATTTATGTGCATGATAGCTGATGCACATTTATTTATTTGCATATTATAATATGGCCAAGTATGTTCTTGAGAAGAACACAAGAAAGTATGGACTCAGGGAGAACGTGAGCACACAGCATAAATATGGCGAGCAGTCCATACTCGTGTTCTAATGAACTGAGAAACAGCCAGTGACTTTAGACTCTCCTCTACTCCTGTAGATTCAACCAATGCAGGAAAATGCTAACCAACCAACGGGCAAAAGTTGACCCTTTAAGACACAGCCCCTCCTCATTTGCATAATGAAGCAGAAATGCATACAGAAATGTAAAAACGACAGGCAGAAATAAATAGAGTTGAAGAAATAAATACTTAAAAAATACTAAGGAAGAACAAAAGAGATAAAAATATTATAAGATGCACATAAATGCTTAAAAAAATAAGTAATTTATAAATAAAGTTGAAGATTATAACGGAAAATAAATAAATAACGTCATTATTGCAAAGACGAATAAATAAAGAAACTAATTAAAAGGGATATATACATTTATGTCTCACTGTATAATTCAATTTCTACCTACATTTATTTGTTTGTTGTATTTTCTGGGGCAATTAATTGCATGCTTATTTATTTGAGCATTTATTTATTTCTGTATTTATTTTTAAATGTGGAAGAGCTGGTCCTCCATTATCATCTGGATAATTAGCAAAAATAGAATGTTCGTTGGCATGAGGGACATCTCTGAAATAAATGTTAAATAACATCCACCCATAACTTTTTAGGTTATACTGTTTACAGACAGTCAGACAAACCTAAGAACATAACCTATGTTTTATCAGATGAGCATACCCCGTCAGACCAGCGTACCCATAGTTGATACGCATGCGCAAGACGTCAGATTTGCATTTATCCCTTTAGTTTTGTGCGAAAAATAAAAAAAATCACGTACAAACAAATAATTTAAGATGAGATCCCCATATGCTTCAAAAAACAAAAAATAATTAAATTGTTTTTGTACATTGCTAAAGGGACACATGCCCGTTTAAGTAGTTTAAGGTGTATTTTTCATACAAAACTAGATGGATAAACTAAAGGGATAAACTGGTATTGACTATGGGTATGCTTACCTGACTGAAACCTCCTTTGTAGAGGTACGATCCTTATTTTTAGTCTTACAAAATTAAGAGTTGAGCGTCTATTATTTTGAGGTAATAGCCAACTCATGGCATTATAATCAACTTATTATTAATATGTCTATCTTTATGAAAAACTGTACTTATCCTGTAAAGAAAGTTTTTTTAGAAAATTTTTTTTTTTTTACAGTGTCCCGTCTGGCAAGGTGGCAATAAGAATAATTGTCTTGATGCCAAAAAGGAGCCCAACAGATTTTAATTTCACAAGTGGAACAGTATGGCAATTGCCATATAGCTCCACTTGTTTCATGCATATAAATTGCTTTATTATAATTATGCAGGGAGTTTTACAGTTCATATGGACACTGCAAATGTAAAGTAGAGAGCAGAAAAACAGAAGAAGAAGAAGGAAAAGAAAAAAAGAAAAAAACAGGACACAAAAAAGATGAAAAGAAAGAGGAGATAGGAAGGAGACAATGACAAAACATTTTCAGTCTGCTTCCGCAACACCTGTAATGAGATGGAGAAAAAAAAAAAAAAAAAAAAAAAAAAAAGAACAGCACAAACTAAAAAAAAAAACATGGTAATGCAGATATACAATAAAGCAAACACCTTGAAACTATCGCTAAAGTAATATTATTAGCTCCGACATGTACTCTGTGTTACCTGGAAGATATGGAAATGGGGTTTCTGGTTTGAAGTGAATTTCTGGGCACCTGAAGCCTAGCACCTGTAGTTGTTTTGTGAGGGTGAACTTGTGCATGTAAAGTTTAACTATAGAAAAAAAAAAATGCTCAATAGTGGTTGTGGGAGAGCCGGAGAGGCGCACTCCCCCAGAGCACTGAGTCCAGCCACTGGAGACCCAAAGCCCTCCAGGCTTCAAGGGGACCCCAGAAGCGAGCAGCACTAAGCAGCGGGCCAGCCCCGAAACCAGACCCCACCAAGGCAGGAGGAGAGACAGCCACGGTTAGGCCTCCCCAGCCACCGCCATGCCGGGCGCCTCGGGAGCCGCTGGGGACGCAGTCCGCTGGGCCCCGCCGCAGCCGCCACCTCGCGCAGGGCCGGCAATCAACACCAGCTCCCCCACGGCGCCGTAATCGAAACGCCCCCAGCCCCACAGAGCACCAAACACGCCCCGCCCCCGACCGCCCCCCCCGCGACCGGCCGCAACACCCACCGCCACCACACTTCACCCAGGAAAACACTCAGGCGCTCCCGCCGGGCCGGGCCGGGCCCATGCGCGATCCGCCTTGAACCGGCCACGAAGCGCCGCGGACCCCCAAACGCCCCGCCAAAAGCGCAGCCCCCACCCCACCAAGACCGATGCCAACAGCGCTAAACTAAACACACCGCGACACAGAATCAGCCCGAGAGCAGAAAAGCCGCCCGGCGCAAAACCGCAAGAAGAGCAGACCGCAGCCGGGCGCAACCACACCCTCCAGCAGCCCGAGGGGCAGCACAAAGCCAGAGCTGAGCGAACCGCCAGCCGCCTGGACCCGACTAAGCCAAAGCAGCCCAGCCACGCCCGCCCGCCCCGCAGCCCCGCCATTACCAGGTCCTGACACGCCGCCAGAGCAGCTCCACCGCCTCGCCCCCACCACGCTGGCCCGCCATATACACCCAGGCCCCCACCCTCAAGCAGCCCCACCGCCGCCATCAGCGGAACAGAGCAGCCCCGCCATGCCTCCAGGCGGAAAACCCAACCGAATACCCAGCCAGCCAGCCAGCCCGCCTTTGCGACCGCCCCCCAACACTACCCGCCGAGCCGCCCGGACCCCCACACACATAATCATTTAAATTAATTCTTATACTCACCACTGTTTAGTTGGGCCGAGCTGATAAGGATAAGAACCATAGAGAGAGACCAGATAATGAACATGGTCATACCGTGAAAAAGATTCAACACCAAAAACACAATTTCAGCTGATCATTCTAAAAATGAATGTCAGCAGTCATTCTGATGATTGTGTTCCTGAATAGGAAAAGAAATAATTAGGTTAAAAAGAAAAAAAAGATGAGGTCGAAATGCATACGGGATAGCAAAAAAGAAAGTAACTTGCAGTGAATAATTGACAGAGGGACGGAGATCTGAAAATTATTGACAGGAAGAAGTAGAACTTTTACCTATGGTAAATAAAACACCTGTTTGATTGGAGTTTCTCAGCAGGGTTAGGATTAGATGCCCTCCTCTACCATAAAAGGAAGGTCGCAGAATCTGGTTTAAGACTAGTAGTTGACTTTCACTGTTTCACATGTCAGAATGAATGAGTAAACCAGAGTCCAGATGTATATTTCACATCCATAAACAGGAGTCTCTGGGTTTTTGGGTCAATTGGATTTAGACTGGAGTTTGACTAGGCCATTTAAACAAAAGAGGTTTTCTTCCAGTGTCAAGCTCCATCCAGGTTCCCATCAAAAAGTTTCCCTACATAATGACGCTGCCACCACTGTGGGGGTGAATCACTGGGTTCTCCGTCTAGCTGTTCTCATAGGAGGTGATGGAGGTAGAGGGGATTCCTCAATCACCAGCTCCTCAGTGGGAGGAGGAGATACTGTAGATTTTAGGTGTTGGAGGCACAGGACAGACCAAAGAGAAAGCAGAAGAGAGGTGCAGAAGCCCTCGTCATAACTGGAATCCCAACAGGGGGGAGTTTTGGCCTTGTGGTTAGAGTACTGCTCTAAGAAGGTTGCATGTAGCCAGTGGGATCCCCACAACCTGCACTCTGGCTCCCTGAGCAAAACCCTTAAACCTACACTGCTCCCCATTCGCCGCACAGTGGCAGCCCACTGCTCCCCAAGGGGAATGGTTAAATGCAGAGTGTATTTCTCAAGTGTGAGATTAATAAAGTTTGTTTTTTATATTATAATCTGGTTTAGCCTGGAGTAAGATTTGGAAAATGATGACATCTAGAAAATACAAAATTTCTGAATAAATGCATATAAATAAGCTTTCCAAAGTAACATGATCGTGATGATAACCAGAGCCGTTCTGTTGACATCAACCAACATCTTCTGAAAAATGAACCTGCTTTTATCCCACAACTATTTCTGAAATCTTCAATATTTTGAAGCATTTCAGGTTCCTGGGGAGATTTGGAGGAACGCTAACATTAACTAAAGCCAACATTTTCTGTAAGCTGTTCAAACCTTTTGGTTAATGTGGTTTCCATGACAGAAACACTGATCTGAGCAGATATTTTAAAAAGTTTTTATTTAGAAACTCCAGAAGTGGAAGAAAGAAGCAGACGATCCTACAAAGGTCTGAACTTTATTCTCTTGTTTGACGGAACAAAACAATTCCAGTTTGTTTGAGTCCAAAACAAACAAATACCATATAATAAATATCCTCAAAGCATATTTTTCTCCTGCAGCCCCAATAGCACACCATGAATAATCTCCTACATCCATCTGTTCAGAACCAGGGGTGGTAACAAGCCGCCATCTCCCAACAACTGCTAAGGGATTTTTTTTATTTATTTTTTTATTAAATCAACATAAATGACATTTTCTTTCCGATCTGTTCTCTCCATGTGCTTTTCAGATCTGAGGTTCAGTAGAAAAGTTTGATTATAAAGAATGCCTTGGAAGGACATAAACCCAAGAACTATTAAAGCCGGACTCAACTTTATTTTAAAAAGTTTTAAGATGAAACTCAGGTGGTCAAAGTTCTTAACACCTTCTAAAAGATGATAAAGCAAGAGATGAAAAATATAACTAAAATAGATAGCAGGTGAGACCAATACAAATCCAATTCCTTAAACTTGTTAAAAAGTGAGGAAAAAAGGAAAAAAAGAGAATGTTAAAAAACAAAAAGTCAGTCCGTCTGCCTGAAATGTAAAGATAATTTATGCCACAGTCTTGGTGCAATGACCGAGAAGGCAATATTACCTCTCTGTACTCTTTATCCTCATAATCACTAATAAAAACTGATCCAGCGGCAGGGAGAGTTCAGATAAGACAGGTGTGACCGATACCAAGGGGCAAAGTTTCAAGTTGATCTGATAAAGTTGATATAAAAATGAACCAGCAGCCAATGAGTTGCTCCTAAACAGGAGAAATCTGCTAAATAGGCAACAGAAAGATTCTGGGATTACAAAAATTAAACAGGAAAAAGGTTCAAAAAGAAGCCACAGTCCCTACATAAGATGAAAGAAATTTAGAGGGAGGGAAGAAATTGGTATTCTTTTAAACGTTTAACATTTAGCTGCAATATTCCATAATATTATGAAATAGCAACATATTGGTATATATGCTCCTGCATCATAGGACTATCATTTAAGGTGCACACTCGCATTGTATACCATGAAAAAAACATCAAAAACTGATGATTATGATCAAATAAGGTTAGATACACCAATTATTCATTCTGATTGCAGTTTCTTAGTCAATTTGAGCCTAAATAGGCTTGATGAGTAGAATTATAGAGATGCGGGCGCCATCCTCTGGCAGTACCATAGAAGTACAAGAAAGCTACGGTACAGTTGAAGGCCACTCAGACCCAGCTACTTAATAGAACCAACTAAATTTTACCATCCTGCAATGCGCCTAAGTAAAGCAAGAAATGGAAATGTTAAAAGTTAATTTATTCCTCATTAAAACTATTTGTTTACATTTTTCCCAATAGAATACTGTGTATTTTGGCCCCTAAAACAAAATATTTTTTCCCTATTTTGCACTTGAAATAAGATAATGTACATTTTCTCCTATTTTACCATGGATGATCCACCAATTGTTATAGTTAATATATAGTTCAATACACTCATTTTTAGAATACTCTGATAAATCAGATTCAACAATCATAATGTGGAGAAATAAAAATATATGGGAGGTAATAAATAAATGTACACAAAGTATGCGGCCAATTCCAAACACTTTGCCGACAGGACGACTCCTTTTTATTATTTTTTCAACTGATTTCAAACAAAAAACTGTACTTGATGGACAGAAATACAAAAATATCTACAACCAATCATCAATTTATGAACTTAAAACATTTCTGTGAATTAAGCTGCTACAGAGAGCAAAGGCATCCTAAATGAAAACACCCTACATAGATCTTAATAACTTACAGTTATTATCTGATTATATCTAATTACAGTGATCAGATTTTTTTTTCCTCTTCACTAATATGAAAACTTTAATCACATATTCACATGTTTTTTCTCTTAAGTTTATGGTGATAAAGACATAGTGTCATGATAACATTTGGACGTTTGACTTGCTGTGTGCAAAGGTTTTAGATTTTTTTGCAAGCCTTTTTCAAACAGAGACATCATAAACAGCCTTCATACAGCTCATCACAAATATTGAGACAAAATAAAAAAAGGATAAAGCTACTGCTGTTGTGTTTAAATGAAGACAAAAAGAAAAACATTTCTTTTGAAGACATAATTGGAGTCCAATATAATTTTGTTTAGGCTTAATTCAATGCACAAATAAACCTCACAAAAATGAAGTAGTCATATTTGTAGAAAAATCTATTTAAAATGACCAATAACCAAGGTCTATAATTTTAAGTACAAAATATTTTTAAACACAGCATTTATGCAAGTACATCTTTTCCGTCACTGCAGTGACGGGAAAGAGTAATGTGAAAACTTATTTTTAAATTAACCAAATTGTGTAACTTTCTAAATGGTGTCATCGGAAATTTCTCTCATTCACATATTGACATATGCTATTTATCCAGTAGAAAATGTTTTTACTGAGTCGGTTTCACCTGCAATGACACGAAATGTCTGCGTGAGGATTGTTTGCATACAAGAAGTTATATTCCTATAACAAGTCAGATTCTTGTTAAATCAAAGTGTTTGAGTCTGTAAAACCTTAACAGTTTTTCAATCATTATAAGTAAGGGAGACAAATGCTGGGCAGATCAGTACAGGGCTGATTACCATGCACTAAGGGCTGTATGATGTCTTGTTCTCTCTTTGCAAAGATTAAACAAAATGCCTACTGAGAGAAATCCATCGATCTCCGTTTATTTAACTGGAGTGAACAGAATGGGAACAAATACATTACTAACAGATATCTTCTAAAATCACTTTTCATCGGGAAGTGGTGATCTATGAATACGCATATCAGTCTTTATAAATATGTAAACCAGTTTTTATAAATATGTATATCAAGTGTTTTTAATTATGTAAATTAATTCCTTTCCTTTGGCAGGTGGAACCTGCTTTCATGATTAGGATTTCTGAGATAGTCCATGAAACTACCATAAAGTTTTTCGGGGGGAAAGTAAAAAAAAAAAAAAAAATTAATTTAAAAATCAATTTCAGCCCAATTTTCTGACTTTTACAAAGACAACATATTAACTGCATATTGTATTTGACAGTACAATGGGTATTGTGATCAATTGCAATTGTAATTATTATTGTTATTATTATATATCATTTTTCTCCTACATAATAAATGAGAAATAATAGGAATACAGTTAGGCTGCTGCAGGTTAGTAGTAGATTTCATGTGTGGGCTTTGTTGCCGTTTTTCTTTTTTCAGCAATACACACCAGTTTGACCATTACTGTTTATTGTAATAAAAAGCAGTTTTCTAGTCTGTGTTTTAGTATTCCATCCATGCTTCTATTGATTTTAGTTTTTTTTTTTTAAGATAAATAGGCAACAAATGGCCAGACAAATAAATGACTGCAGTATAAACATGATGGATAAAATAACAGAAGAATAACAGAAAAATGGCAGAAAAGTTCCAGTTTACTTCCTGTTTATTTGCAAAGCTGAGAGTAGCCTGTCCTGAGACTACAACATAGATCCAGACTGGTGAATATGCGGACAAGCCTCTTTTTTTGTATGATGTTTTATCTATTTCAGATGTTTAACATCCATGAATGCACAGATTGCTGGTTCTTTCTTTAAAGTGCCTTTTCGGTACGTCAAACCCTTCCCTACAAAATAATATGAAACATGTCTGTCTTTAAAAGGTCAGAGAGTTTTCATAATTTGTCCAGTGAGTCTGAAACGTATGTCCATTTCTATAACATTCTTTAAGTTTGGCTTTGTGCCACTACTCTCAAAATCCAAAACGTCAAAACATTTTATATTTCAAGCGTATCTTTATCCCAGTAACTGTAACCAAAGTATACGTATACACTTTTCTAATTAAAATCAGTATCTTATCAGTGCCGAGTTTATTTTCTAATTTTCTCTCTGATTGGAGCATCAATAACACTGGAATTATACATAACTTTGTGTCAGAGCTCCAGTCTGTGTGTTTGTTTTTTTTTGTGTTTGTCTCCCCTTCCTCCAACAGGAGGCGCCTGGTTCTGGTCCGCCTCCTCACACACCTGCTGATAGTTTCCTCGTTAATGGAGTGCTCTTAAACTGCTGATTGCCACTACTTCGACCACGCCAGAGTGTTTGCCAGTTTTGGGTACTCTAGCCAAGCTGAGTTTTTGCTGAGTAAGACCAAGTTCTTGGCAACCTCAGTCTAAACTTTGTTTTTGTCTTTGCCTCGGCAGGAAGTCATCCTGCAAACTGGATCTTTCGGACCTTCATTCACTAGAGGGATCAACTGAGCCTCAAACTGAGCTGGGGATTCAAACTGGAGGTTTGGATCCAGTTTCCAAGAGAGGACGTTGAGTTTACACACTGAGCAAAAGGAATCATCTCCACTACGCACCGCGTTCAAGTAGCGCCAGGAAATCTGAGTGGCAGTCAGTTTCTCCGTTCACCTACAAACCAACCGTGTTCTTGGTAAAACCTGTTCCGCCCTCCAATCGGACCAGGCTAACACTGGAATACAACACACAGATTGGAGTCAAAGATTCTACAACTACTCAGGAAACGTGAGTCAACAACCAGATCCTCTTCTCCAAATCCACGAATGAAATTTCCCACTGAGCCTGAACTAATCGCTGTGTCTTCCCCTCACCTTCCTGAGCAGAGTTCAGAGCAACACTGCACCGTGCTTTATCTCTTCAAAAAAACCTGTTAAACCTTTTCTCCTGGTCTCTCTGAATTGGTTTCTCTGCATGTGGGTCTGAGCTTTAGATAAAACAATGACACTTTGCTTACCAATCCAGTTCATTTCTCCATGTGTTCCTCTCCTCTCAGCAGATTCTCCTCATGCTTCCTCTGCACGTTGCTCAGACCGACGACTGTTCGCCTACAGAACAATGTTGCTGTCAGTAAATGTATCTAATAAATACAAGTCTTTGCAGATTAAACAGTCCCAAATCTTCCCTTAGAGGATGAGCTCAAGGCAGTTACTCCCATGGATGGTGTTTCTGCTTTCTTAAACATTTCAGTAGTGAATTCTTATAGCCTGAACAGCCAGACTTACTTCCGCGAGATGTAAATCAGTCTGGCTGTTCAGAACAGTTAGAACTGCAGTAGCATCTGAGTGACATTTCATTAATGCCATTTATTATTTCCCAAGAAAGCTTTTTATTTTAATAACATTTTAGCAACTGGCTACTACAAAAGCTTTTCTTTTTTTCTAAATTATGATTTTGCATCACATCCATAATCAGATTTATGTGTTTAGTTTCAGTTCTATGAGTTTAGGAGCCTTTTTATCTAGCTTTTTCAATGTCAAACACGGCGGTAGTAGTGTGGTGGTATGTGTTACTTTGCAGCTTCAGGAACTGGATGACTTGTTGTAATTAACTCAAGCATGAATTCTGCTCTCTACAATAAATCTCTAAAGAACCATGTCCAGTCATCTATATAACTATATTGGGTTCTGCAGCAGGAGGATGTAGTGAATGGTACCAGGACCTCTGAATGATTAAAAAGGAAAAAGTTAGTTAAGGAGGGGCCTAGTCAAAGTCTAGACCTAGATCCAATTTAGATTCTATTCCATGACCTTAAGCAGGTTGTTTACTCCGACATGTCTGAATCGAGACAGCTGTTTCCTCCACAGTGATGTTAAAGACTAATTGCCAGCTAGCAGCAGTTGTTGCTGCAAAGTTGTAAAGAAAAAATCTTTTTTTTTTTTTTTTTTAGGTTTAGGGAGTAGTTACTTTATAACATAGAGCAAGTCAGTAATCAGTTAAAAAAATGTCTGTTCTCTTTGTCTGATACATCACATTCAGTTATTGATCTGAAATATGCAAATAGGGGGAAAACGCTATTTTAGGAAACATCAATACGATCACTAAATTTTAACATCATTGTATCACAGATAATCCCGATATGAAGTTTTTGTTTGATTTAAGGTGTAAACTATAAAGAATAGATGGGAATGTTTCTATCTCACCTCTGATAAAGGGGTTATTCACTGTTTCACTAGAGCTCCTGCTGACAGAGTTTTCCAACTCACAGAAAAAGGAGCTTTCCTTATTCTGCTGAGAAATAAATAGAAAACTCTAAACCAAACTATGAAGGTTCTACTGAGTTCTTCAAGGGTTTCTCATCCTCATACCTTTGTTATCAGCAGCTCCTTGTCGGTGGACAACTCTGTGTCACCTGTTTTCCATTTATACGTCACAGGTCCAAAGTCAGCAGTGACTTGGGCTTCACAGGTGAGACTCCAGGCATCCTTCTCATGGTTGTACTTTGCATGGACACTGTGGGTTTTGGGACCGGTTCTGACAGAAACAGGAACAGATTATCTCAACTTGATTCAGGTTAAACAAAAAAAGTCAACTTACATTTTAAACTTTCACAACTGATTTCCTGCCCAAATGTTCTTCAAGGCTGGGTTTGATTTGTTCCTCCATTTTACTATATTGATGGTCTCTGAAATCTGACTTTTTCAAACCTCACCTATAAAAATACCCATGTCCATATTTAATATTCTGAATAAATGGCTTTTGAAATGTATCCAGCAAAACAAACGCCCCAGAATCAGATTGAAAACTCTTATAGACCCTAAAGAACATGGGGGACTAAATGTACCAAATCTTAAAAAATACTATCGGGCTGCACAAACTAGATCAATAATAACATGGATACGCCAAGAAAAAGATACAATTTAGTACAAGACGGAACAAGGTGAATCCCAAGACACTTCTTGATAACTATCCCATTTGTTAACCAAAACACATGGACAAAGAATAAAATTAATAACGAATGGGTTAAGTTTACTCTATTGACCAGGGCAAAGATAAAAAAGATGCTAAATCTACCTAATTCATTATGTAGAATTATACGGCTTGACCATAACACTGAATTTCTTCCTTCATCTGGACTGCATAACTGGGTTGAAAAACGATTGATTCTAATAGATGAAATGTTTAAAAAACACAAACCTAATGTCCTTTCAACAACTTCAACGAAAATACGATCTTCCAACACATGATCTGTATAAATATTTACAAATGACACTACGTGCAGAAACATAGGGAATGGAAAAACTTACAATTACCCTCTCAAACAGAGATTTCTTTTTTCTCTGTAATAAAAGGAAAGATAACCACCAAATTCATATCCCATATTTACAAAATATTGCAAGAGGAAGTAATAACTGATACAAAATATATTAAAGGAAAATGGGAACTAGAAATTAATGTAATAATCAATGATGAGGACTGGGAGAAAATGTTTCGAGAGGGTCATAAAATATCAAATTGCCCAATGTTAAGAGAATTTGAATGGAAAATCAAAGTGAGTTTTTCAGAACTCCTCTTTCCACATTTAGATTTAACCGCACCTCAGATAAATGTTGGAGGGATTGTGGACTAATTGGAGATCTCATCCATATATTTTGGGATTGCCCAAAACTATTAAACTACTGGAAAGGAATACAAAAGGAAATAAAAAATGTCTGGACATTACAATCCCCCTAGAGCCAACTTTAATATTAGGTATTTTCCAGAATATAATCCAAGATCACAGTAAGACCTAAATCTTAAAGATTTTGCTTGTCCTCGCAAAGAAAATGATTATGGTCTCATGGCCATGAAGCCTCAGCCCCCAACGATCTCCCAGTGGAAGAATAGATTAGGGGGGTTTACCATATAGAACAAATTATGGCAAAACTTCAGATGAAAAGTGATATCTTCTTAGAAAAATGGTCTCCAATTAAAAACATTCATTTCGAACCACATCTGATGGAAATTACGTTTTATAAATGGGAGTTTCCTGCTTATGTTTCTTTTTTTCCCCATCTTTACTGTTGTTAGGTTTATTCAATGATGATTGTAAAATTTATGTGTGCTTATAAAACATTTGTGCAAGGGGATGCTCCACTGTTATCTCGTGATTCAGTCAGGAGACCATCCTGCCTTGTCATTCTGATGGAGCATTCTGTCTTCATGAACTGATCAATTGTTCTGTCAGAACAATACTCTGTTTCTAACCATGTGTCATGTTCTGTTAATAAAATGCTCTGCGGAGGAGGTCCAGTGTGAGACAGTGTGTTTGAGTCTGGGCTTCAACTGTCTCTCCTTTCTGCAGAAATTGTATCCATAATTGTGTACTTCAGTTCTTCTTTTGCAAAAACCTACATTTTATGAACCCGACAACTGTATTAGTATTATTGGTCTCTTTAAAACCTTGGACACACAAAACATTCTCTGCAACATAACATGTGAATTTATCAATGTAATCAATAAAATGTACTATCTGTAAGATGTATGTGATGGGATCTGCACTTGTAAATCTGAATATTTTATTTTTTTTTATAGAGAAATGCGCTGAAGGTATGAATGAGGAAACACTAAAGCCTTGGAGCAAATAAGTCTCACCTGCAGAGAATCAGTGTCAGTGAGCTGAAGGCAGAGCAAGCCAGCTGACTGCTGATGGCTGAAACAGAAATGTTTGGAGATGGGGAACTGGGCGTGGTGGAGCCACCAATCTCTGCAGCATTGCATGGATCAACAGGTGTGTCAGAGGATAGGATCTGAGCAGCAGCCAGGGCTGAGGATCCGAAGCTCACTTTGAGTTGAAACAGTGACATCTGAATGAAGTCACACAGGTGCGTATTGGAAGCCTTTTAAGATGAGCTTTGGATGCTGATTGGCTTTAGTGGAGGTGTGGTTCAAAGCTGATTGGCTGTGACGCAGGTGGAACAATGGGTTTCTTCAGTTGAATTTCCAGCTCCATTAGTGGTACAATGTGGTAAACCAAGCTGACCCAAACTTAGCAAAAGTTTTGCTCTTAAAATTTTCCCCTTAATGTTTTTACCAACAATTATAAAAACTAAGACTCGGAAAAAGGACACATTCTGTCTGCTTAGTCAAAATAAGGTTTGTAAGCCTAATGATAAAACTAAAATACATTTTTATTCACTTGGATAATCACCTGTCAACCTATCTTTTATGTATACCTTCAAATATAAGTTTCAAAGATGTATTATCGTTATTGCACTTCTGCAAACTCCAAAAATGAAATAAGTACGCATACAAAGACACAATAATAAAAAGAGATCCAGCTGGTGTTTAAAGAAAAGAAAACATAATATTTTCCCAACACCAATTAGAAAGTTTATTGATTTAGTTTAACAGTACATTTATGTTGCTTTCAATCTTACAACTGACAGTTCAAAATTATTTTTCTATGTACCATAATGTGTATCACATCTTAAATGTACCTCTACATTTTTTAACCACTAGTAATGCATATACATCTCATTGCCTAAAGAATAAGAATTAAACCTTTTTGTTTTCAAAGTCTTCGTGAGATCAACTTAGCCTATAATATTACCAAAGAAAATAACTAATGTAAATCCACCACCCATATTAAACCTGCATGTCATATATATGCAGAAGATATTGAATAAAATAAACAAAGGAAAACTTTTTTGTTAGAAAACACTAATTGTTATACTGTGAATAAAAGTTTTCTGTTTCTTGCTTTGGTATTTTTTTAGCACTTTACCCCAGGCTAATTATTTTTGGGACATCTCTGACAAAACCAACATCTAAATGATAAAAAAAAGAAACCCTTAAAAATGGTATATATTTCTCTGCAACTTCCACATAGACATCTGTTTTAATCATTCAACATTTGTGGAAGAAGAAAACCATCACCATAACATCCACACAACAGAAGTATTAAAAAAAAGTCACCTAAAAACCCAGATATTCATTATTAAACTCTGATTGAACAGATAAGTGTATATATGTATATTTTTGGTGAATCTGTTGCTAAATCTGGTTGAAAAGAGGTTCAAACATCCAGTTTTCAAATAGTAACACTATTTCCGATTTTTTCTGGATCCAGGTATTCGTATGGGAAATCCAGCTTCTCGTTTCTTTTCTTGATTTCATCACTCAGCTGCTTCAGCTCTTTCTGGAATGCTGCTATCAGCCTGCGGGGCTCCTTCTCAGTGAAGTGCTCCTCTGGGTAATTGCCAAAAGCTCCCTGAGGAAATAAAAAATATGTATAAATATTTTCGACTGGTATTTGAATTTTGGTCAAGTTATACCAACTAAAAGTATTATTTAGAAACTATGTAAAATGCCTTTGCTTTTCACTTTTCAAGCATATAAACTTATTAACATTTCTAAATATTTTTACAACCTGATTTAGCACAAATAACATTTTAAAACATACTGAAAACTATCCTTAATTTAACTGATTTGTCTTAAAAGCTGGAAAATACAGTAATACACATACAGACAAAACCAATGTATTTTGCAAATCAGAAATAATAAAGATAGTTCTTTGAGGTTTTCCCACTTACAACATCACTGTACGTCCGAGTCAGCAAATACAAGGTCTCCACGGTACGACGTGTTACTGATTTGTTTGGCAGTGCCTCCATTAGGGTGGCCTCAGATGCTTTCCCCTTTTTGGTTGGTGGGGGACATCCCATGGAGCTCGGCAGGTTGGGCATCCAGCCACCGAAGTCGAACTGGGGTAAATAAATAACTTGTCATAAGATTTAAGGGATAAATATTGTAAAAACATTATTAATAGAACATTATTAATCAACAGTTTGATTTGTTGGGGCCTACTCTGACCTGGATTTAAAAAAATAATACTAATTAAATTACAGTTGAACTAACAGAATAATTTATTTGGCATTAGAGCTAACAATCGTGAAAACCAGAATGGGGAATATTTACAACAGTGATTGTAAACACTAAAAACACCTTTTGGCCTGCCACAACTTTACACAACTTCACAGAATCACAGAAATATTGGTGAACGAGTAGCATTTTAAAAAGTTATTTAGTTGTTCAGTATTTCACGACTACACCACATATAGTGATTAAAGTACACATAAATAAAATTGATGAATCAGCATAGTTCAGCTTAGATTTTAATTTTTAGATAATTAATCCATCAAGATCTAAACAACATTGCTGAGTATATCTAACATGTAAAATATAAAACTTCACCTGTCCAGAGTTCACAGCAGAATGCTGGACGAGCCAGTGCGAAGATCACCATGGTGACGAACTTCACCAGATCAGCCACTGTGGTAAATTTATTTGGGATTCCTAATTAAGAAAAAAATGCAGAAATATATACAGTACTTTGCTTCAAAAGATTGTATGCCTCCCACTATATACGCTCATCCAAAAGGAAACTACGTGGACTCAATATTTTTTAACATTATCATCATTATCATAGTTTGGGTTTCTCAAACTTGAATATACATTTTAAATTTTAAATTTGCACAAATTGAAGGCTGAAGACATTTACAGAAAGAGATTGGAAGAATCAAGATGAAGCAGAATATTGAGCCAAGTATAGCTTTAACAAATGTTTTTGTTCTATTCCAGTAACTATTGTATTGTACAAGGTGGGTTCACCGCTAGCGGGGAATCAGATCAATAGTTAAAAGAAAATTGATGTTCAGTAGGACAATGACCAAAAACAACCATCAAAAGCAGTTTTGCAGTTGATAGGTAAAGCAAAGAGAATATTAAACTTCAGACTGGTTCAAATTAACCACACTTTTAAATCTCATATTTGGGGAGATGGTTCACTTTTTAAACGCGATAGAATACATTGGTAAGGATCAAGAGTTTGTACAACTGAACCTTGATGTTTATCAAATCTTTTTGATTACCAATGAGGATTTCAGACAGTGCTTTTTAATTCTTTGAAATAATCCTTTGTGATATCAGCTAACTTTTTGAGTTGTTGAGCAACCATAAAAGCTTTTTATTTTTTCATTCTATTGATCAATAGACTTTCTTAGTGTAGACCAGGGGTCTTCCACGTTTTCAAAACCAGGACCCCCAGGCTGATTGCAGTAGATGGGCGGGACCCCAATTAAATATACATATTGTATGAAATTGTGTTATATCAAACTGGTCCTATAGTCACTCTATCACATATGGAGTCATGTAGCAGTAATTTCTCCCTAAGGATTATTCAAGTATTTCTGAATCAGGTGTTGGGTACAGGTGTTGTGAATGAAGCGGTTGCCCAGGTTTTGAAAGAGCTCCTGTGTATTAAGCTGTATGTGTGCATTGATGACTGAAAGACACATCTTCTGCTTTCATTGCTTGTATCTGTTTACTACAGTGTGTTGAATTCATGTTATGTGTATTTAAAAGACTTGTTTAGTGGGTGAAGTACAGTAGGGAATATAAAAAGTCAGCAGCACTGGCCCATGCAGTACCTCAGCGGACCCTAGGGGTCATGAACCAAGGGATAAGTCTGTAATGATTATTATGAAGTAAAGTCTTCTTTATCTGTGTATTCTAGTAATTAGAGTGAGGCCCAGTTTGCCTTGCTTGTGTATGATGATGTTAAAAGCTGACTTGGTGTGGCAGCCCGAGGTGTGCTGCTCCAAAGTATCACACTTTTTCCTCTAAATTTGAGCCTTTTTACTTATCAAAGAAAAATCACAAACAAACTAACCCTGATCGAGATGTTGGTGCAATTCCCTAAAGCCTTTGTTGATCTTAATCTGTGTGAGGATGAAAAGGCAGAGTCTACTTGCTTTGCGGCTATCCAGTTCTACAAAGGGGGCAAGCATATGTCATCCCCAAATCAGGTGCCAGTTGGTGCAGCTATGCTTTGAGTTGAAGAAACTGGCCTACGGTTTTTGTTGGGGAAAAAGAAATCCATGTCTAAAAATGTCCCCTATCAATCTCTACTTTTCACATCTGTCCCATTTGGTCTTGTAGTAGTGTTTCAGAGTTCAAGAGCAAATCTTTTACAGATAAATTGCATTATTCAAGAGATTAATATTATTAGAATAAAGACTTACTCTCACAGCTTTTGTAATATAGGAGGGACTTTAAAGTGTAAAAATTATATCTGCTGCTGTGTATATCTGCTATTGTGTAATATAAATTGTTATTATAAAAGCTGAAAAAGGGGAATACAGTACAGTGATCAGGTAGTCTCTTTAAATTTATGTTTGTAATACTGATTATGTTATTATTGCAACACACACACAAAGAAAAACATTAGGAGTTGGAAGATAAAATAATGTCATCTATTGTATGTCGAAAATTTGTGGTGAACCATAATTTTGAAAGAAAAAGATGTTAACAAAGTGTATGAGATCGACCAAGAATAATATACGGTATCCGGAATGCTTTTGCGCGAGGTGTCGCAAAAGCATCATGGAACTGTCTACAAGAACCAATTCCTCAATTCAGACCCTTCGTCCGGTCCAAGTTGCATGTTTTTTTCTAAGCCAAAACAAGGCTATTTTTTGCTCCCCTATAAACCTCAAACTCAATGCTGTATGAAAGGACATTTTAATTGAAAAGCTTCCTGGAGTAACACATCTTCAAGCTTTGACAAAGTCCAGGCAGGTGGATTGATTTTTAATGTTTTGCGTTGACTATGATGGATGACTGAAGTCTTCTGCCAGCATAGTTACTGAATGAAAAATATTTCATATGTTTTGATTATTCAAGTGCCCTCGATGGAACGGCGAACTGTCAAGGGTGTACCCGCCTCGCCCGGTGACGCTGCTTGAGATAGGCACCAGCACCCCCACTCGGGATAAGCGTGCTAGAGGATGGATGGATGGATGGATTATTCAAGTTTCAACCATAACCAATTTTACCTGTGTAGACTGTTCCACAGTTTCATTCCGTCGTCTCTGTAGTAGAAGTTGGGAATTTTGTCCATCCTGCGATCTTCAATGTCATCAGGTATACAGAGGGATCTGTACTTTATTTTGGACAAGGATCTCCTCAGGAGTTGGAACATACCCTCTCCACCTGAAGCTGCTATCTAATGAAAAATGTAGTCCAAGTTAAATTGTTTTCATTTAAAAAACATAAATTTCATTATTGAACAAACAATGTTTTCTCACCTCTGTAAAGACACCACCTTCAGATATTAGCTTCTGTCGAGCCAGGACATTAATAGCCAGAGTGTAGCGAGTGTGGGGTATGAGAAGCTGAGGACAGAGAAAAAAATTCATGAACCCTCACCTTTTTTCCTTTTTTTGTTTTTTGCTTTTTCTGGTGCCAAACATAAACATTAGCTAATTCAAAAAATGTGGAGGAAGTTGGACATTTAAAGTAAGAAACAATGGCCATACGCATTTACGGTAGCCTGGGATCAACTGTTTTTCACACTGAGCTATCAGAGCTCATCAAAGAAGCTCAGTTGCCTGAATTAAAACAAAGTAAAACCAATTAAGTAAGTCTGACTATAATTTTTGTTCTGTATTTTGTTCCAAATTCATCATGGAGTCTCAGTTTTATAAATACAGGTTTATATATTTTATTTTGTATTTATTTGATTCTTTAATAACTTCAGGCAACATATTTGTTTTTTTTTTGTTTTTTGAGATGGAAGAATGAAATGTAATAAAATCAAATGGCAATGCTTAAAACGCTGTCCCCTCTGAGCTTCCACCTAATTTTAGGCTCCATCAAGAGCAGCTGACCTGCAAGTAGAGAGTATAGGTCTATAAGGATGTAGAAGCAACAGAGCAGTATGATGGGAATGCTAAAATATATGGACAGCCAGTGGAGTGAAACTAAAATGGGGGAGATGTGCTCATACTTGCGTGTGACGGTTAAAAGGCGGGCCGAAGCCTGCTGAAACTTCTGGAGACACATAGAGGCCATTGCAATAATCCAGCCGAAGTAAAAAAATGTGTGGATTACCATTTCAGACTATTTTCTTTGCAAGAATGGCTTTATTTTTTTCATCAAAATGTAAAATGTTCAGAGACATCCAGCCCTCTATGTCATCAAGACACTTGATTAAGATAGTGATAGAGCAAGCATCTTTCTTTTAAGAGGGACATAAATTTGACTGTGGGTTGCATAGTAATGGTAAAAAGCATGCTTTTTGAGCATGTATCAAAGCAAGAGTAAATAAGAGGAAAAAAGGCGGACCGGCCGGCCTTGGGGAACCCTTCTACATGAGAAAATAGCAGAGGAAGAAATAGGGTCACCAAGCCTGCAGGTTCCCTTACCTTGTACAGTGGGATGAACCATAGGTAGGATTTGGTGCCGAGTGGACACTGCAAAGACCTCAGCCAACAGGTAGTGCCAAGCAGCAGATGAAAGATTGAGCTGATGCAAATTAAATTCTGCACTTCTTACAAAGGTTTTGCCAACAACCACTCATAGTGATGACAGTAGGAAGGAAAATTGGGTTGTCTGCTCCTGGCTCCTGTTTCAGCTATAAAAACAATACAAAAGGCAAAGGTAAAGGTTGGATTTGTGCATTGGAATGAAATTCATTAGTGATTATTGCAAACAAAAAATAAAAAGGATAATAGAATGGCAGAGTGCTTGGGGTGGCCTAGTTACCAGTGTTATCAGGTACCCCAAGCTCAAAAAGACAAGAGTTAAGGATACACACACACACACACACATATATACATATATATGGTATATATATTATACACATTGTAGGTCTCCTTCCTGTCACAAAGCCTGGGTTATGAAATCTAAGCTGTATATACCGTAAATCCTCTAATATAGGCCCGGGCCTTTATTTCACTCAAGTGCATCGCGGTCCAGGCCTTTATTGGAAAGAGGCTGTGGTACTTGTATGTTACTACCACAAGTATGATGTTGAGGTATGCCCACAAAAAAACGTTTATAGCCCCGGCCTGTATTAGAGACCGGCCATTATTTACCTCCTCTGACAGCGAGACTGGCCAATGTTAGAGTCCCGGCCGCTAATGGAATACAGGCCAATATTAGAGAATTTACGGTAATTAACTGTGTTTGAAAGTTTGCAAAGCTGTGCATAAAACATTCAGGATACAAAAGTTACTATTACATTTGTAACAATGTTATGCAAGAAAATTGTGAGAGCTGACAAGGTTGTTCACCGAGTTATTGAAAAGGTTTTTTATACCAGCCAACAAAGTATTTGTGTCCTAAAAATACGTACCAGGACGTTTTTACACTTATTAAAAAGCACTCCTCACACTCCAAGACCTAACTATAATAATATATTTTCTAAATTAAATTTCTGTAACAGAAACTGATTTTTAAAATGAAAAGATTTTACAAGTAAGAATTAAGTTTTATATATTTAGAAAGGTTTACACATTTTAAGCAGCCATTGTGACATATCAGAATGATGGTCTGAATCTAGATCTTTTGTATTCAAAGTGCAGTTGAAAAAAAAAAGTGTGTCAAAAACAACATTGGGATTTATTTTTCGAAATATAAGACAATAAAACAGAAAAAAAGGCCCTGAACCATTTTTGATCAACTTCAACACATGATGCAAAGTCCGTATCGCCCTCTTCCATTGGGCTTAATGGGGTTCATTTTTTGAAGTGTACTAATCCTTACCCCAACCTGGTGCAATTAAGGATCATTCTTTCATTATTTCTGGGTGTAGCACAACTAGTTTTTGATGCATAAATCTAACCTGAATTGCAATAGGCACCAGTTTATCATCAGTCGTTTTATAGAGCAGCACCAGTGGAGCCGTCAGGTATTGCTGCTTTCCATGGATTTTTCTTGTTTCTACTCCATCCAGTATCTCGTAGTCACACAGAAATATGTTGCCACACTGTTGTAGAGAAAAAAAAGTCTGATACCTGAGGTGTGAACTTTGTATTTGTCAACAGAGTATCTAAAGACATTTAGTGAACATTTTCTGGCAAATAATATCACATTGATGTAACAATCAGACTTTTAGCATTAAAAAAATCACCTTCATTTCCTGATCCAGACTAGAGGGACCCTTGCTGTACTGGCTGATCATGTCATCAGTGACAGGAAAGTTGTCAGGCAGGGTATCACAGCGTCTGATCACCATGGGGTTAAGACCATTCAGGAACTGGTAGCCAAAGAAATCATCATCCTTCCAGTTGTTTCTGACATAGTCTGTAACAAAGTACAGAATTTACATCTTGCTTTTTACATGTGATAGGGTATGAATTTATAGGGAATTAACAAAATGCCAATGTATATATGTATTATATATTCCTAATAATAGAACATACCCAGAAGTTTATATTTGCTGTAGTCCATCATGGCACCAATCTCATCAAAACCAGACCATTTATTATCACCGAAAAAGAAGGATTTCACTTTATCCCAAACCATGCTATAAAGTTAGAAGGAACACTGTTACTAAAATGAATGCATTACAATATGTGCAAGATGTTTTATTACTGTCTGTTTGTGCAAAGTGACAGAAAAGTTTGACGATCAACCAACATCTAGAGGATAAGGACTAACCCTTTGATTGCCTCAATCTTAAAATCTGTCGCCTTGCTGAATGTGAACTGGGCGTCTTTAGGCAGGTCATCCGTGTCTTTTGCTTTGATATGATCAGGTATTCCTTTCTCAGATGTTTTCCAGCTAAAAAGATGTTAAAGTAACAAGTTTTTACCTTTGGGTTTTTGTTAGTTGTTCAGTTTATTGTTTTACATTAAGGCAGTTTTAACACAGTAAATATTTTTTTGAAATACAAAGTTATTGAATCAGTTGTATAAATATTTAACTGTAATTTGTTGGCATAAATGGAATTTCTATACCAACTGTCAGCACTCACCGATATGCATCTTGTCGTTTGCTAATCTCTTCCTGCCGACTGGATGGGTCAAAAGGGTCCTCAGAGGGTATAAAAGCTAAAGCAAACACAGCAACAAGTTAGAGTTAAGGAGTCAGTCAGTCAGTCAGTCAGTCAGTCAGTCAGTCAGTCTCTCTCTCTCTCTCTCTCTCTCTCTCTCTCTCTCTCTCTCTCTCT
>JAGKQL010000120.1:28797-57096 GCA_018398635.1 Cyprinodon brontotheroides
AGAGAGAGAGAGAGAGAGAGAGAGAGAGAGAGAGAGAGAGAGAGAGACTGACTGACTGACTGACTGACTGACTGACTGACTGACTCCTTAACTCTAACTTGTTGCTGTGTTTGCTTTAGCTTTTATACCCTCTGAGGACCCTTTTGACCCATCCAGTCGGCAGGAAGAGATTAGCAAACGACAAGATGCATATCGGTGAGTGCTGACAGTTGGTATAGAAATTCCATTTATGCCAACAAATTACAGTTAAATATTTATACAACTGATTCAATAACTTTGTATTTCAAAAAAATATTTACTGTGTTAAAACTGCCTTAATGTAAAACAATAAACTGAACAACTAACAAAAACCCAAAGGTAAAAACTTGTTACTTTAACATCTTTTTAGCTGGAAAACATCTGAGAAAGGAATACCTGATCATATCAAAGCAAAAGACACGGATGACCTGCCTTTTAGCACAAGGTGTTCACATTCAATAGGTATATAGATATCTAAGATTTAGGCAAACAAAGAGCTGGAACTTTAATCACCCTAGATGTTGGGGTTTGATGCGTCAAACTTTTCTGTCACTTTGCACAAACAGACAGTAATAAAACATCTTGCACATATTGTAATGCATTCATTTTAGTAACAGTGTTCCTTCTAACTTTATAGCATGGTTTGGGATAAAGTGAAATCCTTCTTTTTCGGTGATAATAAATGGTCTGGTTTTGATGAGATTGGTGCCATGATGGACTACAGCAAATATAAACTTCTGGGTATGTTCTATTATTAGGAATATATAATACATATATACATTGGCATTTTGTTAATTCCCTATAAATTCATACCCTATCACATGTAAAAAGCAAGATGTAAATTCTGTACTTTGTTACAGACTATGTCAGAAACAACTGGAAGGATGATGATTTCTTTGGCTACCAGTTCCTGAATGGTCTTAACCCCATGGTGATCAGACGCTGTGATACCCTGCCTGACAACTTTCCTGTCACTGATGACATGATCAGCCAGTACAGCAAGGGTCCCTCTAGTCTGGATCAGGAAATGAAGGTGATTTTTTTAATGCTAAAAGTCTGATTGTTACATCAATGTGATATTATTTGCCAGAAAATGTTCACTAAATGTCTTTAGATACTCTGTTGACAAATACAAAGTTCACACCTCAGGTATCAGACTTTTTTTTCTCTACAACAGTGTGGCAACATATTTCTGTGTGACTACGAGATACTGGATGGAGTAGAAACAAGAAAAATCCATGGAAAGCAGCAATACCTGACGGCTCCACTGGTGCTGCTCTATAAAACGACTGATGATAAACTGGTGCCTATTGCAATTCAGGTTAGATTTATGCATCAAAAACTAGTTGTGCTACACCCAGAAATAATGAAAGAATGATCCTTAATTGCACCAGGTTGGGGTAAGGATTAGTACACTTCAAAAAATGAACCCCATTAAGCCCAATGGAAGAGGGCGATACGGACTTTGCATCATGTGTTGAAGTTGATCAAAAATGGTTCAGGGCCTTTTTTTCTGTTTTATTGTCTTATATTTCGAAAAATAAATCCCAATGTTGTTTTTGACACACTTTTTTTTTTCAACTGCACTTTGAATACAAAAGATCTAGATTCAGACCATCATTCTGATATGTCACAATGGCTGCTTAAAATGTGTAAACCTTTCTAAATATATAAAACTTAATTCTTACTTGTAAAATCTTTTCATTTTAAAAATCAGTTTCTGTTACAGAAATTTAATTTAGAAAATATATTATTATAGTTAGGTCTTGGAGTGTGAGGAGTGCTTTTTAATAAGTGTAAAAACGTCCTGGTACGTATTTTTAGGACACAAATACTTTGTTGGCTGGTATAAAAAACCTTTTCAATAACTCGGTGAACAACCTTGTCAGCTCTCACAATTTTCTTGCATAACATTGTTACAAATGTAATAGTAACTTTTGTATCCTGAATGTTTTATGCACAGCTTTGCAAACTTTCAAACACAGTTAATTACCGTAAATTCCTCTAATATTGGCCTGTATTCCATTAGCGGCCGGGACTCTAACATTGGCCAGTCTCGCTGTCAGAGGAGGTAAATAATGGCCGGTCTCTAATACAGGCAGCGGGGCTATAAACGATTTTTTTGTGGGCATACCTCAACATCATACTTGTGGTAGTAACATACAAGTACCACAGCCTCTTCCAATAAAGGCCTGGACCGTTTGATGCACTTGAGTGAAATAAAGGCCTGGGCCTATATTAGAGGATTTACGGTATATACAGCTTAGATTTCATAACCCAAGGCTTTGTGACAGGAAGGAGACCTACAATGTGTATAATATATATATATATATATATATGTATATATGTGTGTGTGTGTGTGTGTATCCTTTACTCTTGTCTTTTGGAGCTTGGGGGTACCTGATAACACTGGTAACCCGCCACCCCAAGCACTCTGCCATTCTATTATCCTTTATTTTTTGTTTGCAATAATCACTAATGAATTTCATTCCAATGCATAAACTAACCCTTACCTTGCCTTATTGTTTTATAGCTGAAACAGGAGCCAGGAGCAGACAACCCAATTTTCCTTCCTACTGATCATCACTATGAGTGGTTGTTGGCAAAAACCTTTGTAAGAAGTGCAGAATTTAATTTGCATCAGCTCAACTTTCATCTGCTGCGCACTCACCTGCTGGCTGAGGTCTTTGCAGTGTCCACTCGGCGCAACCTACCTATGGTTCATCCACTGTACAAGGTAAGTGAACCTGCAGGCTTGGTGACCCTATTTCTTCCTCTGCTATTTTCTCATGTGGGGTTCCCCAAGGCTCGGCCCTGGGTCCCGTCTTGTTTCCTCTCTATTTACTCTTGCTTTGATACATGCTCAAAAAGCATGTTTTTTTTTTTTTTTACCATTACTATGCAACCGACAGTCAAATTTATGTCCCTCTTAAAAAGAAAGATGCTTGCTCTATCACTATCTTAATCAAGTGTCTTGATGACATAGAGGGCTGGATGTCTCTGAACATTTTACATTTTGATGAAAAAATAAAGCCATTCTTGCAAGAAAATAGTCTGAAATGGTAATCCACACATTTTTTACTACTCGGCTGGATTATTGCAATGGCCTCTATGTGTCTCCAGAAGTTTCAGCAAGCTTCGGCCCGCCTTTTAACCGTCACACGCAAGTATGAGCACATCTCCCCCATTTTAGTTTCACTCCACTGGCTGTCCATATATTTTAGCATTCCCCATCATACTGCTCTGTGCTTCTACATCCTTATAGACCTATACTCGCTCTCGCAGGTCAGCTGCTCTTGATGGAGCCTAAAATTAGGTGGAAGCTCAGAGGGGACAGCGTTTTTGCCATTGCCATTTGATTTTATTACATTTCATTCTTCCATCTCAAAAAAAAAACAAAAAAAAAAAACAAATATGTTGCCTGGAAGTTATTAAAGAATCAAAATAAATACAAAATAAAATATATAAACCTGTATTTATAAAACTGGAGCTCCATGATGAATTTGGAACAAAATACAGAACAAAAATTATAGTCAGACTTACTTAATTGGTTTTACTTTGTTTTAATTCAGGCAACTGAGCTTCTTTGATGAGCTCTGATAGCTCAGTGTGAAAAACAGTTGATCCCAGGCTACCGTAAATGCGTATGGCCATTGTTTCTTACTTTAAATGTCCAACTTCCTCCACATTTTTTGAATTAGCTAATGTTTATGTTTGGCACCAGAAAAAGCAAAAAACAAAAAAAGGAAAAAAGGTGAGGGTTCATGAATTTTTTTCTCTGTCCTCAGCTTCTCATACCCCACACTCGCTACACTCTGGCTATTAATGTCCTGGCTCGACAGAAGCTAATATCTGAAGGTGGTGTCTTTACAGAGGTGAGAAAACATTGTTTGTTCAATAATGAAATTTATGTTTTTTAAATGAAAACAATTTAACTTGGACTACATTTTTCATTAGATAGCAGCTTCAGGTGGAGAGGGTATGTTCCAACTCCTGAGGAGATCCTTGTCCAAAATAAAGTACAGATCCCTCTGTATACCTGATGACATTGAAGATCGCAGGATGGACAAAATTCCCAACTTCTACTACAGAGACGACGGAATGAAACTGTGGAACAGTCTACACAGGTAAAATTGGTTATGGTTGAAACTTGAATAATCCATCCATCCATCCATCCTCTAGCACGCTTATCCCGAGTGGGGGTGCTGGTGCCTATCTCAAGCAGTCAATGGGCGAGAGGCGGGGTACACCCTGGACAGTTCGCCGTTCCATCGCAGGGCACTTGAATAATCAAACATATGAAATATGTTTTTCATTCAGTAACTATGCTGGTGAAGATTCTCAGTCATCCAGATCATAGTCATTCCAAAACATTAAAATCAATCCACTAGACTTTGCTTCCAAGTTTGAAGATGTTACGCTTTCCATCCAGGAAGCTTTTTCAATTAAAAATGTCCATAACAGCATTGAGTTTGAGGCTTTATAGAGGGGAGCAAAAACATAGCCTTGTTTTGGCTTAGAAAACATGCAAATTGAACCGGACGAAAGGGTCTGCCCCTAAGGAATTGACAGCCATTTGGGTTCTTGTAGACAGCAAATCCCATGATGCTTTGCGAGGACAGCACTCCGCGCAAAGCATTCCGGGATATATCCGTATATTCTGAGGCCTTGCTTTTCATCTCATACACTTTGTTGACACTTTTTCTCTTCAAAAATTATGGTTCACCACAAATTTTCGCCTGACATAATAGACATTATTTTATCTTCCAACTCCTAATGTTCTCTTGTGTGTGTGCTCTGCACAATAACATAATCAGCATTACAAACATAAATTTAAAGACACTAGATCACTGTACTGTATTCTCCTTTTCAGCTTTTATAACAATTTATATTACACAATAGCAGATATACAGCAGATATAATTTTACATACTTTAAAGTGTAAGTTGTCCCCATCTTTTTCATAAAGCTGTGGAGTAAGTCTTTATTCTAATATTAATCTCTTTTGAATAATGCAATTCTCTATCTGCAAAAGATTTGTTTCAGGAATCCTGAAACACTACTACAAGACTGACAAGGATGTGAAAGCAGACGCAGAACTGCAGGATTGGATAGGGGACATTTTTAGACATGGATTTCTTTCCAACAAAAAATCCGGTAGGTTTTCAGTTTAACTCAAAGAAGAAAATTCAACTGTAAGGTTCTACATTTGGGGATATATGCTTGCCCCCTCTTTTAGAATTGATAGTCAATGCAGTTTGGTTGGTTTTGTGGTACAGACTTGGTTTTCATCCTCACACAGATTAAGATCAAAGGCTTTAGGGATTACTCAGACTCAACATCTCGATCAGGGTTAGTTTGTTTGTGATTTGCTTTGGATAAGTAAAGGTGCAGGCCTTAAATTTAGAGGAAAAGTGTGATAGAGTTTTGGAGCAGCAACAGCTCAAGTTCCCGGTCAGCTTTTAACATGTACACAGCAAACTCAGCCTCACTCTAATTACTAGGAATACACAGATGTTAAAGGGCAAAAAGTCCTTAATTAAGACTTACTATACACACTATTATTAATGACTTATCCCTGGTCTACACCAGAGGTCTTCAACAGGGGGTCCGCGACCCCTAGGGGGTCCGCGGAGGTACTGCATGGGGGTCGTGAAAGTCTTGGTTGATTACTTTTTTTTATATTCCCTCCTGCAAATTTTTGCACTAATTAAAATGTCTTTAAATACACATTAACATGAATTCAACACACTGTAGTAAACAGATAAATGAAAGCAGAAAGATGTCTTTCAGTCATCAATGCACACATACAGCTCAACACACAGGAGCTCTTTCAAAACCTGGGGCACCGTTTCATTCACAACACCTGTACCATCAACGAGGAGTCAGATTCAGAAATACTTGAATAATCCCAGGGAGAAATTACTTTCGTTACATGACTCCATATGTGATAGAGTGACTATAGGACCAGTTTGATATAACACAATTTCATACAATATGTATATAATAAGGGGGTCCCCGCTCCATCTCGCAATCAGCTTGGGGGTCCTTGGCTTTGAAAACGTTGAAGACCCCTGGTCTACACTAAGAAAGTCTATTGATCAATAGAATGAAAAATAAAAAGCTTTATGGTTGCTCAACTCAAAAAGTTAGCTGATATCACAAAGGATTATTTTAAAGAATTAAAAGAGCACTGTCTGAAATCCTCATTGGCATCAAAAAGATTTGATAAACATCAAGGTTCAGTTGTACAAACTTGATCCTTACCAATGTATTCTATCGTTTCTAGTGAACCATCTCCTTAAATATGAGATTTAAAAAGTGTGGTTAATTTCCAAGAACCAGTCTGAAGCTTAATATTCTCTTGCTTTACCTATCAACTGCAAAACTGCTTTTGATGGTTGTTTTTGGTCATTGTCCTACTGGAACATCAATTTTCTTTTAACTATTGATCTGATTCCCCTTGCGGTGAACCCACCTTGTACAATACAATAGTTACTGGAATAGAACAAAAACATTTGTTAAAGCTATACTTGGCTCAATATTCTGCTTCATCTTGATTCTTCCAATCTCTTTCTGTAAATGTCTTCAGCCTTCAATTTGTGCAAATTTAAAAAATTTAAAATGTATTCAAGTTTGAGAAACCCAAACTATGATAATGATAATGTTAAAAATATTGAGTCCACGTAAGCCTTTTGGATGAGCTGTATATAGTGGAGGCATACAATCTTTTGAAGCAAGTACTGTATATATTTCTGCATTTTTTTTCTTAATTAGGAATCCCAAATAAATTTACCACAGTGGCTGATCTGGTGAAGTTCGTCACCATGGTGATCTTCACTGGCTCGGTCCAGCATTCTGCTGTGAACTCTGGACAGGTGAAGTTTTATATTTTACATGTTAGATATACTCAGCAATGTTGTTTAGATCTTGATGGATTAATTATCGAAAAATTAAAACTAAGCTGAACTATGCTGATTCATCAATTTTATTTATGTGTACTTTAATCACTATGTAATGGTGTAGTCGTGAAATACTGAACAACTAAATAACTTTTTAAAAATGCTATAAATTCCTGTATTTCTGTGATTCTGTGAAGTTGTGTAAAGTTGTGAGCCAAAAAGGTGTTTTAGTGTTTACAATCACTGTTGTAAATATTCCCCATTCTGGTTTTCACGATTGTTAGCTCTAATGCCAAATAAATTATTCTGTTAGTTCAACTGTAATTTAATTAGTATTATTTTTTTAAATCCAGGTCAGAGTAGGCCCCAACAAATCAAACTGTTGATTAATAATGTTCTATTAATAATGTTTTTACAATATTTATCCCTTAAATCTTATGACAAGTTATTTATTTACCCCAGTTCGACTTCGGTGGCTGGATGCCCAACCTGCCGAGCTCCATGGGATGTCCCCCACCAACCAAAAAGGGGAAAGCATCTGAGGCCACCCTAATGGAGGCACTGCCAAACAAATCAGTAACACGTCGTACCGTGGAGACCTTGTATTTGCTGACTCGGACGTACAGTGATGTTGTAAGTGGGAAAACCTCAAAGAACTATCTTTATTATTTCTGATTTGCAAAATACATTGGTTTTGTCTGTATGTGTATTACTGTATTTTCCAGCTTTTAAGACAAATCAGTTAAATTAAGGATAGTTTTCAGTATGTTTTAAAATGTTATTTGTGCTAAATCAGGTTGTAAAAATATTTAGAAATGTTAATAAGTTTATATGCTTGAAAAGTGAAAAGCAAAGGCATTTTACATAGTTTCTAAATAATACTTTTAGTTGGTATAACTTGACCAAAATTCAAATACCAGTCGAAAATATTTATACATATTTTTTATTTCCTCAGGGAGCTTTTGGCGATTACCTAGAGGAGCACTTCACTGAGAAGGAGCCCCGCAGGCTGATAGCAGCATTCCAGAAAGAGCTGAAGCAGCTGAGTGATGAAATCAAGAAAAGAAACGAGAAGCTGGATTTCCCATACGAATACCTGGATCCAGAAAAAATCGGAAATAGTGTTACTATTTGAAAACTGGATGTTTGAACCTCTTTTCAACCAGATTTAGCAACAGATTCACCAAAAATATACATATATACACTTATCTGTTCAATCAGAGTTTAATAATGAATATCTGGGTTTTTAGGTGACTTTTTTTTAATACTTCTGTTGTGTGGATGTTATGGTGATGGTTTTCTTCTTCCACAAATGTTGAATGATTAAAACAGATGTCTATGTGGAAGTTGCAGAGAAATATATACCATTTTTAAGGGTTTCTTTTTTTTATCATTTAGATGTTGGTTTTGTCAGAGATGTCCCAAAAATAATTAGCCTGGGGTAAAGTGCTAAAAAAATACCAAAGCAAGAAACAGAAAACTTTTATTCACAGTATAACAATTAGTGTTTTCTAACAAAAAAGTTTTCCTTTGTTTATTTTATTCAATATCTTCTGCATATATATGACATGCAGGTTTAATATGGGTGGTGGATTTACATTAGTTATTTTCTTTGGTAATATTATAGGCTAAGTTGATCTCACGAAGACTTTGAAAACAAAAAGGTTTAATTCTTATTCTTTAGGCAATGAGATGTATATGCATTACTAGTGGTTAAAAAATGTAGAGGTACATTTAAGATGTGATACACATTATGGTACATAGAAAAATAATTTTGAACTGTCAGTTGTAAGATTGAAAGCAACATAAATGTACTGTTAAACTAAATCAATAAACTTTCTAATTGGTGTTGGGAAAATATTATGTTTTCTTTCTTTAAACACCAACTGGATTCTTTTATTATTGTGTCTTTGTATGCGTACTTATTTCATTTTTGGAGTTTGCAGAAGTGCAATAACGATAATACATCTTTGAAACTTATATTTGAAGGGTATACATAAAAAGATAGGTTGACAGGTGATTATCCAAGTGAATAAAAATGTATTTTAGTTTTATCATTAGGCTTACAAACCTTATTTTGACTACAGACAGAATGTGTCCTTTTTCCGAGTCTTAGTTTTTATAATTGTTGGTAAAAACATTAAGGGGAAAATTTTAAGAGCAAAACTTTTGCTAAGTTTGGGTCAGCTTGGTTTACCACATTGTACCACTAATGGAGCTGGAAATTCAACTGAAGAAACCCATTGTTCCACCTGCGTCACAGCCAATCAGCTTTGAACCACACCTCCACTAAAGCCAATCAGCATCCAAAGCTCATCTTAAAAGGCTTCCAATACGCACCTGTGTGACTTCATTCAGATGTCACTGTTTCAACTCAAAGTGAGCTTCGGATCCTCAGCCCTGGCTGCTGCTCAGATCCTATCCTCTGACACACCTGTTGATCCATGCAATGCTGCAGAGATTGGTGGCTCCACCACGCCCAGTTCCCCATCTCCAAACATTTCTGTTTCAGCCATCAGCAGTCAGCTGGCTTGCTCTGCCTTCAGCTCACTGACACTGATTCTCTGCAGGTGAGACTTATTTGCTCCAAGGCTTTAGTGTTTCCTCATTCATACCTTCAGCATTTCTCTATAAAAAAAAATAAAAATATCTTGTGATTTACAAGTGCAGATCCCATCACATACATCTTACAGATAGTATACATTTTATTGATTACATTGATAAATTCACATGTTATGTTGCAGAGAATGTTTTGTGTGTCCAAGGTTTTAAAGAGACCAATAATACTAATACAGTTGTCGGGTTCATAAAATGTAGAGCAAAAAAGAAGAACTGAAGTACACAATTATGGATACAATTTCTGCAGAAAGGAGAGACAGTTGAAGCCTGTGACTCAAAACACACACTGTCTCACACTGACCTCCTCCAAGAGAGCATTTTTATTAACAGAACATGACACATGGTTAGAAACAGAGTATTGTTCTTACAGAACAATTGATCAGTTCATGAAGACAGAATGTTCCATCAGAATGACAAGGCAGGATGGTCTCCTGACTGAATACGAGGATAACAGTGGAGCATCCCTTGCACAAATGTTTTATAAGCACACATAAATTTTACAATCATCATTGAATAAACCTAACAACAGTAAAGATGGGGAAAAAAAGAAACATAAGCAGGAAACTCCCATTTATAAAAAGCATAATTTCCATCAGATGTGGTTCAAATGAATGTTTTAATTGGAGACCATTTTTCAAGAAGATATCACTTTTCATCTGAAGTTTTGCCATAATTTGTTCTATATGGTAAAACCCTAATCTATTCTTCCACTGGGGAGATCGTTGGGGGCTGAGGCTTCATGGCCATGAGACCATAATCCATTTTTCTTCGCGAGGACAAGCAAAATCTTTGAATTTGCAGATGCTGTGATCTTGGATTATATTCTGGAAAATACCTAATATTAAAAGTTGGCTCTAGAGGGGATTGTAATGTCAGACATTTTTTATTTCCTTTGTATTCGCTTGAAGTAGTTTAGTTTTGGGCAATCCCAAAATATATGGATGAGATCTCAATTAGTCCTACAATCCCTCCAACATTTATCTGAGGTGCGGTTAAATCTAAATGTGGAAAGAGGAGTTCTGAAAAACTCACTTTGATTTTCCATTCAAATTCTCTTAACATTGGGCAATTTGATATTTTATGACCCTCTCGAAACATTTTCTCCCAGTCCTCATCATTGATTATTACATTAATTTCTAGTTCCCATTTTCCTTTAATATATTTTGTATCAGTTATTACTTCCTCTTGCAATATTTTGTAAATATGGGATATGAATTTGGTGGTTATCTTTCCTTTTATTACAGAGAAAAAAGAAATCTCTGTTTGAGAGGGTAATTGTAAGTTTTTCCATTCCCTATGTTTCTGCACGTAGTGTCATTTGTAAATATTTATACAGATCATGTGTTGGAAGATCGTATTTTCGTTGAAGTTGTTGAAAGGACATTAGGTTTCCGTGTTTTTTAAACATTTCATCTATTAGAATCAATCGTTTTTCAACCCAGTTATGCAGTCCAGATGAAGGAAGAAATTCAGTGTTATGGTCAAGCCGTATAATTCTACATAATGAATTAGGTAGATTTAGCATCTTTTTTATCTTTGCCCTGGTCAATAGAGTAAACTTAACCCATTCGTTATTAATTTTATTCTTTGTCCATGTGTTTTGGTTAACAAATGGGATAGTTATCAAGAAGTGTCTTGGGATTCACCTTGTTCCGTCTTGTACTAAATTGTATCTTTTTCTTGGCGTATCCATGTTATTATTGATCTAGTTTGTGCAGCCCGATAGTATTTTTTAAGATTTGGTACATTTAGTCCCCCATGTTCTTTAGGGTCTATAAGAGTTTTCAATCTGATTCTGGGGCGTTTGTTTTGCTGGATACATTTCAAAAGCCATTTATTCAGAATATTAAATATGGACATGGGTATTTTTATAGGTGAGGTTTGAAAAAGTCAGATTTCAGAGACCATCAATATAGTAAAATGGAGGAACAAATCAAACCCAGCCTTGAAGAACATTTGGGCAGGAAATCAGTTGTGAAAGTTTAAAATGTAAGTTGACTTTTTTTGTTTAACCTGAATCAAGTTGAGATAATCTGTTCCTGTTTCTGTCAGAACCGGTCCCAAAACCCACAGTGTCCATAAAGTACAACCATGAGAAGGATGCCTGGAGTCTCACCTGTGAAGCCCAAGTCACTGCTGACTTTGGACCTGTGACGTATAAATGGAAAACAGGTGACACAGAGTTGTCCACCGACAAGGAGCTGCTGATAACAAAGGTATGAGGATGAGAAACCCTTGAAGAACTCAGTAGAACCTTCATAGTTTGGTTTAGAGTTTTCTATTTATTTCTCAGCAGAATAAGGAAAGCTCCTTTTTCTGTGAGTTGGAAAACTCTGTCAGCAGGAGCTCTAGTGAAACAGTGAATAACCCCTTTATCAGAGGTGAGATAGAAACATTCCCATCTATTCTTTATAGTTTACACCTTAAATCAAACAAAAACTTCATATCGGGATTATCTGTGATACAATGATGTTAAAATTTAGTGATATTATTGATGTTTCCTAAAATAAGCATTTTCCCCCTATTTGCATATTTCCAGATCAATAACTGAATGGATGTACTGACAAAGAGAACACATTTCTTTAAACTACTACTAATGACTTGCTCTGAAGTGTTGAAAAGTAACTACTCCTGTAAACCTAAAAAAAAAAAAAAAAAAAAAAGATTTTTCTTTACAAACTCTTGCAGCAACAACTGCCAAGCAGCTTGGTACTGGGCTCCTGCAACATCACCGTGGAGTGAAACAGCTTCGTTCCGATTCAGACATGCTCTGAAAGCAAACAAACCCTAAGGTCATGGAATGAATCTGAAATGATCTAGGTCTAGACTTACTCAGGCCCCTCCTTAAACTAAACTTTTTCCTTTAACTATCTCAGAGGTCCGGTACCATTCATCACATCCCCTGCCAAAAGAACCCAATATAGTTGCGGTGATTAATTTGCCATGTGTTCTTTTGAGATTTATTTGTAGAGAGCAGAATTAAATGCTTGAAAGTTAATTACAACAAGTCATCCAGTTCCTGTAAGCCAAAAAGTAAACTTCCACCACCACACTACTACACCCGGTGTTTTGATAATGAAAAAGCTAGATAAAAAAGGTCCTAAACTCATAGGAACTGAAACTAAAAACACATAAATCCTTATTATGGATGTGATGCAAATCATAATTTAGGAAAAAAGAAAAGCTTTTGTAGCCAGTTGCTACAAAATGTTATTAAAATAAAAAGCTTTCTTGGGAAATAATAAATAGCATTAAATGAAATGTCACTCCAGGAATGCTACTGCAGTTCTAACTGTTCTGAACAGCCAGACTTGGTTGCATCTGGCGGGAAGTAAGTCTGGCTGTTCAGGCTATAAATTCACTACTGAGAGGAAATGTTTTAGAAGGCAGAAACACCATCCATGGGGTAACTGCCTTGAGCTCATCCCTCTAAGGAAGATTTGGGACTGTTTGTCTACAAAGACTTGTATTTATTAGATACATTTACTGACAGCAACACATTGTTCTGTAGGCGAACAGTCGTCGGTCTGAGCAACGTGCAGAGGAAGCATGAGGAGAATCTGCTGAGAGGAGAGGAACACATGGAGAAATGAACTGGATTGGTAAGCAAAGTGTCATTGTTTTATCTAAAGCTCAGACCCACATGCAGAGAAACCAATTCAGAGAGACCAGGAGAAAAGGTTTAACAGGTTTTTTTGAAGAGATAAAGCACGGTGCAGTGTTGCTCTGAACTCTGCTCAGGAAGGTGAGGGGAAGACACAGCGATTAGTTCAGGCTCAGTGGGAAATTTCATTCGTGGATTTGGAGAAGAGGATCTGGTTGTTGACTCACGTTTCCTGAGTAGTTGTAGAATCTTTGACTCCAATCTGTGTGTTGTATTCCAGTGTTAGCCTGATTCGGTGGAGGGCGGAACAGGTTTTACCAAGAACACGGTTGGTTGTAGGTGAACGGAGAAACTGACTGCCACTCAGATTTCCTGCGTTACTTGAACGGGTCGTAGTGGAGATGATTCCCTTGCTCAGTGTGTAAACTCAACGTCCTCTCTTGGAAACTGGATCCAAACCTCCAGTTTGAATCCCCAGCTCAGTTTGAGGCTCAGTTGATCCCTCTAGTGAATGAAGGTCCGAAAGATCCAGTTTGCAGGATGACTTCCTGCCGAGAGGCAAAGACAAAAACAAAGTTTAGACTGAGGTTGCCAAGAACTTGGTCTTACTCAGCAAAAAACTCAGCTTGGCTAGAGTACCCAAAACTGGCAAACACTCTGGCGTCGAAGTAGTGGCAATCAGCAGTTTAAGAGCACTCCATTAACGAGGAAACTATCAGCAGGTGTGTGAGGAGGCGGACCAGAACCAGGCGCCTCCTGTTGGAGGAAGGGAGACAAACACAAAAAACAAACACACAGACTGGAGCTCTGACACAAAGTTATGTATAATTCCAGTGTTATTGATGCTCCAATCAGAGAGAAAATTAGAAAATAAACTCGGCACTGATAAGATACTGATTTTAATTAGAAAAGTGTATACGTATACTTTGGTTACAGTTACTGGGATAAAGATACGCTTGAAATATAAAATGTTTTGACGTTTTGGATTTTGAGAGTAGTGGCACAAAGCCAAACTTAAAGAATGTTATAGAAATGGACATACGTTTCAGACTCACTGGACAAATTATGAAAACTCTCTGACCTTTTAAAGACAGACATGTTTCATATTATTTTGTAGGGAAGGGTTTGACGTACCGAAAAGGCACTTTAAAGAAAGAACCAGCAATCTGTGCATTCATGGATGTTAAACATCTGAAATAGATAAAACATCATACAAAAAAAGAGGCTTGTCCGCATATTCACCAGTCTGGATCTATGTTGTAGTCTCAGGACAGGCTACTCTCAGCTTTGCAAATAAACAGGAAGTAAACTGGAACTTTTCTGCCATTTTTCTGTTATTCTTCTGTTATTTTATCCATCATGTTTATACTGCAGTCATTTATTTGTCTGGCCATTTGTTGCCTATTTATCTTAAAAAAAAAAAACTAAAATCAATAGAAGCATGGATGGAATACTAAAACACAGACTAGAAAACTGCTTTTTATTACAATAAACAGTAATGGTCAAACTGGTGTGTATTGCTGAAAAAAGAAAAACGGCAACAAAGCCCACACATGAAATCTACTACTAACCTGCAGCAGCCTAACTGTATTCCTATTATTTCTCATTTATTATGTAGGAGAAAAATGATATATAATAATAACAATAATAATTACAATTGCAATTGATCACAATACCCATTGTACTGTCAAATACAATATGCAGTTAATATGTTGTCTTTGTAAAAGTCAGAAAATTGGGCTGAAATTGATTTTTAAATTAATTTTTTTTTTTTTTTTTACTTTCCCCCCGAAAAACTTTATGGTAGTTTCATGGACTATCTCAGAAATCCTAATCATGAAAGCAGGTTCCACCTGCCAAAGGAAAGGAATTAATTTACATAATTAAAAACACTTGATATACATATTTATAAAAACTGGTTTACATATTTATAAAGACTGATATGCGTATTCATAGATCACCACTTCCCGATGAAAAGTGATTTTAGAAGATATCTGTTAGTAATGTATTTGTTCCCATTCTGTTCACTCCAGTTAAATAAACGGAGATCGATGGATTTCTCTCAGTAGGCATTTTGTTTAATCTTTGCAAAGAGAGAACAAGACATCATACAGCCCTTAGTGCATGGTAATCAGCCCTGTACTGATCTGCCCAGCATTTGTCTCCCTTACTTATAATGATTGAAAAACTGTTAAGGTTTTACAGACTCAAACACTTTGATTTAACAAGAATCTGACTTGTTATAGGAATATAACTTCTTGTATGCAAACAATCCTCACGCAGACATTTCGTGTCATTGCAGGTGAAACCGACTCAGTAAAAACATTTTCTACTGGATAAATAGCATATGTCAATATGTGAATGAGAGAAATTTCCGATGACACCATTTAGAAAGTTACACAATTTGGTTAATTTAAAAATAAGTTTTCACATTACTCTTTCCCGTCACTGCAGTGACGGAAAAGATGTACTTGCATAAATGCTGTGTTTAAAAATATTTTGTACTTAAAATTATAGACCTTGGTTATTGGTCATTTTAAATAGATTTTTCTACAAATATGACTACTTCATTTTTGTGAGGTTTATTTGTGCATTGAATTAAGCCTAAACAAAATTATATTGGACTCCAATTATGTCTTCAAAAGAAATGTTTTTCTTTTTGTCTTCATTTAAACACAACAGCAGTAGCTTTATCCTTTTTTTTTGTGTTATCTTTTCTAATTTTGTCTCAATTTTTGTGATGAGCTGTATGAAGGCTGTTTATGATGTCTCTGTTTGAAAAAGGCTTGCAAAAAAATCTAAAACCTTTGCACACAGCAAGTCAAACGTCCAAATGTTATCATGACACTATGTCTTTATCACCATAAACTTAAGAGAAAAAACATGTGGATATGTGATTCAAAGTTTTCATATTAGTGAAGAAAAAAATCTGATCACTGTAATTTAGATATAATCAGATAATAACTGTAAGTTAATACAAGATCTATGTAGGGTTTCATTTAGGATGCCTTTGCTCTCTGTAGTAGATATTTTTGTATTTCTGTCCATCAAAAAATTTTACAGTTTTTTTGTTTTGAAATCTAGTTGAAAAAAAGAAATAATAAAAAGGAGTAGATCCGGTGGCAAAGTGTTTGGAATTGGTGCATACTTTGTGTACATTTTATTTATTACCCCATATATTTTGTTTCTCCACATTATGATTGTTGAATCTGGATTTATCAGAGTATTCTAAAAAAATATTTGAACTATATATTAACTATAACAATTGGTGGATCATCCATGGTGTAAAATAGGAGAAAATGTACATTATCTTATTTCAAGTGCAAAAATAGGAAAAAATATTTTGTTTAGGGCCAAAATACACAGTATTCTATTGGGAAAAATGTAAACAAAATAGTTTTTAATGAGGAATAAATTAACTTTTAACATTTCCATTTCTTGCCTTTTTACTTAGGCATTGCAGGATGGTAAAATTTAGTTGGTTCTAGTAGAGTAGCTGGGTCTGAAGTGGCCTTCAACTTTATTGCCGTAGCTTTCTTGTACTTCTATGGTACTGCCAGGATGAAGCCGCATCTCTATAATTCTACTCATCAAGCCTATTTAGGCTCAAATTGACTAAACTGCAATCCAGAATGAATAATTGGTGTATCCTAACGCTGTTTGATCCTAATCGTATCAGTTTTTGATGTTTTTCCATGGTATACAATCACGGTATTGCGCCAATGACAGTCCCTGGTACAGGGCATATATACCAATATGTTACTATTCATAATATTATGGAATATTGCATCTAAATGTTAAGCGTTTAAAAGAAGAATACCAATTTCTTCCCTCTAAATTTCTTTTCATCTTATGTGGACTGTGGCTTCTTTTGGAACCTTTTCTCCTGCACTTTTTGTAATCCGAATCTTTCTGTTGCCTATTTAGCAGAATTTCTCCTGTTTAGGAGCAACTCATTGGCTGCTGGTTCATTTTTACATATCAACTTTATCAAGATCAACTTGAAACTTTGCCCCTTGGTAGCTACGGTCACGCCTGTCTTATCTGAACTCTCCCTGCGCTGGATCAGTTTTTATTAGTGATTATGAGGATAAAGAGTACAGAGAGGTAATATTACCTTCTAGGTCATTGCACCAAGACTGTGGCATAAAATTATCTTTACATTTCAGAACGAGGCCGGGACTGACTTTTTGTTTTTAACATTCTCTTTTTTTCCTTTTTTTTTTTTTCTCACTTTTTAACAAGTTTAGAGGTGGATTTGTATTGGTCTACACTATATCTATTTTTGATTTATATTTTTTCATCTCTTGCTTTATCATCTTTTAGAAGGTGTTAAGAACTTTGACCACCCTGAGTTTCATCTTAAAAACTTTTAAAATAAAAGTTGAGTCCGGCTTTAATAGTTCTTGGGTTTTATGTCCTTCCAAGGCATTCTTTATAATAAAACTTTTTCTACTGAACCTCAGATCTGAAAAGCACATGGGAGAACAGATCGGAAAAAAATGTCATTTATGTTGATTTAATAAAAAAAAATAAAAAATCCCTTAGCAGTTGTTGTTGGGAGATGGCTGACTTTGTTACCACCACCCTGGTTCTGAACAGATGGATGTAGGAGATTATTCATGTGGTGTGCTATTGGGGCTGCAGGGGAAAAATATGCTGGGATATTTTTATATGGTATTTGTTTTGTTTTGGAACCAAACGGGCACAGTTGTTTTGTTCCGTCAAACAAAGAGAATAAAGTTCAGACCTTTGTAGGAATCGTCTGCTTCTTTCTTCCACTTCTGGTTTCAAATAAAAACTTTTAAAATATCTGCTCAGATCAGTGTTTCTGTCATGGAAACCACATTAACCAAAAAGGTTTGAACAGCTTTTTGCAGAAAATGTTGTGGCTTTTAGTTAATGTTAGCGTTCCTCCAAATCTCCCCAGGAACCTGAAATGCTTAAAAATATTGAAGATTTTAGAAAATAGTTGTGGGGATAAAAGCAGGTTCATTTTTCAGAAGATGTTGGTTGATGTCAACAGAACGGCTCTGGTTATCATCCGCGCATCATGTTACTTTGGAAAGTTTATTTATATGCATTTTTATTCAGAAATTTTGTATTTTCTAGATGTCATTTTCCAAATCTTACTCCTAGGCTAAAACCAGATTATAATATAAAAACAAAACTTTTATTAATCTCACACTTGAGAAATACACTCTGCATTTAACCATTCCCCTTGGGGAGCAGTGGGCTGCCACAAAAGTGCGAATGGGGAGCAGTGTAGGTTTATGGTTTTGCTCAGGGAGCCAGGTGCAGGTTGTGGGGATCCCACTGGCTACATGCAACCTCTTTAGAGCAGTACTCTAAACCACAAGGGCAAAACTCCCTGTTGGGATTCCAGTTATGACGAGGGCTTCTGCACCTCTCTTCTGCTTTCTCTTTGGTCTGTCACTTATTGCCTCCAACACCTAAAATCTACAGTATCTCACTCACTCCCCTGAGGAGCGCAATTTGATTGAAATCACCTCCTATGAGAACAGCTAGACGGAGAACAGTGGTTCCACCCCACAGTGGTGGCAGCGTCATTATGTAGGGAAACTTTTGATGGGAACCTGGATGGAGCTTGACACTGGAAGAAAACCTCTTTTGTTTAAATGGCCTAGTCAGAGCTTCCAGTCTAAATCAATTCCCTGACCCAAAACCCAGAGACTCCCTGTTTATGGATGTGAAATATACATCTGGACTCTGGTTACTCATTCATTCTGACATGTGAAACAGTGAAAGTCAACTACTAGTCTTAAGCCAGATTCTCGCGACCTTCCTTTATGGTAGAGGAGGGGCATCCTAATCCTAACCCTGCAAAGCTCCAAATCAAACAGGTGTTTTATTTTACCATATAGGTAAAAGTTCTGCTTCTTCCTGTCAATAATTTTCAGATCTCCGTCCCTCTGTCAATTATTCACTGCAAGTTAACTTTCTTTTTGCTATCCCACATTATGCATTTAGACCTCATCTTTTTTTTCTTTTTAACCTAATTATTTCTTTTCCTATTCAGGAACAATCATCCAGAATGACTGCTGACATTCATTTTTAGAATGATCAGCTGAAATTGTGTTTTTGGTGTTAAAGATCTTTTTCGCGGTATGACCATGTTCATTATCTGGTCTCTCTCTATGGTTCTTATCATATCAGCTTTTCATTTAACTAAACAGTGGTGAGTATAAATTAATTTAAATGATTATGTGTGTGGGGTCGCGGCTCCGGTAGAGGGAGCCAGTGTTGGGGGCGGTCTGGGCGGGCCTGGCGGGCTGGCTGGGTATTGGTGGGTTTTCCGCCTGGAGGCATAGAGGGGCTGCTCTGTTCCGCTGATCGCGGCGGTGGGGCTGCGGGGCGGGTGGGGGCCTGGGTGGCTATGGCGGCTGGCGTGGTGGGGGCGAGGCGGTGGGGGCTGCTCTGGCCCGTGTCAGGACCTGAAATGCCGGGCTGCGGGGCGGCGGGGCGTGGCTGGGCTGCTTTAGCCCGTCGGTGGGGCGGCGGTTCGCTCGCTCTGGCTGTGCTGCCCTCTCCGGGCTGCTGGAGAGGTAGTTGCGCCCGGCTGCGGTCTGCTCTTCTTGCGGTTTTGCGCCCGGGCTGACTTTTTCTGCTCTCGGGGCTGATTCTGTGCGGTGTGTTTTAGTTGGCGCTGTTGGCATCCCGGTCTTGGTGGGGTGGGGGCTGCGCTTTTGGCGGCGTTTTGGGGGGTCCGCGGCGCTTCGTGCGGATTCAGCGGCCGGATATGGGCCCGGCCCGGGGCACGCCTGAGTGTTTTCCTGGGTGGTATTGGTGCGGTGGGTGTTGGCGGCCGGTGGCCGGGGCTTGAATGCTTGAGGCGGGGCGTGTTCCCGATTGCTCTGTGGGGCTGGGGGCGTTTAGGTGCGCCCGTGGGGGCTGGTGTTGATTGCCCGGCCCTGCGCCGGGAGTGGCGGCTGCGGCGAGACCCCTTGGACTCATCCCAGCGGCTCCCAGGCGCCCGGCATGGCCGGTGGCTGGGGGCCTGCCCGTGGCTATCTCTCCTCCTGCCTTGGTGGGGTCTGGTTTCGGGGCTGGCCCTTGCCAGTGCCTTAAGCTTCTGGGGTCCCCTTGGGCGCCTGGGGCTTTGGGTCTCCGGCTGGACTCAGTGCTCTGGAATGCTACTCTCCGACTCTCCACAACCACTATTGAGCATTTTTTTCTATGGTTAAACTTTACATGCACAAGTTCACCCTCACAAACAACTACAGGTGCTAGAAGCTTCAGGTACTTAGAGATTCACTCCTCCAAACAGAAACCCCACATTCATATCTTCAGGTAACACAGAGTACATGTCAGACTTTAATAATATTACTCTTTAGCCGATAGCTCTGCTTGTTGCTTTTATTGTATATCCTGTTTCTATGTCTTTTGGTTGTGCTGTTCTGTTTTTTTTCATCCTCATTACAGGTGTTAGAAGCAGATCAGGAAAGTGTTTTGTCATTGTCTCCTTCCTATCTCCTCTTTTCTTTCATCTTTTGTCCTTTTTTGTCTCTTTTCTTTTTCCTTTTTTCTTCTTCTGTTTTTCTGCTCTACTTACATTGCAGTGTCCATATGAACTGTAAAACTCCCTGCATAATTATAAGCAATTTATATACATGAAACAAGTGGAGCTATATGGCAATTGCCATACCACTACACTTGTGAAAGTAAAATCTGTTGGGCTCCTTTGGCATCAAGACAATTACTTATCGCCACCTTGCCAGACAGGACACTGTAAAAAAAATTAATGATTTTCTAGCTTTCTTTACAGGATAAGTACAGTTTTTGATTATAATGCCATGAGTTGGCTATTCACCTCAAAATAATAGGCGGCTCAACTCTTAACGTAAGACTAAAATAAGGATCATTACCTGCCTCTACAAAGGAGGTTTCAGTCAGTAAAAAGCATACCCATAGTCAATACCAGTTTATCCTTTGGTTTATCCATCTAGTTTTGTATGAAAAATACACCTTAAACTACTTAAACGGGCATGTGTCCCTTGTAGTAATTTAGTATTTTTTGTTTTGAAGCATATGGGGATCTCATCTTAAATTATTTGTTTGTACGTGATTTTTATTTTCGCACAAAACTAAAGGGATAAATGCAAATCTGACGTCTTGCGCATGCGTATCAGCTATGGGTACGCTGGTCTGACGGGGTATGCTCATCCCTGATAAAACATAGGTTATGTTCTTAGGTTTTGTCTGACTGTCTGTAAACAATTATAACCTAAAAAAGTTATGGGTGGATGTTATTTAACATTTATTTCAGAGATGTCCCTCATGCCAACGAACATTCTATTTTTGCTAATTATCCAGATGATAATGGAGGACCAAAGCTCTTCCACATTTAAAAATAAATACAGAAATAAAATAAATGCTCAAATAAATAAGCATGCAATTATTACCCAGAAAATACAACAAACAAATAAATGTAGGTAGAAATTGAATTATACAGTGAGACATAAATGTTATATATCCCTTTTTAGTTTCTTTATTTATTCGTCTTTTGCAATAATGACGTTATTTATTTATTTTCGTTATAATCTTCAACTTTATTTATAAATTACTTATTTTTTTAAGCATTTATGTGCATCTTATAATATTTTTATCTTTTTGTTCTTCCTTAGTATTTTTAAGTATTTATTTCTTCCTTCTATTTATTTCTGCCTGTCGTTTTACATTTCTGTATGCATTTCTGCTTCATTATGCAAATGAGGAGGGGCTGTGTCTTAAAGGGTCAACTTTGCCCGTTGGTTGGTTAACATTTTCCTGCATTGGTTGAATCTACAGGGTAGAGGAGTCTAAAAGTCACTGGCTGTTTTCTCAGTTCATTAGAACACGAGTATGGACTGCTCGCCATATTATTTTATGCTGTGTGCTCACGTTCTCCTGATCCATACTTTCTTGTGTGTTCCCCAACTACTCTCAGAACATACTTAGCCATATTATAATATGCAAATAAATAAATGTGCATCATTATCAGCGCATAAATAAATCAAAAAATAAGTAATAAGCAGCAACCAAGAAAAGAAGCTCCTCTCGACAATGATCAGGTATAAAATCAGCAGTTAAAGACTTCTGAGTCTGGTCTGAGGGGCGCCATGGAGAAACTCCATGACTGTTTTGAATACTCTGGCTGCAAGACCTTCAGGAAAGCTGCAGCAACATATGACTAACTTATTAAATATTGATGAGTATGCCATGACTGTGTCAGCCTACATTAACAAATGCATTGAGGACGTCCGCATCAAAAAGAACATCACATCCCGGACCAACCAACCACCCTGGATAAATGGAAAGGTTCGGAAATCGCTAAAAGCATGGAACTCAGCTTTCAAGTCTGGTGATAAGGGGGCACTAAGAACAGTGTGTGCCAACTTAAACCATGCCATCAGATCAGCGAAGCAGAATCACAGCCAGAAGACCCAGGATCTTTTCCACGACAACAGCAACACGAGGATGTGGAAAGGCATTCGGATGATCACAGACTACAACACTGACTTCCTATATGAACTGAACAACTTCTTTGGAAGGTTTGAAGCACTAATCAGCACTCCAGCTGTGAAAGCTGTTCCACACCAGGGGGAAGAGACACTAAACCTGGACGTAGCTGAAGTGAGGAAAACTCTGAGGAGAGTCAATCCAAGGAAGCCCCCAGGGCCTGATAACATACCTGGGCGGGTGTATAAGGAGTGTGCAGATCAGCTGGCTGGTGTCCTCACAGACATTTTTTTTTTTTATAATTTTTTATTTAGAAAGACAGATTTCCATTACATCAGTAATCACAGCTTCAAGCATTCAAGATTATAACTAAAGATATAAGCAGAAAGTCCAAGTGATTTTGTCCGTGTTGCCTTTCTGGTATTTTTAACAGAATATCACTAACGTAGTTGTAAAGATAACAAAAAATGAACAGAATTAAACAGTAATGGGGATTGCACCACCTCGAGTAATAAAAACCACAAAGACATTAGAGGGCAAGACATATTTCAGAATAACAATCAAATGAAGTCGGATCTAACTGGTTTCACGTACTCAGTCCATTTGGACCAAATCTTATAAAACTTTTCTTTTTCTAATTGGAGGGAAAAACAGATCCTTTCCATCACATAAATCTGGTAAACAATTTCAATCCATTCATCAATAGTGGGTGGGTCTGGTTTCATCCATTTCCTCGTGATGGCCTTCTTACTGGCGACCAGTAGTGTAGCCAGAAGTTTTTTGTCTTTGTTTGTCCATGTGTCCAGTTGTAGATTTCCCAGGTACAATGTTTCACATTTTAATGGAATACTTACATTGAATATATTTTCAATATGTTTGTGGAACTCTTCCCAATATGGTTTTATTACCTGACAGTCCCAAAAAATGTGAAAGTGGTTCGCTCCTTCAGACCCACAGAGTCTCCAGCAGGCGTCCCCATTGTTTTGATATCGTCTCTGAATGGGTGTAACAAAAAATCGCATAATGTTTTTCCAGCCGAACTCCCGCCATGTGTTTGATCTGGTCGAGACCCACTGCAATTGACAAACATCCTCCCAGCTCTCTTGTGAGATTTTAACCTTAATTTCTTTTTCCCACTTCCTCTTAATGTATTCTGTATTCTCTTGTTTAGACAGCTGTATGGCCTTATATAATTTGGAGATGATTTTGCCATCTGATCCGGGTTTAATTAGTGATAAAAATGCCTCCATGAAACTTGACTCGCTCTTTTTCAGCACCTCTTTAAGGTTACTGTTGAAATAGTGTCTCACCTGCAAGTACCTAAAGAAATCCTCTTTTCCCAGTTTATGATCTTTCTGTAAGGTTTCAAAACTTTGAAATCTCACAGACATTTTTAACACCTCGCTGGATCAAACCATTGTGCCAGCATGCTTCAAGTCTGCCACTATTATTCCAGTCCCAAAGAAGCCTCAGGTCACCTGATTCAATGATTACTGACTCCAATCATGATGAAGTGCTTCAAAAGGCTGGTGAAAGAACACATCATCTCCAGTCTGCCGCCAACATTTGTCCTATTCCAGTTTGCCTACTGACGAAACCGCTTCACTGAGGACACCATCTCTGCTGCTCACCACCTGAGCCTGGCACACCTGGAGGAGAAGAACACTCACATGTGGATGATGTTCCTGGACTTCAGTTCAACTTTCAAAACCATCATCCCACAGCATCTGATGGGCAAACTGAAACAGCCGGGCTTTAATACACCCCTCTGCAATTGGCTCCTAGACTTCCTCACCAACAGACCTCTGTCAGTCCGGGTTGGACAGCACGCCTCTGTAATCACTCTAAGCACAGGCTGCCCTCAGGGGTGCGTCCTGAGCCCCCTGCTGTTCATGTTGATGACGCATGACTGCATCCCCAGATTCACCACCAATCACATCATGTAGTTTGCAGACGACACCACGGTGGTGGGCCTCATCAGAGACCAACGACCTGGACTACATAGAGGAGGTGGATTGGTGCAAAGATAACAGCCTGATCCTGAATATGGAGAAGAAGAAGGAGATCATCTTGGACTTCAGCAAGAACCGGCTTAACCACGCTCCACTGGTCATCAATAGCTCAGCTTTAGAGGTGGTCAACAGCACCAAATTCCTGGTGGTTCACATCACAGACACCCTCACCTGGAATGTAAACACTACTTCACTGGTCAAAAGGGCACAGAAGAGCATGTACTTCTTGCTGAGGATGAGGAGAGCCCACCTGCCCCCCCCCCATCCTCACCACCTTCTACAGAAGCACCATAGAGAGCGTTCTGACCAGCTGTCTCATTTTGTGGTGTCGAGGCTGCAGCGTCTCAGACTGGAAGAAAGTGAAAAGAGGGGTAAGAACAGCAGTGAAGATCATCGGGGCTCCTCTTCCCTCCATAAAAGACATTTCATCTCATGAACTGTTCTCCCTGCTGCCCTCTGCGAAGAGGCTTCAATGCATTGGATGCAGGTCCAGCAGATTCTACAACAGTTTCTTCCCCACTGCTGAATGTTTTCTAAAATTGGTTATTGTATTGCATTTTATATATATATGAAAATGTTAGAACTGTAAATTTACATTTATATGTTTATATTATTGTTTTTTATATATTTTTTGTTTTTATGTATTTTTATTACCTTTTTCCAAGGCTGAACTTTGAATGGTATCTAATGGTATCTGAGCTGTTCCAAACTAAATTTCTTTTTGTTTTACAATTGTGTAAACAAAATGACGAATCTGTCTAAGTCTAAATAAAGTTGAAGATAATAAATAAATAAGTTAATTATTACAGAGTGAATAAATAAAGAAGCCAATTAAAAGAGATATATAAATTTATGTCTCACTGTATAATTTAATTTCTCCCTACATTTATATGTTTATTGTATTTTTGGGAACAATTAATTGTATACTTATTTATTTATCAAGCATTTATTTATTTCTGTATTTATTTGTATTTATTTTTAAATATGGTAGAGCTGGTCCTCCATAGATCATTACTGCTTGGCAGAGGTCTGCGGCCTCCAAATGCTTTTCGAGTTATAAATGTTGTTGACATTTTTATCTATAAAAATACATTTTACAAAAGCTTCTTGGATGTCACAAAAAAATCATAGCATATAAATGCAGCATATTTAGTTCATACAAGGGAAATATTTTGACCCAAAGTAGCCTATATTCGTATCTAAAAAATTTCAAGGTTTTTCAAACTAATAAAGTATTGGATGTATTTTTTTTTTTATTTTTTTTTTACACTTTTCAATAGTTTGGAAAAAGGAAAAATATCAAATATTTCAAATCCATTAGGGTTAAACATGTCATAAGAAAGAAGGCATAACTGCTGACCAAAAACCTCTTATATCTTTTTTGAAGCTATGAATCAGCTGTGATTGACTGAGTTGTGAGTTAAAACCCTTGAATTAATAAACAAAGGTATTGAATATCCATATAATCACATATTTAAGGCTTTAAATCAAGGAGAATGTTATCTTTAGTAAAAGCAACAACATTCCTTTCCTCAGGACATATGAGTTTGCTTGATGTAGTTATTTATTGTTTGATCAAAGGCTTTATCAGGGTAGAATCCTAAAATTAGATTAGATTTGAACAGCTATGACATATGATAGAAAGGTCTAAACATTACAGCTGCACAGAAAAAGTTCACATGAAGGAGTAAAAATTTTCTTGTTTTTCATTCACAGCTGTTCTGATCTATGGAAAAGTTGGTGGCTCCATTGTTCTGAATCCAGGTCAGATTTCAGAGACCATCCTGACAGCAACATGGAAGCACAACACAGACCTTGCCTTGGAGTGGTTTGGGCAGGAAATTTATAGTTACAGAAGTTTTCAAGGTAATTTGACTTCTTGACCAGAACGTCTTTTGTAACCTTAAAACCTGCAGATTAACATCATCCATGATGTCTTTATCTGGATCCTGCTTCCAGGTCGCTGTGACTTTGATAGAACAAGTGGAAGTTTGACCATCAACAGTCTGACTCTAGACGACAGCGGCAGCTACATACCTGAGATCAACAACAAAGTTCTGGAGAAGAAGGAACTCCAGGTTATCAGTGAGTTCAGCAGGTTTGACTGAGGTTTGTTAGGTTTTAACCTGAATCAAGTTGAGATAATCTGTTCCTGTTTCTGTCAGAACCGGTCCTAAAACCCACAGTGTCCATTAATTACAATGATGAGAAGACCAGCTGCCATCTCATCTGTGAAGCCCAAGTCACTGCTGATTTTGGACCTGTGACGTATAAATGGAAAACAGGTGACACAGAGTTGTCCACCGACAAGGAGCTGCTGATAACAACGGTATGAGGATGAGAAACCCTGGAAGAACTCAGTAGAACCTTCATGGTTTGGTTTAGAGCTGTTTTCTATTTATTTCTCAGGAGAATAAGGAAAGCTCCTTTTTCTGTGAGTTGGTAAACCCTGTCAGCAGCAGCTCCAGTGAACCAGTGGAAAACCCCTTTATCAGAGGTGAGAGGAAAACATTCCCATTGTCAGACTTGGTTGTTGTAGACCGTAATTAACACTGATACACTGAGAAAATTTAATTAAGTCCTTCAAGCAGAAACTGTTTTCCGCAATGCAACGTGAAAGATGGACTGATGACCTGATGAATACTGGCAAATGGAAGAGAGCTTAAGTAGAGGCCTACTAACTGCTAACCAGAAGGCACTGTCTGAGGGAGAAATGGTCTGACAGGAAAACTAAATTGAAAGAAAGGACTAAGAGAAGGAATCCAACATTTAAGAGGTGATGAATAAAAAAAGTAAAGACAAACTAAGAGAAATAGACTAAAAACAACTAGTACTGTAAAGCATAAAGAAATATAACTAATATGGCAAAATTCACAGTAAGAAAAAAAACCCAAAACAGAATATGGCAATACTCAATCACAAATGTAATATCGGGCTTAAGGCAAAGTAAAACTCAGAATTGTATTAAGTAATAATAAAACAAGAAAAGACTCCAAATAGAAAATATAACCTTAATAAATAAATAAAAACTAATAGTTAAGGCTCAAAATAAAGATAAGAGAAAACTATGAAGCAAAAGTTAATAAAAAGACTCTAAAGAACAACCAACTATGACACCAATCTTCATATTGGGATTATTTGTGATGCAGTGCTGTTGAAATGAATAGATCTCATAACAGATTTAGTTTTTAAATGGAGACCATTTTAGTTAAGTCTTTGTTTTATAGTTGAATCATGACCTTTGACCTTGATTGAAGTGCAGTTAAACCTTCAGAGGTCTGGATGATGTTCTGACTTCCACTGTGCCCTCCTGGATGACCCATTAATGATCTTTTGGAATAATTCTGATTGTTTGACCTCTAATCTAGTTGTTCTCCATGTTCCTTCTGTTCTCCATCTGTGGATAACATTTCTGGCCGTAGTTCTCTCTAGACAGAAGATATGCCTTTGGTACCATTTCCACACTGATACATGTCAGTGTCTTTGCTTCTCATCGGTTCCTCAATTTCATTTTAGTGGGTTCTGATTGGCTGATTTTTATGATCTTTTAAAATACTTAATGTTGTCAGAAAACTTCTGTTTGAATGGTTTGGGGATTCTGTAGGTTTGGTAGGAATCAGATCTGAGAAATTAAACTATCCCAAAATGTAGTTACTCAGAGTTATTTCATGATTTACCAGGGAGGA
>JAGKQL010000120.1:57596-79425 GCA_018398635.1 Cyprinodon brontotheroides
TTTGTGCAAATTTAAAAAATTTAAAATGTATTCAAGTTTGAGAAACCCAAACTATGATAATGATAATGTTAAAAATATTGAGTCCACGTAAGCCTTTTGGATGAGCTGTATATAGTGGAGGCATACAATCTTTTGAAGCAAGTACTGTATATATTTCTGCATTTTTTTTCTTAATTAGGAATCCCAAATAAATTTACCACAGTGGCTGATCTGGTGAAGTTCGTCACCATGGTGATCTTCACTGGCTCGGTCCAGCATTCTGCTGTGAACTCTGGACAGGTGAAGTTTTATATTTTACATGTTAGATATACTCAGCAATGTTGTTTAGATCTTGATGGATTAATTATCGAAAAATTAAAACTAAGCTGAACTATGCTGATTCATCAATTTTATTTATGTGTACTTTAATCACTATGTAATGGTGTAGTCGTGAAATACTGAACAACTAAATAACTTTTTAAAAATGCTATAAATTCCTGTATTTCTGTGATTCTGTGAAGTTGTGTAAAGTTGTGAGCCAAAAAGGTGTTTTAGTGTTTACAATCACTGTTGTAAATATTCCCCATTCTGGTTTTCACGATTGTTAGCTCTAATGCCAAATAAATTATTCTGTTAGTTCAACTGTAATTTAATTAGTATTATTTTTTTAAATCCAGGTCAGAGTAGGCCCCAACAAATCAAACTGTTGATTAATAATGTTCTATTAATAATGTTTTTACAATATTTATCCCTTAAATCTTATGACAAGTTATTTATTTACCCCAGTTCGACTTCGGTGGCTGGATGCCCAACCTGCCGAGCTCCATGGGATGTCCCCACCAACCAAAAAAGGGGAAAGCATCTGAGGCCACCCTAATGGAGGCACTGCCAAACAAATCAGTAACACGCCGTACCGTGGAGACCTTGTATTTGCTGGCTTCGACGTACAGTGATGTTGTAGATGGGAAAACCTCAAAGAACTATCTTTATTATTTCTGATTTGCAAAATACATTGGTTTTGTCTGTATGGCCTATTACTGTATTTTCCAGCTTTTAAGACAAATCAGTTAAATTAAGGATAGTTTTCAGTATGTTTTAAAATGTTATTTGTGCTAAATCAGGTTATAAAAATATTTAGAAATGTTAACAAGTTTATATGCTTGAAAATTGAAAAGCAAAGGCATTTTACATAGTTTCTAAATAATACTTTTAGTTGGTATAATCTGACCAAAAATTCAAATACCAGTCGAAAATACATACATATTTTTTATTTCCTCAGGGAGCTTTTTGGCAATTACCCAGAGGAGCACTTCACTGGAGAAGGAGGGCCCAAGAGGCTGATAGCATTCCAGAAAGAGCTGAAGCAGCTGAGTGATGAAATCAAGAAAAGAAACGAAGCTGGATTTCCCATACGAATACCTGGATCCAGAAAAATCGAAATAGTGTTACTATTTGAAAACTGGATGTTTGAACCTCTTTTCAACCAGATTTAGCAACAGATTCACCAAAAATATACATATATACACTTATCTGTTCAATCAGAGTTTAATAATGAATATCTGGGTTTTTAGGTGACTTTTTTAATACTTCTGTTGTGTGGATGTTATGGTGATGGTTTCTTCTTCCACAAATGTTGAATGATTAAAACAGATGTCTATGTGGAAGTTGCAGAGAAATATATACCATTTTAGGGTTTTTTTTTTTATCATTTAGATGTTGGTTTTGTCAGAGATGTCCCAAAAAATAATTAGCCTGGGGTAAAGTGCTAAAAAAATACCAAAAGCAAGAACAGAAAAACTTTATTCACAGTATAACAATTAGTGTTTTCTAACAAAAAGTTTTCCCTTTTGTTTATTTTATTCAATATCTTCTGCATATATATGACATGCAGGTTTAATATGGGTGGTGGATTTACATTAGTTATTTTCTTTGGTAATATTATAGGCTAAGTTGATCTCACGAAGACTTTGAAAACAAAAAGGTTTAATTCTTATTCTTTAGGCAATGAGATGTATATGCATTACTAGTGGTTAAAAAATGTAGAGGTACATTTAAGATGTGATACACATTATGGTACATAGAAAAATAATTTTGAACTGTCAGTTGTAAGATTGAAAGCAACATAAATGTACTGTTAAACTAAATCAATAAACTTTCTAATTGGTGTTGGGAAAATATTATGTTTTCTTTTCTTTAAACACCAGCTGGATCTCTTTTTATTATTGTGTCTTTGTATGCGTACTTATTTCATTTTTGGAGTTTGCAGAAGTGCAATAACGATAATACATCTTTGAAACTTATATTTGAAGGTATACATAAAAGATAGGTTGACAGGTGATTATCCAAGTGAATAAAAATGTATTTTAGTTTTATCATTAGGCTTACAAACCTTATTTTGACTAAGCAGACAGAATGTGTCCTTTTTCCGAGTCTTAGTTTTTATAATTGTTGGTAAAAACATTAAGGGGAAAATTTTAAGAGCAAAACTTTTGCTAAGTTTGGGTCAGCTTGGTTTACCACATTGTACCACTAATGGAGCTGGAAATTCAACTGAAGAAACCCATTGTTCCACCTGCGTCACAGCCAATCAGCTTTGAACCACACCTCCACTAAAGCCAATCAGCATCCAAAGCTCATCTTAAAAGGCTTCCAATACGCACCTGTGTGACTTCATTCAGATGTCACTGTTTCAACTCAAAGTGAGCTTCGGATCCTCAGCCCTGGCTGCTGCTCAGATCCTATCCTCTGACACACCTGTTGATCCATGCAATGCTGCAGAGATTGGTGGCTCCACCACGCCCAGTTCCCCATCTCCAAACATTTCTGTTTCAGCCATCAGCAGTCAGCTGGCTTGCTCTGCCTTCAGCTCACTGACACTGATTCTCTGCAGGTGAGACTTATTTGCTCCAAGGCTTTAGTGTTTCCTCATTCATACCTTCAGCGCATTTCTCTATAAAAAAAAATAAAATATTCAGATTTACAAGTGCAGATCCCATCACATACATCTTACAGATAGTACATTTTATTGATTACATTGATAAATTCACATGTTATGTTGCAGAGAATGTTTTGTGTGTCCAAGGTTTTAAAGAGACCAATAATACTAATACAGTTGTCGGGTTCATAAAATGTAGGTTTTTGCAAAAGAAGAACTGAAGTACACAATTATGGATACAATTTCTGCAGAAAGGAGAGACAGTTGAAGCCCAGACTCAAACACACTGTCTCACACTGGACCTCCTCCGCAGAGCATTTTATTAACAGAACATGACACATGGTTAGAAACAGAGTATTGTTCTGACAGAACAATTGATCAGTTCATGAAGACAGAATGCTCCATCAGAATGACAAGGCAGGATGGTCTCCTGACTGAATCACGAGATAACAGTGGAGCATCCCCTTGCACAAATGTTTTATAAGCACACATAAATTTTACAATCATCATTGAATAAACCTAACAACAGTAAAGATGGGGAAAAAAAGAAACATAAGCAGGAAACTCCCATTTATAAAACGTAATTTCCATCAGATGTGGTTCGAAATGAATGTTTTTAATTGGAGACCATTTTTCTAAGAAGATATCACTTTTCATCTGAAGTTTTGCCATAATTTGTTCTATATGGTAAACCCCCCTAATCTATTCTTCCACTGGGAGATCGTTGGGGGCTGAGGCTTCATGGCCATGAGACCATAATCATTTTCTTTGCGAGGACAAGCAAAATCTTTAAGATTTAGGTCTTACTGTGATCTTGGATTATATTCTGGAAAATACCTAATATTAAAGTTGGCTCTAGGGGGATTGTAATGTCCAGACATTTTTTATTTCCTTTTGTATTCCTTTCCAGTAGTTTAATAGTTTTGGGCAATCCCAAAATATATGGATGAGATCTCCAATTAGTCCACAATCCCTCCAACATTTATCTGAGGTGCGGTTAAATCTAAATGTGAAGAAAGAGGAGTTCTGAAAAACTCACTTTGATTTTCCATTCAAATTCTCTTAACATTGGGCAATTTGATATTTTATGACCCTCTCGAAACATTTTCTCCCAGTCCTCATCATTGATTATTACATTAATTTCTAGTTCCCATTTTCCTTTAATATATTTTGTATCAGTTATTACTTCCTCTTGCAATATTTTGTAAATATGGGATATGAATTTGGTGGTTATCTTTCCTTTTATTACAGAGAAAAAAGAAATCTCTGTTTGAGAGGGTAATTGTAAGTTTTTCCATTCCCTATGTTTCTGCACGTAGTGTCATTTGTAAATATTTATACAGATCATGTGTTGGAAGATCGTATTTTCGTTGAAGTTGTTGAAAGGACATTAGGTTTGTGTTTTTTAAACATTTCATCTATTAGAATCAATCGTTTTTCAACCCAGTTATGCAGTCCAGATGAAGGAAGAAATTCAGTGTTATGGTCAAGCCGTATAATTCTACATAATGAATTAGGTAGATTTAGCATCTTTTTTATCTTTGCCCTGGTCAATAGAGTAAACTTAACCCATTCATTATTAATTTTATTCTTTGTCCATGTGTTTTGGTTAACAAATGGGATAGTTATCAAGAAGTGTCTTGGGATTCACCTTGTTCCGTCTTGTACTAAATTGTATCTTTTTCTTGGCGTATCCATGTTATTATTGATCTAGTTTGTGCAGCCCGATAGTATTTTTTAAGATTTGGTACATTTAGTCCCCCATGTTCTTTAGGGTCTATAAGAGTTTTCAATCTGATTCTGGGGCGTTTGTTTTGCTGGATACATTTCAAAAGCCATTTATTCAGAATATTAAATATGGACATGGGTATTTTTATAGGTGAGGTTTGAAAAAGTCAGATTTCAGAGACCATCAATATAGTAAAATGGAGGAACAAATCAAACCCAGCCTTGAAGAACATTTGGGCAGGAAATCAGTTGTGAAAGTTTAAAATGTAAGTTGACTTTTTTTGTTTAACCTGAATCAAGTTGAGATAATCTGTTCCTGTTTCTGTCAGAACCGGTCCCAAAACCCACAGTGTCCATGCATAAAGTCCAACCATGAGAAGGATGCCTGGAGTCTCACCTGTGAAGCCCAAGTCACTGCTGACTTTGGACCTGTGACGTATAAATGGAAAACAGGTGACACAGAGTTGTCCACCGACAAGGAGCTGCTGATAACAAAGGTATGAGGATGAGAAACCCTTGAAGAACTCAGTAGAACCTTCATAGTTTGGTTTAGAGTTTTCTATTTATTTCTCAGCAGAATAAGGAAAGCTCCTTTTTCTGTGAGTTGGAAAACTCTGTCAGCAGGAGCTCTAGTGAAACAGTGAATAACCCCTTTATCAGAGGTGAGATAGAAACATTCCCATCTATTCTTTATAGTTTACACCTTAAATCAAACAAAAACTTCATATCGGGATTATCTGTGATACAATGATGTTAAAATTTAGTGATCGTATTGATGTTTCCTAAAATAGCGTTTTCCCCCTATTTGCATATTTCAGATCAATAACTGAATGTGATGTATCAGACAAAGAGAACAGACATTTTTTTAACTGATTACTGACTTGCTCTATGTTATAAAGTAACTACTCCCTAAACCTAAAAAAAAAAAAAGATTTTTTCTTTACAACTTTGCAGCAACAACTGCTGCTAGCTGGCAATTAGTCTTTAACATCACTGTGGAGGAAACAGCTGTCTCGATTCAGACATGTCGGAGTAAACAACCTGCTTAAGGTCATGGAATAGAATCTAAATTGGATCTAGGTCTAGACTTTGACTAGGCCCCTCCTTAACTAACTTTTTCCTTTTTAATCATTCAGAGGTCCTGGTACCATTCACTACATCCTCCTGCTGCAGAACCCAATATAGTTATATAGATGACTGGACATGGTTCTTTAGAGATTTATTGTAGAGAGCAGAATTCATGCTTGAGTTAATTACAACAAGTCATCCAGTTCCTGAAGCTGCAAAGTAACACATACCACCACACTACTACCGCCGTGTTTGACATTGAAAAAGCTAGATAAAAAGGCTCCTAAACTCATAGAACTGAAACTAAACACATAAATCTGATTATGGATGTGATGCAAAATCATAATTTAGAAAAAAAGAAAAGCTTTTGTAGTAGCCAGTTGCTAAAATGTTATTAAAATAAAAAGCTTTCTTGGGAAATAATAAATGGCATTAATGAAATGTCACTCAGATGCTACTGCAGTTCTAACTGTTCTGAACAGCCAGACTGATTTACATCTCGCGGAAGTAAGTCTGGCTGTTCAGGCTATAAGAATTCACTACTGAAATGTTTAAGAAAGCAGAAACACCATCCATGGGAGTAACTGCCTTGAGCTCATCCTCTAAGGGAAGATTTGGGACTGTTTAATCTGCAAAGACTTGTATTTATTAGATACATTTACTGACAGCAACATTGTTCTGTAGGCGAACAGTCGTCGGTCTGAGCAACGTGCAGAGGAAGCATGAGGAGAATCTGCTGAGAGGAGAGGAACACATGGAGAAATGAACTGGATTGGTAAGCAAAGTGTCATTGTTTTATCTAAAGCTCAGACCCACATGCAGAGAAACCAATTCAGAGAGACCAGGAGAAAAGGTTTAACAGGTTTTTTTGAAGAGATAAAGCACGAGTGCAGTGTTGCTCTGAACTCAGCTCAGGAAGGTGAGGGGAAGACAAACGATTAGTTCAGGCTCAGTGGGAAATTTCATTCGTGGATTTGGAGAAGAGGATCTGGTGGTTGTTGACTCACGTTTCCAGAGTAGTTGTAGAATCTTTGACTCCAATCTGTGTGTTGTATTCCAGTGTTAGCCTGATTCGGTGGAGGGCGGAACAGGTTTTACCAAGAACACGGTTGGTTGTAGGTGAACGGAGAAACTGACTGCCACTCAGATTTCCTGGCGCTACTTGAACGGGTCGTAGTGGAGATGATTCCCCTTGCTCAGTGTGTAAACTCAACGTCCTCTCTTGGAAACTGGATCCAAACCTCCAGTTTGAATCCAACTCAGCTTGAGGCTCAGTTGATCCCTCTAGTGAATGAAGGTCCGAAAGATCCAGTTTGCAGGATGACTTCCTGCCGAGGTTAAAGACAATAAAAACAAAGTTTAGACTGAGGTTGCCAAGAACTTGGTCTTACTCAGCAAAAACTCAGCTTGGCTAGAGTACCCAAAACTGGCAAACACTCTGGCGTCCGAAGTAGTGGCAATCAGCAGCTTAAGAGCACTCCATTAACGAGGAAACTATCAGCAGGTGTGTGAGGAGGCGGACCAGAACCAGGCGCCTCCTGTTGGAGGAAGGGAGACAAACACAAAAAACAAACACACAGACTGGAGCTCTGACACAAAGTTATGTATAATTCCAGTGTTATTGATGCTCCAATCAGAGAGAAAATTAGAAAATAAACTCGGCACTGATAAGATACTGATTTTAATTAGAAAAGTGTATACGTATACTTTGGTTACAGTTACTGGGATAAAGATACGCTTGAAATATAAAATGTTTTGACGTTTTGGATTTTGAGAGTAGTGGCACAAAGCCAAACTTAAAGAATGTTATAGAAATGGACATACGTTTCAGACTCACTGGACAAATTATGAAAACTCTCTGACCTTTTAAAGACAGACATGTTTCATATTATTTTGTAGGGAAGGGTTTGACGTACCGAAAAGGCACTTTAAAGAAAGAACCAGCAATCTGTGCATTCATGGATGTTAAACATCTGAAATAGATAAAACATCATACAAAAAAAGAGGCTTGTCCGCATATTCACCAGTCTGGATCTATGTTGTAGTCTCAGGACAGGCTACTCTCAGCTTTGCAAATAAACAGGAAGTAAACTGGAACTTTTCTGCCATTTTTCTGTTATTCTTCTGTTATTTTATCCATCATGTTTATACTGCAGTCATTTATTTGTCTGGCCATTTGTTGCCTATTTATCTTAAAAAAAAAAAACTAAAATCAATAGAAGCATGGATGGAATACTAAAACACAGACTAGAAAACTGCTTTTTATTACAATAAACAGTAATGGTCAAACTGGTGTGTATTGCTGAAAAAAGAAAAACGGCAACAAAGCCCACACATGAAATCTACTACTAACCTGCAGCAGCCTAACTGTATTCCTATTATTTCTCATTTATTATGTAGGAGAAAAATGATATATAATAATAACAATAATAATTACAATTGCAATTGATCACAATACCCATTGTACTGTCAAATACAATATGCAGTTAATATGTTGTCTTTGTAAAAGTCAGAAAATTGGGCTGAAATTGATTTTTAAATTAATTTTTTTTTTTTTTTTTACTTTCCCCCCGAAAAACTTTATGGTAGTTTCATGGACTATCTCAGAAATCCTAATCATGAAAGCAGGTTCCACCTGCCAAAGGAAAGGAATTAATTTACATAATTAAAAACACTTGATATACATATTTATAAAAACTGGTTTACATATTTATAAAGACTGATATGCGTATTCATAGATCACCACTTCCCGATGAAAAGTGATTTTAGAAGATATCTGTTAGTAATGTATTTGTTCCCATTCTGTTCACTCCAGTTAAATAAACGGAGATCGATGGATTTCTCTCAGTAGGCATTTTGTTTAATCTTTGCAAAGAGAGAACAAGACATCATACAGCCCTTAGTGCATGGTAATCAGCCCTGTACTGATCTGCCCAGCATTTGTCTCCCTTACTTATAATGATTGAAAAACTGTTAAGGTTTTACAGACTCAAACACTTTGATTTAACAAGAATCTGACTTGTTATAGGAATATAACTTCTTGTATGCAAACAATCCTCACGCAGACATTTCGTGTCATTGCAGGTGAAACCGACTCAGTAAAAACATTTTCTACTGGATAAATAGCATATGTCAATATGTGAATGAGAGAAATTTCCGATGACACCATTAAAGATTAGTTACACAATAAAGGTTAAGATTAAAAATAAGTTTTCACATTACTCTTTCCCGTCACTGCAGGTCAGGTCAGGTCAGGTCAGGTCAGGTCAGATCAGGTCAGGTCAGGTCAGGTCAGGTCGTCGTCCGTCCGTCGTCAGGTCCGTCAAATTCCGATCCGTCCGTCCGTCCCGATCGGAAGATTTCTAGACAAATGAATTAGAATCAAAGGTCACGTCCGTCCGTAAAATGGAAGATCTAAAGTCAGGTCAGGTAAGATTAAATTCAGTCAGGAATGGAGTAGAGGTCAAGGTCGAAGTGGGTATAAAATTAAAGTATAGATTAAGATTCAAGGTAATTAAAGATTAAGTCAAAATAGTCATTGAATTTAAAAGTCAGATCCAAGGTCCAAATGGAGTCGTCCAAAACATCAGAAGTTAAAGGTGGGTAATTATAAGGTGAGTGAGTGGGTAAAGGTGAAGATAAGATTAGGGGCAATATTAGATTAAAAGACGACATACTAAGGTCAGGAGATTAAGATAACAGATTAAGGTAAGGTGGACAAGGTCAGGTCTATTCCGATTAACAGCCCCAGGTAAGATAAAAATTGCAGTGATAAAGATTAAAATTAAGGTCACAGATTAAAATTGCTAATTTAAAATTAGATTAAGATTGGGTAAAGATTAAGGTAAAGATAAGATTAAGGTGAATTAAAGATTAAGAATTGGTGGTAAAGATTAAAATTAAGATTAAAATTAATTAAGATTAAGAATTAAAATTAGAAATTGAATTAAAGGTAAGGTAAATTAAAGATTAAAGGTAGATTAAGATTAAAATTAGAATTAAATTGAATTAAAATTAAAGTGAAGTCTGACCACATGATCAGAATTAAAGATTAAAGATTAAAATTAGGATTAGATTTTAAATAAGGGTTAAATGTCCAATATATTAGTTATAACAGTTGGTGGATTATCCATGGTAAAATAGGAGAATTTGCACATAACTCCAAATTTGAAGTTAAAATTAGGAATTAAAGATTTAAATTTAGGGGCCAAAATCTATTGAAATCTAAAGATTAAAGATTAAAGATAAAATAGATGTTATTTAAAATCGAGGAATAAATTAACTTTGAACATTAAAACTTTTCTAGGATTAAGATTAAGATTAAAATTTAGGATGAAAAAAAGTGAATTGGGTAAAGGTAAAGATAAAGATTAGAATTAGTGGCCTTAAAATGTGAATTAAGATGCGGGTAATTAAAGATTAAAACGTTAAAATTGGGTCAAGATCTCTAAGATTCTAATTATCAAGCCTTTAAAATTTTAAGGTAGATTAAGAGATTAAAATTAGATTAAGATTAAAGGTGAATAGAAAGTTATTTGATCATAATCATCAGTTTTTGATGTTTTTTTCATGGTATACAATGCGAGTGTGCACCTTAAATGATAGTCCTATGATGCAGGAGCATATATACCAATATGTTGCTATTTTATTAAGGTGAGGTCAATATTCCAGGTCAAACGTTATCTGCTTAAAAGAATACCAATTTCTTCGGGTCGTCACAGTTTCCGTCAGGTCGGAATGTAGATCGACTGTGGCTTCTTTTTGAACCTTTTTCCTGTTTAATTTTTGTAATCCCAGAATCTTTCTGTTGCCTATTTAGCAGATTTCTCCTGTTTAGGAGAAAGTCATAAGCTGCTGGTTAAGGTAAAGGTAAAGGTTATCAAATTAGATTGAAAGATTGCCCCTTGGTACCAGGTTAAGGCCTGTCTAATATGAACTCAAATTGCCGATGGATCAATTAAAATTAGTGATTATGAGATTAAAGATTACAGAGAGGTAATAATGCCTTAAAGGTGAATTAAATTAGAATTTAGAATTGAATTAAGATTAAAATTAATTAAAGATAAAGGTAAAATTAAGATTAAGATAAGGGTCTTTTTTTAAAAGATAAATTAAAGGTAGATAAGTTTAAGGAATTAGGGTTTGATAAAATTAAAATTAAAGATTAAGATTAAGGTATATTTTTCATCTCTTGCTTTATCATCTTTTAGAAGGTGTTAAGAACTTTGACCACCTGAGTTTCATCTTAAAACTTTTTAAAATAAAGTTGAGTCCGGCTTTAATAGTTCTTGGGTTTATGTCCTTCCAAGGCATTCTTTATAATCAAACTTTTCTACTGAACCTCAGATCTGAAAAGCACATGGAGAGAACAGATCGGAAAGAAAATGTCATTTATGTTGATTTAATAAAAAAATAAATAAAAAAAATCCCTTAGCAGTTGTTGGGAGATGGCGGCTTGTTACCACCCCTGGTTCTGAACAGATGGATGTAGGAGATTATTCATGGTGTGCTATTGGGGCTGCAGGAGAAAAATATGCTTTGAGGATATTTATTATATGGTATTTGTTTGTTTTGGAATTAAAGATTAAAGGAATAGATTAGATTAAAATAAACAAATTGAGATAAAATTCAGACCTTTGAATTAAGGTAAAAGATTCTTTCTTAAAGGGTACTTAAGCTTATGAAAGAATAATGTATTAAGATATAAGATTAGATCAATGTGAATGTCATGGATATTAGATTAACCAGAAGGTTAGATTAGATTAGAGTTAATGTTGGCATAGGATTAAGATTAGCGATCCTCCAAATCTGAATGCTAATAAAAAATGCTTCAATAATATTCAAGATTAAAGGTAAAGATTGGGTGGGTAAAATTAAAATTTAAAGATAAAGATTAAAATTAAAGGTAAAAGATTCTAAATAAATTAAAGATTAAGAATTAAAGCAATAAGTTCTACTGTACTCTTAAAGGTGAATTAAATTAAAATTGGGTAAAGATTAAAGGTAGGTGGGAGTAAAGGTAAAGATTAGAATTAAAATTTAATAAAGATTAAAATTAAGATTTTTGCGTTAAAGATAAGATAAGGTAAAATTAAGATTAAAATTAAAATTAGATTAAGATTAAAGATTAGGGCAGGTAAGATTAAAGATTAAGGTAAAGGTGAATAAAGATTAAGATTAAATTAAAATTAAAATTAAAGTATCATCCATCCATCCATCCATCCATCCATCCATCCATCCATCATCCATCCAGTCATCCATCCATCCATCCATCCATCATCCATCCATCATCCATCCATCCATCCATCCATCATCCATCCATCATCCATCATCCATCCATCATCCAAATCATCCATCCATCCATCCATCCATCCATCCATCCATCCATCCATCATCATATTTTGCTATTATTAATTAGTGATCAATGATTTCTGATATTTTACTGTGTCGTTTGTTTCCTTCCTGAACCCCAGCAGTGGCTCCATCACCTCTAACTCTTCATGTTCCACAACTGATGGGATCATCTGAGATGTTGATTTACTGAGGCTGCTGTTCGACTGGATCAGGTGGTAACTGGGTGATCTGTCCCAGTAAACCAGCAGAGGCTGCTGTGGTCAGGAAGTGATGACGTTTTCATCACCCCCACCCCCATCCCGGCCTTATTCAAAGCGTTCTAATTAATCAGCCTTAAATAGATCAGACCTACATTCCTGACATGGACCATGTACTATTTAACACCCAGATGGCCCCGCAAACAGGTGTTTTATTTTACCATATAGGTAAAAGTTCTGCTTCTTCCTGTCAATAATTTTCAGATCTCCGTCCCTCTGTCAATTATTCACTGCAAGTTAACTTTCTTTTTGCTATCCCACATTATGCATTTAGACCTCATCTTTTTTTTCTTTTTAACCTAATTATTTCTTTTCCTATTCAGGAACACAATCATCCAAGAATGACTGCTGACATTCATTTTTAGAATGATCGGCTGAAATTTGTTTTTGGTGTTGTAGTCTTTTCGCGGTATGACCATGTTCATTATCTGGTCTCTGCTCTATGGTTCTTATCCTTATCAGCTTTTCGGCCCAACTAAACAGTGGTGAGTATAAGAATTAATTTAAATGATTATGTGTGTGGGGGTCAGGGCGGCTCGGTGAGGGAGTAGTGTTGGGGGGCGGTCGCAAAGGCGGGCTATGGCCGGCTGGGGGTATTGGTGGGTTTTCCAGCCTAGAGCATCATGCGGGGCTGCTCTGTTCCCATGATGGCGGCGGTGGGGCTCTTGAGGGTGGGGGCCTGGGTGTATATGGCGGCGTGGCCAGTGGTGGGGGCGAGGCGGTGGGCTGCTCTGGCGGCGTGTCAGGACCTGAAATGCGGGGCTGCGGGGGCGGCCCGGGCGTGGCTGGGCTGCTTTAACTTAAGTCGATTGGGGCGGCGGTTCGCTCCGCTCTGGCTGTGCTTTCGGGCTGCTGGAGGGTGATTGCGCCCGGCTGCGGTCTGCTCTTCTTGCGGTTTTGCGCCTGGCGGCTTTTCTGCTCTCGGGCTGATTCTGTGTCGGTGTGTTTTAGTTTTGCGCTGTTGGCATCGGTCTTGGTGGGGTGGGGGCTGCGCTTTTGGCGGGGCGTTTTGGGGGGTCCGCGGCGCTCATTGGCGGTTCGCGGCTGGATCGCATGGCCCGGCCGGGCCCGGGGGCCGCCTGAGTGTTTTCCTGGGTGGTGTGGTGGCGGTGGGTGTTAGGCGGTCGCCGGGGCGAATGCTACGGGGGGCGTGTTTGGTGCTCTGTGGGGCTGGGGGCGTTTGGATTACGGCCCGTGGGGGGCTGGTGTTGATTGCCGGCCCTACTTTGAGGTGGCCGGCTGCGGCGGGGCCAGCGGACTGGAACCCAGCGGCTCCCGAGGCGCCCGGCATGGCGGTGGCTGGGGGCTTAGCCGTGGCTGTCTCTCCTCCTGCCTTGGTGGGGGTCTGGTTTCGGGGCTGGCCCATGCCAGTGCTGCTCGCTTCTGGGGTCCCCTTGAAGCCTGGGCTTTGGGTCTCCAGCTGGACTCAGTGCTCTGGGGGGTGTGCCTCTCCGCTCTCACAACCACTATTGAGCATTTTTTTTTTTCTATGGTTAAACTTTACATGCACAAGTTCACCCTCACAAACAACTACAGGTGCTAGGCTTCAGGTTGCCAGAGATTCACTTCAAGCCAGAAACCCCATTCATATATCTTCAGGTAACACAGGTACATGTCAGACTTAATATTACTTTAGCGATAGTTTCAAGGTGTTGCTTTATTGTATATCTCGTGCCGTGTCTTTTGGTTGTGATGTTCTTTTCACTCGTTGTAGGTGATGAAGCAGACTGAAAATGTTTTGTCATTGTCTCCTTCCTATCTCCTCTTTCTTTTCATCTTTTGTCCTGTTTTTTTTCTTTTCCTTCTTCTGTTTTCCTGCTCTTACTTTACATTGCAGTGTCCTTTATAAGGCTGTAAACAGCCTATAATTATAATAAAGCAATTTATAGGCATGAAACAAGTGGAGCAGTGTATGGCACTGGCCAAATCGCTTCCACTTGTGAAAGTTAAAATCTGTTGGGCTCCTTTTGGCATCAAGACAATTATTCTTATTGCCACCTTGCCAGACGGGACACTGTAAAAAAAAAAAAAAAAAAAAAAAAAACTTTACAGGATAAGTACAGTTTTTCATAAAGATAGACATATTAATAATAAGTTGATTATAATGCCATGGTTGGCTATTACCTCAAAATAATAGGCAGCTCAACTCTTAATTTTTGTAAGACTAAAATAAGGATCGTTACCTCTCTACAAAGGGGTTTCAGTCAGGTAAGCATACCCATAGTCAATACCAGTTTATCCTTTTAGTTTATCCATCTAGTTTTGTATGAAAAATACACCTTAAACTACTTAAACGGGCATGTGTCCCTTTAGCAATGTACAAAAACAATTTGGAGTATTTTTTGTTTTGAAGCATATGGGGATCTCATCTTAAATTATTTGTTTGTACGTGATTTTTTTTATTTTTAAGCACAAAACTAAAGGGATAAATGCAAATCTGGCGTCTTGCGCATGCGTATCAACTATGGGTACAGCTGGTCTGACGGGGTATGCTCATCTGATAAAACATAGGTTATGTTCTTAGGTTTGTCTGACTGTCTGTAAACAATATAACCTAAAAAAGTTATGGGTGGATGTTATTTAACATTTATTTCAGAGATGTCCCTCATGCCAACGAACATTCTATTTTTGCTAATTATCCAGATGATAATGGAGGACCAGCTCTTCCACATTTAAAAATAAATACAGAAATAAATAAATGCTCAAATAAATAAGCATGCAATTAATTGCCCCAGAAAATACAACAAACAAATAAATGTAGGTAGAAATTGGAATTATACAGTGAGACATAAATGTATATATCCCCTTTTAGTTTCTTTATTTATTAGTCTTTTGCAATAATGACGTTATTTATTTATTTTCCGTTATAATCTTCAACTTTATTTATAAATTACTTATTTTTTTAAGCATTTATGTGCATCTTATAATATTTTTATCTCTTTTGTTCTTCCTTAGTATTTTTAAGTATTTATTTCTTCAACTCTATTTATTTCTGCCTGTCGTTTTTACATTTCTGTATGCATTTCTGCTTCATTATGCAAATGAGGGAGGGCTGTGTCTTAAAAGGGGTCAACTTTTGCCCGTTGGTTGGTTAACATTTTTCCTGCATTGGTTGAATCTACAGGGTAGAGGGAGGGAGAGTCTAAAGTCACTGGCTGTTTCTCAGTTCATTAGAACACGTATGGACTGCTTTCGCCATATTTATGCTGTGTGCTCCGTTCTCCCTGAGTCCATACTTTCTTGTGTTCTTCTCAAGAACATACTTGGCCATATTATAATATGCAAATAAATAAATGTGCATCGCTATCATGCACATAAATAAATCCCTTAAAAAATAAGTAATAAGCAACAACCAAGAAAAGGCTCCTCGACAATGATCAGGTATAAATCAACAGTTAAAAGACTTCTGAGTCTGGTCTGAGGGGCGCCATGGAGAAACTCCATGACTGTTTTGAATACTCTGGCTGCAAGACCTTCAAGGCTGCAGCAACATATGACAACTTATTAAATATTGATGGTATGCCATGACTGTGTCAGCCTACATTAACAAATGCATTGAGGACGTCCGCATCAAAAGAACATCACATCCGGACCAACCAACCACCCTGGATAAATGGAAGGTTCGGAAATCGCTAAAAAGCATGGAACTCAGCTTTCAAGTCTGGTGATAAGGGGCACTAAGAACAGTGTGTGCCAACTTAAACCATGCCATCAGATCAGCGAGAAACAGAATCACAACCAGAAGACCCAGGATCTTTTTCCACAACAACAACACGAGGATGTGGAAGGCATTCCGGATGATCTGAACTACAACACTGACTTCCTATATATGAACTGAACAACTTCTTTGGAAGGTTTGGAAGCACTAATCAGCACTCCAGCTGTGAAAGCTGTTCCACACCAGGGGGAGAGGGACACTAAACCTGGACGTAGCTGGGGAAGTGAGGGGAAAACTCTGAGGAGAGTCAATCAAAGGGAAGCCCCCCAGGGGCCTGATAACATACCTGGGCGGGTGTATAAAAGGGAGGAGTGTGCAATCAACTGGCTGGTGTCCTCACAGACATTTTTTTTTTTTATAATTTTTATTTAGAAAGACAGATTTCCATTACATCAGTAATCACAACTTCAAGCATTCAAGATTATAACTAAAAGATATAAGCAGAAAGTCAAGTGATTTTGTCCGTGTTTTGCCTTTCTGGTATTTTTTAACAGAATATCACTAGCGTAGTTGTAAAGATAACAAAAATGAACAGAAATTAAACAGTAATGGGGATTTCCACCTCGAGAATAAAAAAACAAAAGACATTAGAGGGCAAGACATATTTCAGAATAACAATCAAATGAAGTCGGATCTAACTGGTTTTCCGCGTACTCAGTCCATTTTGGACCAAATCTTATAAAACTTTTCTTTTTTCTAATTGGAGGGAAAAACAGATCCTTTCCATCACATAAATCCTGGTAAACAATTTCAATCCATTCATCCAATAGTGGGTGGATCTGGTTTCATCCATTTCCTAAGTGATGGCCTTCTTACTGGCGACCGGTAGTGTAGCCAAAGTTTTTGTCTTTGTTTGTCCATGTGTCAGTTGTAGATTTCCCAGGTACAATGTTTCACATTTTAATGGAATACTTACATTGAATATATTTTCAATATGTTTTGTGGAACTCTTCCCAATATGGTTTTATTACGAACAGTCCCAAAAATGTGAAAGTGGTTGGCTCCTTCAGACCCACAGAGTCTCAACGAAGCGTCCCCATTGTTTTGATATAGTCTCTGAATGGGTGTAACAAAAATGTATGTTTTTCCAGCCGAACTCCATGTGTGTTTGATCTGAGTGAGACCCACTGCAGTGACAAACATCCTCCCAGCTCTGCTTGTGAGATTTTTTAACTTGTAATTTCTTTTCCCACTTCCTCTTAGCCATTTTGCTGTATTCTCTTGTTTGAACAGCTGTATGAGGCCTTATATAATTTGGAGATAGTTTTTGCCATCTGATCCGGGTTTAATTAGTGATAAAAATGCCTCCATGAAACTTGACTCGCTCTTTTTCAGCACCTCTTTAAGGTTACTGTTGAAATAGTGTCTCACCTGCAAGTACCTAAAGAAATCCTCTTTTCCCAGTTTATGATCTTTCTGTAAGGTTTCAAAACTTTGAAATCTCACAGACATTTTTAACACCTCGCTGGATCAAACCATTGTGCCAGCATGCTTCAAGTCTGCCACTATTATTCCAGTCCCAAAGAAGCCTCAGGTCACCTGATTCAATGATTACTGACTCCAATCATGATGAAGTGCTTCAAAAGGCTGGTGAAAGAACACATCATCTCCAGTCTGCCGCCAACATTTGTCCTATTCCAGTTTGCCTACTGACGAAACCGCTTCACTGAGGACACCATCTCTGCTGCTCACCACCTGAGCCTGGCACACCTGGAGGAGAAGAACACTCACATGTGGATGATGTTCCTGGACTTCAGTTCAACTTTCAAAACCATCATCCCACAGCATCTGATGGGCAAACTGAAACAGCCGGGCTTTAATACACCCCTCTGCAATTGGCTCCTAGACTTCCTCACCAACAGACCTCTGTCAGTCCGGGTTGGACAGCACGCCTCTGTAATCACTCTAAGCACAGGCTGCCCTCAGGGGTGCGTCCTGAGCCCCCTGCTGTTCATGTTGATGACGCATGACTGCATCCCCAGATTCACCACCAATCACATCATGTAGTTTGCAGACGACACCACGGTGGTGGGCCTCATCAGAGACCAACGACCTGGACTACATAGAGGAGGTGGATTGGTGCAAAGATAACAGCCTGATCCTGAATATGGAGAAGAAGAAGGAGATCATCTTGGACTTCAGCAAGAACCGGCTTAACCACGCTCCACTGGTCATCAATAGCTCAGCTTTAGAGGTGGTCAACAGCACCAAATTCCTGGTGGTTCACATCACAGACACCCTCACCTGGAATGTAAACACTACTTCACTGGTCAAAAGGGCACAGAAGAGCATGTACTTCTTGCTGAGGATGAGGAGAGCCCACCTGCCCCCCCCCATCCTCACCACCTTCTACAGAAGCACCATAGAGAGCGTTCTGACCAGCTGTCTCATTTTGTGGTGTCGAGGCTGCAGCGTCTCAGACTGGAAGAAAGTGAAAAGAGGGGTAAGAACAGCAGTGAAGATCATCGGGGCTCCTCTTCCCTCCATAAAAGACATTTCATCTCATGAACTGTTCTCCCTGCTGCCCTCTGCGAAGAGGCTTCAATGCATTGGATGCAGGTCCAGCAGATTCTACAACAGTTTCTTCCCCACTGCTGAATGTTTTCTAAAATTGGTTATTGTATTGCATTTTATATATATATGAAAATGTTAGAACTGTAAATTTACATTTATATGTTTATATTATTGTTTTTTATATATTTTTTGTTTTTATGTATTTTTATTACCTTTTTCCAAGGCTGAACTTTGAATGGTATCTAATGGTATCTGAGCTGTTCCAAACTAAATTTCTTTTTGTTTTACAATTGTGTAAACAAAATGACGAATCTGTCTAAGTCTAAATAAAGTTGAAGATAATAAATAAATAAGTTAATTATTACAGAGTGAATAAATAAAGAAGCCAATTAAAAGAGATATATAAATTTATGTCTCACTGTATAATTTAATTTCTCCCTACATTTATATGTTTATTGTATTTTTGGGAACAATTAATTGTATACTTATTTATTTATCAAGCATTTATTTATTTCTGTATTTATTTGTATTTATTTTTAAATATGGTAGAGCTGGTCCTCCATAGATCATTACTGCTTGGCAGAGGTCTGCGGCCTCCAAATGCTTTTCGAGTTATAAATGTTGTTGACATTTTTATCTATAAAAATACATTTTACAAAAGCTTCTTGGATGTCACAAAAAAATCATAGCATATAAATGCAGCATATTTAGTTCATACAAGGGAAATATTTTGACCCAAAGTAGCCTATATTCGTATCTAAAAAATTTCAAGGTTTTTCAAACTAATAAAGTATTGGATGTATTTTTTTTTTTATTTTTTTTTTACACTTTTCAATAGTTTGGAAAAAGGAAAAATATCAAATATTTCAAATCCATTAGGGTTAAACATGTCATAAGAAAGAAGGCATAACTGCTGACCAAAAACCTCTTATATCTTTTTTGAAGCTATGAATCAGCTGTGATTGACTGAGTTGTGAGTTAAAACCCTTGAATTAATAAACAAAGGTATTGAATATCCATATAATCACATATTTAAGGCTTTAAATCAAGGAGAATGTTATCTTTAGTAAAAGCAACAACATTCCTTTCCTCAGGACATATGAGTTTGCTTGATGTAGTTATTTATTGTTTGATCAAAGGCTTTATCAGGGTAGAATCCTAAAATTAGATTAGATTTGAACAGCTATGACATATGATAGAAAGGTCTAAACATTACAGCTGCACAGAAAAAGTTCACATGAAGGAGTAAAAATTTTCTTGTTTTTCATTCACAGCTGTTCTGATCTATGGAAAAGTTGGTGGCTCCATTGTTCTGAATCCAGGTCAGATTTCAGAGCCCATCAAGACAGCAACATGGAAGCACAACACAGACCTTGCCTTGGAGTGGTTTGGGCAGGAAATTTATTAGTTACAGAAGTTTTCAAGGTAATTTGACTTCTTGACCACAATTTGTTTTAAAACCCAAGAACCTACAGATTAACATCATCCATGATGTCTTTATCCGGATCCTGCTTCCAGGTCGCTGTGACTTTGATAAAACAAGTGGAAGTTTGACCATCAACAGCTCTGACTTCTAGACGACAGCGGCAGCTACATACCTGAGATCAACAACAAAGTTCTGGAGAAGAAGGAACTCCAGGTTATCAGTGAGTTCAGCAGGTTTGACTGAGGTTTGTTAGGTTTGAACCTGAATCAAGTTGAGATAATCTGTTCCTGTTTCTGTCAGAACTGGTCCCAAAACCCACAGTGTCCATTAAGTACGAACAAGGTTATAAAAAGGTTGAATTGTAATGCTTACCTATACTTTCCAAAGTCATCAAGGATTTTGGACCTGTGACGTATAAATGGAAAAAAAAAAAACAGGTGACACAGAGTTGTCCACCGCATGCTGTTGCTGCTGATAACAACGGTATGAGGATGAGAAACCCTGGAAGAACTCAGTAGAACCTTCATGGTTTGGTTTAGAGCTGTTTTCTATTTATTTCTCAGGAGAATAAGGAAAGCTCCTTTTTCTGTGAGTTGGTAAACCCTGTCAGCAGCAGCTCCAGTGAACCAGTGGAAAACCCCTTTATCAGAGGTGAGAGGAAAACATTCCCATTGTCAGACTTGGTTGTTGTAGACCGTAATTAACACTGATACACTGAGAAAATTTAATTAAGTCCTTCAAGCAGAAACTGTTTTCCGCAATGCAACGTGAAAGATGGACTGATGACCTGATGAATACTGGCAAATGGAAGAGAGCTTAAGTAGAGGCCTACTAACTGCTAACCAGAAAGCGCACCGTCTGAGGGAGCAAAATGGTCTGACAGGAAAAACTAAATTGAAAAGAAAGGACTAAGAGAAGGAATCCAAATATTTAAGAGGTGATGAATAAAAAGTAAAAGACAAACTTAAGAGAAATAGACTAAAAACAAATCAAAATTGTAAAAGCATAAAGAAATATAACTAATATGGCCCAAAATTCACAGTAAGAAAAAAACCCAAACAGAATATGGCAATACTCAATCACAAAATATAATATCGGCTTAAGGCAAAAAAACCTTTGTAAAACTCATAAAACAAGAAAAGACTCCAAATAGAAAATATAACCTTACTAAATAAATAAAAAAAAAAACTAATAGTTAAGGCTCCATAAAAGATAAGAGAAACTATGAAGCAAAAGTTAATAAAAAGACTCTAAAGAACAAATCTCAACTATGATGCCTTCACCTTCATATTGGGATTATTTGTGATGCACAGTGCTGTTGAAATGAATAGATCTCATAACAGATTTAGTTTTTAAATGGAGACCATTTTAGTTAAGTCTTTGTTTTATAGTTGAATCATGACCTTTGACCTTGATTGAAGTGCAGTTAAACCTTCAGAGGTCTGGATGATGTTCTGACTTCCACTGTGCCCTCCTGGATGACCCATTAATGATCTTTTGGAATAATTCTGATTGTTTGACCTCTAATCTAGTTGTTCTCCATGTTCCTTCTGTTCTCCATCTGTGGATAACATTTCTGGCCGTAGTTCTCTCTAGACAGGAGATATGCCTTTGGTACCATTTCCACACTGATACATGTCAGTGTCTTTGCTTCTCATCGGTTCCTCAATTTCATTTTAGTGGGTTCTGATTGGCTGATTTTTATGATCTTTTAAAATACTTAATGTTGTCAGAAAACTTCTGTTTGAATGGTTTGGGGATTCTGTAGGTTTGGTAGGAATCAGATCTGAGAAATTAAACTAACCCAAAATGTAGTTACTCAGAGTTATTTCATGATTTACCAGGGAGGA
>JAGKQL010000120.1:79925-100570 GCA_018398635.1 Cyprinodon brontotheroides
CGTAATTTTATGACTGTATTCTCGTAATTTTATTACTATTCTCGTTGCGAATTTATTCCTGTAATATTACGACTTTATCCTCATATTTTTATGACTTTATTCACGTAATGTTACAACATTATTCTGTACGAATTTATTTGTATGTGTAAAGTCCAGCTAATCTAAAATCTTACATATCTTGTATCATTATGATGTGGCTTTCTATCATTCTATCAAAGAAGACAATAATAAGACAAAATTTTTCTGATTCTTAAATTCTATTCCTGGGAATCATTTACATAAGTGGTAACATTAATATTCCTTGGTTCTGTTTAGGTTGACGGGGAGGAAAGGGAGTACAGCGAGGATGGTTGTGTGAAGGAGCTGTCAGCCGTGACTGTGCCTGAGTCTGCTTTGAAGATTAGCCACACATCACCTGACATCCCGCTGGAGACCCAAACTAAAGTGGAGAAAAACCAGGTCCACACGCTTGCCAGGGACAGAGTTCAGAGGCAGGTACTGAACCCACATCATCTATGCGGTTGAGTCTAACCAGTCCTTGAAAATTTCCTCCAAGAACTTATTTGCTGCTGAGGGTCGTTCCAACCAAATTAGTTTCCCTTAAAACACTCATTGGAAAATGATTGTCCATCATTTGAAGTTTAGAAAAAAAAAAACAATTAAGTCTGATTTTTGCCAAATTGAAAAACACATTTGGTACAGCGTGGCTCATTTGATAAACTGAGCCAAAATAACTAACTCCTCTGGCACCGTCTCATCTAAACATTTATATGGGCAGTTTTAGATTTCATTAAGTCTTTTGTTTTTTAATACAGTAGATGTTTCTTGTTGGATGTCAGGAGGATTTTTCATACTTAACATAAATAGTTAAAAGAAAAATATTTAGAATACACTGTTACTGAAAAGGCTGGTTACTCCCTTATCAATTTTCTTTTTACACCCTTATAATTTTATCTCATTTTTACATGTAGTCATTATATGTTTTATGTTTTGGATATAATCATCACATCCTTTTTCCACTCTGATCCCAAACACAAATTTACAGAAAAGGGAAAGTATTAACTGGCGCTGTCATTTGATGTTTGTAATTGCTATGTAACTACATAGAATTAAACAGAGTAACTGCCTCATAAAATGGGGGAAATGTTTACCACAATTGTGTCACAAGATTATTTTAAGATTTCATATTCACTGGTTGATTTGGGAATTCACTGTTAATGAATGATAGATCTGAAGTACCATATGACTAACATACCTTTTTATAGGCACAACTCCATTCGCCGTCAGTTGAATCTGTCCAATCCCGACTTCAACCCAGCTCAGTTTCAACGCCAAGACTCCCTCTCTGGTTTGGGTCGAATAAAACCAGAGCTGTACAAACAGCGGTCGATAGATGCCGAAGACGGACGTCGGACCGACAGCTGTGGGCGTCTTCACTTCATCCTGAAGTTTGACTTTGACCTGGAGCAGCTTATTGTGAAGATCCACAAGGCCCAGGACTTGCCTGCCAAGGACTTCTCAGGGACCTCGGACCCTTATGTCAAGATCTACCTTCTGCCTGATCGCAAAACGAAGCACCAGACCAAGGTGCACCGCAAGACTCTCAACCCAGTGTTTGACGAGGTGTTTTTGTTTCCTGTGGCATATGCTGAGCTGTCGAGCCGCAAGCTGCACTTTAGTGTCTATGACTTTGACAGGTTCTCACGGCACGATCTGATTGGCCAAGTGGTGGTGGACAACTTTCTGGAACTGGCTGACTTTCCTCGGGAAACAAAACTGTGCCGGGATGTACAATACGTGACCTCGGTGAGAACCCCTCTTTCTTTCTCTATATTTTTTTCATTTTTGTCTGCTGTTAAATTGATCTCAGCAGTTTTATTTTTGGTATATACTCCATTAGAATAACTAATTTATGGTCATTAGGTTTCAAATACGTTGTTAGCTTAAAATGGTATATCCCAATTAGTTTTTTTGCCCAGAAAAATTTGCTCAAACTATTCAAAAGATAAAAAACTCTTCCATACATTTTACAGGAACAGATGGGGAAATACATCAGCTGCCCTGCATCTTATTTTCACTCCGAGTGGAGCTCATCTGTGGTTTTCAGAGGCGAGGACAGAGAAATATACTTAGACACAGTTAATGTTTAATGAAAGCAGTGGGAAACACATGAGGCGGTAGTGACCCAGATCTTAGACTGGGGTTGAGATACAGGAACACCGTCTATATTACATTATCCACTTTAAAAAAACTAGGAAGAGAAATAAGATTTCCTGTTAATTTAGCTTAGCATGATTGGGATTGTTTAATTTCTTTTAAGCAGCATTTGATAATAATACTCAATGACTCTGAACATTGAAAACAACATCCATTTATTGGAACATTTTAGGACGATCAAAGCCGATTGTTGTGCATATTTAGTTATTATTGTGCAAATATAAGTAGGCAGCATAATGGGTCATTTTGGAAGAGGATCCAGCTGTAACAATATACAAAAAAACATTATACAGAAATATAAGACGCACTACTAAATAAGTCAGTGTTTCTGTTTCTTTGCTCTTTGTACATTGTTAAAAAATGCAGCATTATTTCCTGATATGAGGCTAATTTCAGACTACCTGCAGGCCACGTTGGACAATTGTTTTTCAACCGGATGCAACCTATTTATAATTGCAGTGGCTGTTTCCTATTGAACAATAAAATAAGATTAAAAACTAAATTGGTTTGTAGTCGAAAACAAATCTAAAGTATTTAGTTTTACATTGATTTTTTTCTGGCAAAGTGCTTTTAGTACTCTTTTGTTCTACTACAGGTGTTTTTGGTTAATGACCCTAACACAATAATGATATCACTTGTATTTTAAATTTTAAATCCCTCAGAGAAATCCTGTTCCACAGTAAACCTTTAGAGCATAAGATTCTGCTTCGTCTATATTTTAATCCAGCTCCAAAAATATCTGGCAGGGCTTGCTTTTTTATTTGTTTGACATAAATGTTTACACATAATTTAAACAAGTAACAAATTCTAGTACCGGTACAAATATCCTATTTATATCCTATAAATATTAGCTATTTTATGAAATTTGATCATTTCAAAAACGGTATTATCTGAACACTCATAACAACAGTTTGGGATTTTCGCATATTTTCATCTTGTTTTGATATCTCAAATCAAGAAAGTGGACCTAATGTTAAGCTGGCACAAAAGCTGATACAACCCAGAGAAGAAAGTTAAGAGGCCAAAGAAAAGAAACATTGGAAAAGTAAGATGAAAGAGTAAAGATAGAGAAAAGCCACCATTAAAGGGGATAAGCATGCCGTAAATTTGATTTTTATTTTCATAACTTTTGGATTACCACTGAAAAAAGTGGGTAAGAAGAGGTAGAGAACAAGAAAAAAAGCTCAGTGCATGGAAACACAGAGGTAATAGACAGGTAACAAGCAATTTTACATATTCCTCACTTTCAAATCAACACTCAGAACAATATTTTCTGGACTGCAATAAACAATACATTTTGATTCATACAAAAATGCAACAATCTAAAAAATAATATGCAATATAAAAAGTATGCTATAGAGAGATGCTAGAGAAGAATAATCCGTAATAACGTCCATGCATTCCCTACAATTACAATCCCTGAATTAAATATGAAAATTCTAATCAAATGATTGGACCGTTTGTACTGCAGGTGATGCACAAATATAATGTTGCTAGGAAACAGCCATTGTAGATAAGATCTGGCCCTTTCCGAATGTGAGAGTCTTCCAAATCCATTCCTCATCCTATTTAAAAGAGAATAAAAAGCATACCACACACAGTTACTAAAGGCAAATATGTTGGGGAATGAATTATCCATGGCAACAGCTTATTAGTCAAACCACACCTGGAGAATTAGAAAGAATGTCTTAAGTCACCAACAGCATATGTAGCATGCTTTCCACCAGTACTCTTCTTTTAGGTGCCTTAAATATGAAAGAAATATATGGTTTTAATAATTGCACATACGAAACATAACAAAACATGTAGAGATTTTCAGATTTATTGTTTGTAACCATGCAAGCCTTAGACCAGATTAAATAAACTACACAGACATAAAAACATAGTTTTTTTTCGAATGGGGCTTTGTGGAAGTGTAGTACAAACACCATACCATCCCATGTTAATTTATACGACAATTTAAAAACATCTCATGGTTGACCAAACAAAAAAACAAAAGAACTTTAAAATTAGTCTTGACATGAATGGGTAATGTCAGTATATATCTCATACCTAAGTGTATTTCTTTGTATCTTGTTAAAAATCCCACTGCTGGATAAGTGCCCTGGGTGATTCCTGTTAAAAGAGAGGTGCAAAATTCAACCGAGGTGCTATAAAGCATGGATTACTGATTTCAAATAATGTCTAAAAGCAAAAATCTTAATCTAAGTATTACATTAAACATGAAATAATGATGAGCTCAACACAGAGTAGAGCAGTGTTTCGCAGTGAGCTAGGTATGACGCAGACATTTTTCATTTATGCCCAATATTGAAGCGTGGTCTGTGCTATTTTATTACACGCCACAACGCAAGAGGGACAATCAGGAACTAGCTGTGGGTCTAGATACGGCCAAGGTACTGAGGAGGTGGGGGCAAGTTTGTCTGACAAAGGAGGGACGTGAGGGTGAAAAAGAGCGGGGATCCAGGTGGAAAAAGGGTCCCAGAGTGATCAGGCACCTCGCTCAAAAAAGCCAGTAAGGCACCAAACAGGAAATACCCATGAGTAGAGTGGATGTAGATTAGACCAATCAGAGGCCTCCTGTCTACGGTCACCTACAATTTGTTAGAGGTGCAGCAGAGTATCTACTTTCTCTTTTTCACAGCATGAAACATTCTTTATGGTATGCCATAAGGATGCACAATATAATCAGCCCCTTATCGGATCGCCTTAAAACTGAATATCGACATCGGCCACCCCACCGATATTTAATCTAACCTGATATTTGATCAGCTTCTGAGTGCTCTAAAGTCTAAAAAATATATAAAATACTACATCTTCTTTCTTCCTCAAAAACTTATTTTTTACAGACTTAAAACTTCTAAAGACGAGTGAAAAACATTGATCCATTAAAATATCCCAATATCTTCCTATGCTGATATATTGCCATTTAAAAACACCATATCAATCTCTTTTACTAATGAAATATTGCTATATGTCATCGTTATGCTACGAAATCCCCCGAAAATTCACGAAATGTTGCCATATTTTTATATGTTGATATATTGACGCGGCATCGATCTATTTTACTAACAAAATCTCACAAGAATTTGCAAAATATCAAGAGAGTTTGTAACAGAACGATGAAATTTCACCAGATTTTGAAAGTAAAATAGATCTATACCGCGTTTTTAAAAATCTATTTGATATCAGCATATGAAAATATATTTGAGTATATTATTTTTCAAAGTGTCAGAAATGGATAACAAAACTGCTATTTTCAATGACTACTTATGTTTGTCCAGCTTTAACATCGGTATCGATATCGGTTATCGGCTACATGAGTTTTAAAATGTCGGCATATCGGATATCGGCCAAAATCCCAATATCGTGCATCCCTAAAATATATAAATTTTCTTGTAAAAACAATTGTGGTTATTTTGCTTGTTTAAAGGTACCGTTCAGTGACATTGCTATAGGCAACTATTGGAAATGCAGCAAAGTAGAAAAATATTTGAATGACCAAATACTTCCACTACTGCAGTGAAATTTTGTCTAAGCATCAACTAAGTTGATGACATCAAACACAACAGATGGTGGAAAGCCAGCGGTTGCCAAAATAACACAGTTAAACACTGGTTTACCTCGGTTGTTTTGCTATGGAAGAAATATATGGAGGTTTTTCTTTTTGTATTATCAGAATTGTTGGCAGAGAGAGCGGCTAGAGTTTAGGATATGATCGACAGGCATGTCTCAGTGAAACACAACAATACTGCATTCCCAATACTCTGGTCCGGTCCTTGTTTGCAATGCAACTAGTTTCCAATGACCTCACATTTCTCCTAAAGATCGAAGTAAAAGATTCCCCTATTCTCTCTCTCCTCTTTGCTTCTGCTCTGTATCCACAACATTTCATTTTCAACTAATCTGCTCATTTAGAAATAAGACATTAAAGCATTAATTGAGCTTTTAGGACAAAAAACAGTGTTGCTCCTGTTACGCATTATAACAATTGTCCTTTTTAACTAAACAGCATCCAGCACCTTCTCCAATTATTCCTCCTTTTGTTTTTGGTTTAAAACTTTACATTTCTCCAATAAATGAGGAATTAAAGGTTCCTACCTAGTTACCACAACTTTTTAATAAAGTAAAACTTTTATTAAGAACACACGAAAGACCCTACTGTCAGCACTTCCGTTATTGCATTTAGTAGAAACAATGCACATTGTGCGTGGGTGTATTTGATTTGTGTCACTGAGCTTGTGCCACTAAATGTGTTACATTAAATCACTAGTAATTATAGATTCAGGCAAAACTGATTAGCCCATAAAAACCGGGACAGAAAAGGACTGTCATTAATGCGGCTGGGAGGGACAAGCTCTTGGCAGTTTCCTATTATTCTGTCTTGATTGTTGGGCTTTCCATTTGTTATCTTTTTAATGGCAGAATTGACACCATCAAACCAAGCTTGTAATTTTCTCCACTTCTTCCATAAGTAGTTTGGCTTTGTGTTCAGCAAAATTACGTTTCATATTTGCTGGTGTTTAAACTCCCACAACTAATCTGTTCATGCTTCTACACAAGAATTCCCTGCAGTCCCTTAAAAACAAAGGGAATACTCATGGATGCATAGTTTCAGGGCATCCATCACGCTTATCCCTGCTGGGGTCTGCTATCTCCAGCTATCACCCTGCATAGGTCGCCAGTCCATCGCAGGGCAACACAGAGGCAAACAACCATTAACACACACCAGACATGTTCACAAGTCATTTTTTGCAAGTCCAAGTCAACCTGACTAATCTGTTCATGCTTCTACGCGGGTACACCAGTCCCTGTCGCAAAACAATTAATCGCGACAAAAATAATCGTTTGATTAATTAAAAAGTGCATCGGATGCATAGACGGCATAGCTTTAAAGGTCGCTATTATATCTATGGAATTATCATTATCTTGAACTGCTAAATCAATAAAAAGCACACATCACGATAAATTTTGCTTTTATTTTTCTTAAAAAAAAAAAAAAATTTCCAGTGCATTTACCTGGGGTCTTTTTCTAGTTTTAGCTAAATGTCTCCAGCTATCACCCTGCACATATGAGGTTAGTTAACTACAAGAGATAAAGAAAAACCCTAACAGCAGGACAATCCAAAAGAAAGATTGTGGCAATAACTTTTGGGCAACACAAGCTTATTTATTTAGCAAACAACCATTAACACACACAAAGACACATGAAATAATAAGGTCCTGAATTATTGCACACTTAACCTAACAGTCAAATTTTGTTGGGACTGAACGGTGGGAAACAGGGGGGTAATCATCGCTTCCATACCTGATGGGTTGCAACTCATGGGGCATATATGTCAACCGTCAGTGACGTCATTGCTCAGGGATTTATGGTTTTCTTCATTTCCATCCGTACATTTTATGCTTTGGTAAACTCCATTTGCAGAATAGATTGTTTTCCCCCCTGCATGGCTTGTGACAATCCATGATTTGAACCAAGACCTTTCTTTAAAGCCGACATGCAGGAAAGGGAGAAAGAGAACGGAATCTGCAGACAGAGACCGACGCGCCGCCGGGGAGAGGCAGGCGGGATCCGTGCGCACAGATGGAGTAAGGAGCATTAGGCAGAGGGAGGAACCTAATGCGCCACTGGAATGCAGTTTTGGCGCGTGGATGCCGCGTTTGAATTTTTAGGTTTCAGGAGAAGAAAAGGGACATTATGCCATCTATAAATAAAAACAGAACTCCTGGCTCCCCCTTTGTATTGCCATGGCCAGGCCAATTGTTAGCCAGAATAAGTTTTTTACACTGGAATTATTGTTCACAAGTCAGAAATCATTTCCAAGTCCTTAAAATGACCCAAGTCGAGTCTGAAGTCATTAAATATGCGACTTAAGTGCGACTCGAGTACGAGTCACAAACTCGAGTCCCCATCTCTGACACACACACACACACACTTAACCTAACAGTCAAATTGTTGGGACTGTGGGAGGAAGCTGGAGCACTCTGGGAGAACCCACACATTGCTCAGGGAGAACATGCAAACTCCATGCAGAAAGGCCCCCGGGCTGGGATTTGAACCAAGACCTTTCTTGCTGCAAGGCAGCACTGCTACCTAATGCTCCACTGTGCAGTACCTGGTTTCAGGGCACATCTATATAAAAAAAAAAGACTCCTGGCTCCGTATTGCTGAGGCCAATTGTTAGCCAGAAATTTGTTGATGAGTATTTCCACAGACAGCGCAGCTGCTTCCTCGTCAACTAATTAAGTTCAAAGCAACACAATGATCATTAGCTGGGTCAGGACTAAACAAGCCCCAACCTGTTTGTGCCTTGGTAACTAAAGCCCAGTGTGTATACACCCCCAGCTCCAAGCTTTTAGAGACATCTTGTTTGTTCACAAATTAAGTTTTCACCCAGACTCAAACAGACTCAAACAGAGATCACAACTAAATTAGGTCAGTATAAATGGGTTGGGTTTTCTTTTGAGGCATTGAACATGTTAAATATGGAGATTCTACCTCCTGTGAAATGCTAAGGATTCAAACCGACAAATATAATCTCTTATTAATTATGAATGTAACCCCATCACATATTTCAACGTCGGTTAGGATGTAAAGCTTTTTTTTTTCTTTCGGAAGCCAATAGGCACTATTGTGATTATCAGATGACATTAGGATCACAAGGAAATGTTTTTAGTAGTTATCAATCATTATGTGCTGTAAAGGATTTGATTGTCGTGTGATCACAACTGAGGGGTTAATTGAAATCATGTAATTTCTTAAAATATAGCAGGTCATTAAAAGCACACACACACACACACATATATATATATATATATATAAATGCCAGAAATACCAGACTATTTGCTGCCTGTATTTTAACATGGTATTAGTGCTTCAGTCAACCAAATTGATTCCTCAACAGCAACAAAATTGGTTTTAGAAAATTCGAAAAAGATAATGTCAGGGGAGTGCTTTGGGTGGCGCAGTGGTTAGCTCACCACGACCCACATGCATGGAGGCCTTAGACCTCGATCTGCTGGTGGCCCACGTTTGAATCTGGCCTGTAGTCCTTTCCTGCGAAGTCTCTCTCCTTCTACTCCCTACCCCCGGCCTGTCAATTCGGCAAAACGAGCCCCTAGTGCCATAAAACAAACAAAAAGATGATGTTGGGGCTTCTTGTTTTATTTCTGTAAAGAAAGGCTGAGTTTATGTACAACATAAGTTATTTTTCCCACTTCTCGTCCCAGACCTCAAGCAGAACTGGGTCACCTCCCTTTGGACAGTAGGCTGGGACCTGATTAGTCCAATTTACAATATTTAAGCATGCATGTTTATACAGTGGTTGTATATATTGAGGAGGTTATAAATATTTATTTATCAGAGGAAGCAATACACCCTTACCGGAGGTTAAGTGTATGCCCTCCTCCCAGGTCTAGCAATTGATCTCTCATGAGGTATATGTCTCGGTTTGCTGATGAAGGTTCTCAGTCATCCAGGTCATAATAGTCATTCCGTAAAATTCAAAAAAAAATAATAAATAAAGGATATTTTTGAATACATTTTTTTTTTTTTTTTTTTTTATATATTTCTGATTATGTTATATTTTATACTACAATGCTTCATGTTGTCTGTTCTTTGACAATCTCATCATTTCATATAGGATAATAAAAAAGGCTTCAGAATGAAGGCGTACATTAAATGACAGAAAGATGTGGTCTCTGCAGGTTACTTAAAGAAAAGTCTGTATCAAAGACCCATTATGTATGAGGGCATGAAGGTCATATGGGCATGCATTACAGGGATGTATTGACTTTGGGCCAGTTGGTATTATTGCAGCAACATATCCAGAGTAAAATATTTGCATGGGGGAGTCTTGTAGCAGCAGTGGTAGCTTAATCATTGTGGTATGATATGTATGCAGCTAAGCGTTTTGATCACTGAAAAAAAGAAGGAAAAAAGGTCCGGCCTTGGAAGACTACAACTTCATTACATCCAGCAAAGGTACTATTAAAATAATGTAAATAAGGCACAGCAAAGGGATAAACATATAATCTGTGATTATACGTATATATATATATTAAATAAAATTATTCCATTTGATATCCTTTCACTTCATGATAACAATTTGTAATTGACAGAAATTACTTTTAAAATCAAGATGTGAAAGACTGATGCCATTAAGGCGTCTCCAAACCTGGTCCTCAAGATCTACTGTCCTGCAGGGTTTAGATGTATCCCTGCTCAAACACATTACCAGACCTTAGCTGAAGAGGTAATTCACTAATTTGAATTAGCTGTGTTAGAGAGATAGATTTGGAGGTAGTGGGGCTCTATAACATGACCCTGTAAAGGCAAACCCTATCAATAGAAGAGGCTGCATGGAAAAGATGTAAGATTTAGTATAGAGGGGCGGAGTGGAAATAGAGAAGGTTAAGATAGTGAGGAAAGAGATAGTGGTAAAGTATTTGTTGGTGTCTTTGCAGAGGGAGGTTTAGGGTTTTCTGTTTTCTATTCCATTCTGTAAAGGGGGAGGTCATCTTTTTTTTGCTGTGAGATTCGTGAGGGAGAAGGCTTTTGATAAGTTTGAAATTATTTTTCTGACCATCTTTGTCTCGGCTGGAATGGGGTTAATAATTTTCCTACTTTCTCAATGTTTTCTGCTCAAGGGCAGAGCTGCTGTTGGGTGACTCACAGAGAAAAACAGATTCAGTGTAAAAAGTTATGCTCCAGATTTGTTTGAAAAGAAACCACTTTTCTTGAAAAGCTGTAAGCTTTATTACCAGGAAAATATTAAATAATATATAAAAGTTGTCAATGAAGGTCACAGGTGACCAATTGCTTTTTCCACATTGTTGATCTCACATTGGAGAATTGTACCTATTTAACCCATCCCATTGGGTAGCAGTGTTGCACTGCTACCGATACCAGTATCGGGGCAGGCCCGATCCAGCACTAAAATGGTGGTATGGTATCGGCCAGTACCGCAACAATAGGGCACTGATACCATTTGAGAGCCAAAAGTTTATTCAACTATTGTCACCCATTCCAAGGCAAAAAGTTCTACTGGGTTCACTTTGTAGTAGTATTTTTAAGCCTTCACATAGGGTAGGCAGTTTACGGCAAGCTTTTATCAATTATTTTACATCCAGTAGTATGCAGTTCCCGATCCAGCATTCTAAAATGGTGGTATCGGTGCCTCGGGTGTATTTAAATTACACGTTTTGGGCGTTTTTCACACTCAGCGAAAAATGGGCGACACTGATACCATTTGAGAGCCAAAAGTTTATTCAACTATTGTCACCCATTCCAGGTAGGCATAAAAAATTCTACTGGATTTACTAAGATGTATTAGTTATCTTTTCCTGCATCACAAAGGTAGGCAGCAGCATTTGACAAAGCTATCATGGCAATTATTTTACATCCAAGTAGTATGCAGTTCTTCATATGTACACACACATCAATTTCAAACAGATGGTATCGATATGCTATCAGCCAATAGTGCACAGCCAGGTATCTAGTATCAGGGCCAAAAAATGGCATTGGTGCAACTCTAATTGTGTGGCGCCCAGGGAGCAGTGTTGGGATAATGGTCTTGCTCAGAGATCAGAGTGGATGCTGTGGGGATGAACCAGGTACTTACAGCTTTCTCAAAGCACAAAGCGCTAACCCACTAGGTCAGGGAGATGCACAGAGGGGCAAACACTAAACATATTTTATCCCCTCATACATACACTATCCTTGTGGGTCTGGGGGTAATCCCCCTTTGCAACAGGCAAAAGAGGGTCAGGACCGGGTGTCACCGTAGGAAGAGCAACAATGTATCCCAGTGCTGCTTCAAGCACTAGCCGGGGCCAACACCACAGGGGAGAACCATGGACCGACACCCCCAGCATCACCCTATCTCGACTGCTGGCACCGGCCCGTCTTGCCGGCCCGGCAAAGCAGACCCCACCACAAGTTGAGATGCATCAGGCACGTGATAGTATCCTACCTGCTGTCAGCTGGCTCCCCCTGCAAAACCCTCTAATGTCCCAGACCCCCACTCCAATGTTAGGAACCAGCATCCCACTGTCCCTAACTTGGTGGGACAAGACATCAAAGCCTGGGATGGGAACCAGAGTACGGAGAGTCCAAGGAGGCCAGAAACCCCAGCAAAAATACATGACCAACCCCAAGGGCCCAGTCTCATCCCAAAGCAGAAACAACAAAGACCCCAAGCCAGAATGAAACATTATCATAGAATTCAGCTTTCATTATATTTTATGTTTTACTCTGATCAAGTAGGATTATTACCGGATACATCACATGGTCCGGCATTATCCTTTCTGATCTTTTATTATTGAGTGTATCACTGTGGACTTTTTGTTTGACTACTTCTTTTTTTTTTCTCTCTCTTACTATAAAATGCATACATTTCAGAGACACTGCATAATGCTATATTCCAAAATTCTTGTGGAAAATGTTTAATTATTTCAATATATAAAGATTATATTAAATAGGTTTAGGTAATTGTTAGGACCTTTTTAGATTGACTAGTAACATCAGAACTAACATCTTGCCAGCTTTTCAAAGCCAGTTATTTTTTTTTCTTTTTTTGTACAAGCAGGAATTAAGAGCACCATATTACTGCAGGACAGGTCCTTTCAAATGACCTTGATAATTTAGCCAACCGCGATCATTTTAGTATTTTTAAGAGGAGAAATAGTCCTTTTTAAACTACAGCCTTAAGCACTACTTGGCCTTTTATTTGTATTCACTGAAAAGTGAAAGAACACAATCAACTAAATGAATAGAGTTGGTGGATTCATTGATAAGGGTTTATAAAATTGGCACATAAATGAAAAAGTAGTGTGCCTGTTGTTTATGCTTTATCTTAATAACATTTTAGGAGAATTAAGCAGCAATCTTTGTTTAAGGATAACAAATTATTTCTAAATTTTGACCAAAACATACATAGACCATTGGAGCTATCGTGAGGTTTATAGCAAAGATATTTTCATTAAAGTGGTTTCAGCTCTAAACTTAATTGTTTGTTAAAACATATTAGTAGAGGAAAAGGTAAAAGCACTTTTCCTTTACCAGCAATCTATGCAACTAGATTTTCGTTTTGGATATGTTTATTTGGTAGACCAAGAGAGAAGAGACACTGGATCAAGATCAATGTTAGTTTTAAAGCCTCTTCAGCAAAATATCCATTAACATTTTTCAGTCCAATTTGTAGCTTAGTTTACAGTTATAATACATATTTTTTATTTTCTGCTCAAATTCATGGCAACATTTTTTTTTTTTAAATTTATTACCTAATTTCAATGTTGTAATGCACTGAACCAAATTTTAGTCAAAAATGCCACATTTGGATGTATCATCAGTCAACATGGGCGTTGAGGTTGCTTCAGGACCCCAAAGCAGAGATGAGTTAGGCAGTTAGGGTTCTTGTAGGTTTAATGAACATTTTAGAATTAAGCAGCAATCTTTGTTTGGGATAAGCAAATTATTTCTAAATTTTGACCAAAACATACATAGACCATAGGCCTATCGTGAGGTTTATAGCAAAGGTATTTTCATTAAGTGGTTTTCAGCTCTAAACTTAATTGTTTGTTAAAACATATTAGTAGGAAAAAGGTAAGGCACTTTCCCTTTGCCAGCAATCTATGCAACTTTCGATTTCAATTTGTACATATAACTTAAAGTTTAAGAGCTAACACCACAAAGTAAAAAACATCTGACTTTTAAAGCCTCTTCAGCAAAATATCCATTAACATTTTTCAGTCCAATTTGTAGCTTAGTTTACAGTTATAATACATATTTTTTATTTTCTGCTCAAATTCATGGCAACATTTTTTTTTTTTAAATTTATTACCTAATTTCAATGTTGTAATGCACTGAACCAAATTTTAGTCAAAAATGCCACATTTGGATGTATCATCAGTCAACATGGGCGTTGAGGTTGCTTCAGGACCCCAAAGCAGAGATGAGTTAGGCAGTTAGGGTTCTTGTAGGTTTAATGAAAAACTGAGGCGAACATCCAAAACCACAAAAATTCGGAGAACCAAAAAACCAGCAGACATCAGGAAAAACTCACGTGAGGAGCCAGAGACGAGGAAACAACAAGGAATAACAAAGAGTATATATGGGAGACAGAACAAAGACTGGGGTAATCAGATGATATGGTGCAGGTGTGGATGGAAGTGGATAGAAGGGAGCTAGGGGAAAGGAGACAAACACAATGGAGTAACTGAGAGTTACATAAGACTGGCTTAAATGTAACACAAAATGGAAAATAAACCAAAGACCAACAAAACAGAATAACTTAGATAGTAAAAACTAAAAACTGAAAGTCCTCAAAAGGGGAGAACCATAACATCATCACATTTAACAGTAACACGTTAACATTCTAGACTAGACTACCAATAATGAAGTAAACACCCTCTATATTTAAAGGTATAGTGGAGGATTTTTGAGAATTTTAAAAAAGACCTTCCCTCTCCACTTAAAAAAAAAAATGCACATGCATAACCCTGTACCCTCTCCCGAGAGGTAACACTTATTAAACGTGTGTAAGAGCATGCTCAAGCCCATTTCTCCTTGTGTACGCTCTGTTTAAAAGTTGCTGTTTGCATTCACAATTTTTCCACTATGTCAGACTAACCAGTAAGTGAAAATGGCGATGAGCACGTAGGACGGCCTTAGGTAAACATATCACTAGAATGTATTACAATTCTGAGGACCACTTATTTTATATATATATATTTAACTATATCACTATACCTTTAAGGTATTGTCTCTGTTTTAAAATATTATAGCCTTTTGGGGTTTTTTTCTCTCTACGACTGTTTTGCTGCAGCGTTTCAACGTGCCGTAAAGATAAGCACATTGCCAGCAGATTTGCTCAACATAAAGGCTTTCTCAAAAAGGAATCCTTAAAATCCTAATAGATGTTAATTAAAAACAAGACTGAATATATGTTCTACTTCAAATGTCAGAAAATAAAACAGTTCTCGATTCATTCTAGTAAGTTTGTCAGTCCTTGATGTATTTTGCATGATGTCCCCAGAAGAAGCAGTTATGCATTTGATGCCTAGAAATATATCTGAAAATGCTCCAACATTTCAGCTAAATGTAAAACTGAGATAATTGGTGACACATGATTATTATTGTCATCCGTCATGGTTTGGCCTGTTTTTGTACTGTACAGCTCTTCAATTAAATATTTTTTATGTGCTTATATATAACATAAATGTTGATAAACCAGAAGCTTACAGAGCCACAATAGCTACGTTTACATGGACACAAATAATCGGATTGAAGGCCTCAAAGTCTAACCATATGTCTATCCTTGCTTAAAGGGAATAAATACTTATATATTTTGGTAACTGTATCATGACCCACAGGTGTTTGTGTTTTTCTATTTCAGTGGAGTATTTTTTCCTAATAATTTCTGGGTTTATTTATGTAAATATATTAATGTTTATTTTTGTTTAAGGCTCTTACGACAAAGGTTGATTTCCTTGAGTTTAGCTCTTAATTACTTACTGTGATATTCCCTCAGTGCATTTTGGTTTATTACCTTACTTTGTATATTAGTGGAGGCTTTTTCCCTTTGGTTCATAGATCGGTTTTTATCTTGCACAGATCCTTGTGTGTCACCTCTGTTTAGTGTCTGCTTTGTCATCAGTTGCAAATGTGCTGTGCAGTAGAGGAGGGCATATCGATCCTAGGAACGATACTATCGATACCAACGCTAGTATTGATATTGAACGATATTCTTTTAACAAGATCGATACTTTTTATTCTCTCCCACATGCATTAACTGCAGCAGATTCACCAGTCTCCCTTTCTGTGTTATAGCACTTTGCTACTCACCCCTCCCCTCTCGTCACCGGCTCAGCTCGCAGGCTCAGCCTGGCCCGCCCACTTAGCTCTCTCTCCCCTTGACACAAACAACTACGCCGCTGTTCCTTAGATGCCAGAGCAGAAAGACCTGGTTAAATGCAGTGGAAACACAACAAATTTATATAAGCACATGAAAAACCGTTGCTCTCGCTCATTGCCCCAACAGACCCGTCACTGACAGAGGCGTTTCAGATCTCCAGAGCATATCCAGGTAGATAAGAGTGATCATCTTCATATAAACTTTCAAAGTAGATATTAGATGTCTTATGTTCCTGAAGCCCACTCGAAAGTGGAATTAAGACCTTAAAAAAAAAACAGTACATTTATCTCATTAAAACATGTTTCCTAATTGGGCTAACATTAACTAATCCTTTATTTATCCCACAATGGGGACATTTATAGAATTAAAACAACAAGCAAGTACACACAATAGAAACAAAATTACATAAGGTTTGAAAGATATTATATAAGAGGTAGATTAGGGGGAAAAACACTATGAGCAGACTATTATTAATATTCAATTATAACAACAAAACAAAAATCACAAAACAAAGAAAGCTCAACATTTCCATGATACTTCAAGTTTAACTGTAAAAAGTATTGGTATTGCATCAACATTGGAAATACTGATCCTGTATTCACTTGGTATCATATGGATAAAAAATTCCCTGTATTCCCACCCATACTGTGCAGCAATCTGCCCTCATTGCGTGTATGATCCTGTCATGCATCAAGACAGCGCCACTCTATTTTGAAATGTTTCCTGTGTCTGGCTTCCTGTCTGAAGAATGACAAAGGCTGTTTCTCTGTCATGCCAAGGCACCTCAGACTTTGTGAGAATTAAAATGGCCAATAAATGCAATATGAGGAAAACTCACTGTTAAACGACAATGTAACAAATGTAATAAAAGGTTGATATTGATAATTGCTACGCTTTTTATACGGTATATTAGTAATCATGAAAGCTAAGTATGTTTCACATAATGAGATCACTTTACTATCACCTACTTTCAAACTTGTGTACACTTAATAATTAAGAATTTTGCATGAGAGAAAGGGCTTTTATATAATATATAAAACTGGGCTGTTAAATGTTTTAAAAACAATGACTACTCAATCTCTATACTACAAAAAAACTGGCAGTGTGATCAAAATGACAGTCTGACTATTCTTCACAGGCAGTTGTAACGGGTACTTTAGTTTAGCCTGATTCTGCCATGGTGTATTTATTAAAGCTAAAGTGCAGTCAAGGCAGTGATTTATTTATTTCAAGCATGCTCACTCAGGCAGATATATCTACTGTATTGTTGACATGCTCAGAGAGAAAAGGATCTGTAGTTTAAACCCAGTTAAAGTTTCAACAAATGACCTCAGGGACTGCAGTAGTCAGAATCTTGTGACATCAACTTTTGATTTTAGCATGTATCCTACAGAGCAAACGACACAAATAGACAAATAGTGTATATTTTTTACTGATTTCTTCTGGCTGAACGATCTTTAGGAGAACTTCATTTAACTGAATAAGTAGATATATAATTGATTACAAAAAAAAAATATCTTAAATCACAACAACTAAATGTAGCATTTTACCATCATATTAACTCTTAGTGCCTTATCTTCACAAGGTTTGCGACCAGAGCAAATCTTCCGACAAGGCACAGAGTAATTTGCATTTGCATCGTAGACAGGTGCAAACACTTTTCTGCATGTGTACCTTCTTCAATATGCAGATCATTTTCTAATGACCAAACTGTGCAGATTTGTTGACAGAGAATATGCAAAATTTAAAATTTAAAAAGTAAAAATTTTCCAAATCTGAACCTCAACTGAACAGCCGGAGTCTCAGCACCTCTGAAAGTCTGATGTAAACTCACACTCAAATAAAAAAATTTCTACAGTCATGTTGCAACAAACAAGGTAGTTGTGCAATTAATGTAGAGAGATCATGTGTTCATATAAACATATTTTGTTTACATACAATTAAAGTCTATGTATTTGGGTACAAGATAATGCATTAAGATGACAGGCAATACCGCCCTATACAATCAAACCAAAATAAAAAACGAGACTTAAATATTGTGGCATCTTTTCTGAGCTGCTTTTTTCACCCTTCAATGTTCTTTAAAAAGGCTTTACATGAACCAGTTATGTTTTATGTTATGTTTAAATTATTTGCTATTATGCAGTGTATGAGGTTAGGGCTACTGAGAAAAATCTAGCTGCCTAGAGCATTATCTGCTGTGAATCAGACTTTTACAGGAAGGTGGTCAATTAGCAGACAAAGACATCTACCTCAATTTTCATATTATTTGAATTTTTTATTTTTAAATTTACCTTCGATTTCCAATCCTTTTATTTAACTTTTGAGGTTTAGAGGTAAGCTACCCATATGAAGTGCACAATAAGTAATATCATAATTACTGCTATTTCAGCCCACAAAATGCACATGCAAAAGAATACATGTACAATTTAGCACCTCTGCAATCTTTGAAGATCAGACCTTCAGATGGTAATCCCAGCTAATTATTAATTGTTCAAATCCTGATCTTGCCAGAAGACAACAGATGCGTTAGCCTTGATACAGAAATGTTTAGGACCAATGAAATGCAGTGATGTGAATAACATCATTGCATCTATCAGAGGCGTACCCAAAAATGTAACCATTTTGGAGCCATTGCTTTCCATTGTAAATAAACACTGACATTATTCAATTACCACTGATATAAGTTCTGGTCCTTCATACTTGCGCTCACGTTTTGCTTATAATTACTGAAATGAAACACTACATAGAGAAGTTAAACTGAGGCTTAGCCAGAAAATGTCAGTGCATTTTAGCCACTTAGCCATCCCTCTGCTTTCTTATTCAAAATCAGCGTTCTGAAAATCAGGTTTTCTGAAATGTAACCATCTGTCTTACTGAACCTGTGAGCTCATAAATCAAATCAGATGTTTAAAGTGATTTTCTGTTATCGGATGATAAGAAAATGTGGTTATGTGAATCTAATAAATATCCACCTATGGGAGGTTGCTCTTAGATGTTAGGGTTTGATCAGGTGTTATAACACACTTATAAAATGAGAATTGGTCCACCTTAATGTGTGTTGTAAAATTTTAAGTATCAAAAAAATTATAAGATAGTAAAAAAAGATCTGGAACAAATACATTTGTTGTATTCGAACATTGTTATGACAAAATTACCTCTAATGAAGTGTTTACTTCATTAGAAAGATAGAAAATAATTAACTGACAGTTAAGTAGCTGTAAATGTGTTGGTGTGAGTTTTTATTGATTATGCACTAATAAGAAGAGAAGAAATGTTCCATCTGGAAAACAATTTTATTAAGTTACTGTAGCATTAATCAGCTGACAGCAAATGTAGAAATCCATTACTCCATTACTAATCAATGTACAAAGTAGTATGTGTTGACTCAATCTACAAGATTTCCCAACTATAGAAGATGTTTACATGTGTTCTAATGTCCAACAATTAACTTTTTTGCAATGTTCAAATTTTTTGCAGCTCTACTGGTAATATTAGCCCATTGGAGTTGACTCGACAAAGCCTGGCTTAAAGTATAAAGTAAATTTCTCAAGTTTGATAAAGTTAGGGGGATGGCAAAAAATGCTGTAGCCCGCAAGACTTTTAGCTCGCCACCAAATAGAAACCTGCTAAAAATAACAGCCAAAATACACTTGACTTTTATCCCTAGTGAAACATATTTGTCTTCTTTTTTAGCTTTTTGTTTTAAATATTTTTTTTCTTTAGCTACAGCCCTATGTTTCAATCTCTTGGATATCTCTTAACGCTTTAGGAATTCAAAGGTGTCTGGGTGTGGTCTGGTCTGGTCTTCAGTCTAGTCTAGTCTAGTCTTTAGTCTGGCTATCTCGTCTTAGTCTGATCTGGTCTGGTCTGCTGTGTTCTGATCTAGTCTGGTCTGGTGTGGTCTGGTGTGGTCTGGTCTAGTCTAATCTGGTCTAGTCTGATCTGGTCTGGTCTGCTAGTCTAATCTGGTCTAGTCTGATCCGGTGTGGTCTGGTCTAGTCTAATGAGGTCTCGATCTGAGGTCTCTGGGACTCTGGTGTTGTCTGGTCTGGTTCAGTCTAATCTGTCTAGTCTGATCTGCTCCTGTCTGGGTCAGGTTCAGGTCTGGTGTGGTCTGATCTGGTGTAATGGTCTGGTCTGGTCTGATCTGGTGCCGGGTCTAGTGTTGATCTGGTCTGGTCTGGTCTAGTCTGGTCTGATCAATCTGGTCTAGTCTGATCAGGCTTTTAGTTGATCTGGTGCCAGTCTGATCTAGTCTAATCTGGTCTAGTGGTCTGATCTGGTCTGGTCTGGTCGGGCTCCACCAGGTCTCGCCTGGATCTTGGGTGTTGTCTGGCCTGGGGCCTAATCTGGTCTGGCTCCACCTGGCCTGGCTCCTAGCCCAATCCTCAGGTCTAGCTCCTGATCTGGGTGTGGCCTGGCTCCAGCTCCAATGAGGTCTGGGGCTCCGATTCGGTGTGGTCTGGTCTAGCTCCAATCTGGTCTGGCCTAGTCTGATCTGGTCTG
>JAGKQL010000120.1:100662-114040 GCA_018398635.1 Cyprinodon brontotheroides
AAAAATAAAAGTAGGATTTAAATTTTAACTGCAGTTTGATATAAGAACGTTATGTTAATTTGCTGGGGTTGTTGTCATTAATTTTAAAGATTTTTTAAATAACTTAGTTTGCTTTTAGGAGTATTTCTGATTTGGGGAATTTAATGCTTTTGTGTAAAAATAATTTTGAAAACATGGTATGCATATCACACTGCTAAAACGATCTAAAAATGACTTAAAATTGCTTAAAATAAGTGTGTTTACCTTTTAATTTGAGTGTTTATAACCCCTAAAATAAGATAACCGGATATTTTCCACTTGAATAAGAGATTTTAAAACATTTTAACTATAAATTGAATTATTCCACTGGCAAAGTGCCTCATGTACCTGTTCAATTTGAAGATAAATCCATTTATTTTTAAGAAAAAAGACTTGGATTGCAATTTCCTGCATTAAAGGATGCGGCTAGAGTTGGTTATCATGTTTGCATTTACCGGTATTGTTAAATTAGTTTTATAAAGTTGTTTGTAAAAAGTGCCTCAAAAACACAATGTTTGTTTTTACATTATTAACTATAAAAAGTGGAATTAACATACTAAGATCATTTAGCTATAAATTTTATTCAAATGTTTTTTTTTTATTTGATTTTACAGCCGAGCTATCCAGAAAAATGCAAAGTATGTCTGCCTGCGCCAACAAGACTGCCCGGTCGATAAAGAGGGGAGAAACCGATCACCAATTCTGCGTTCCCAGAAATAATATTTGCTCAATCCCGAATGGTCAAAAGAAGGTAAAAGCATTGTCCGAACCGTCTTGGGGTGTTTATTAGTCCAAAGTACCATGACTACAAAATAGGATTTCTAGTGACAATTTATGGAAACTAAATCCATGTGCAACTTGAGCCTTAAAGTGCCAGCTGAAGGAAAGGGGGCATTGAAACTGATCCTGAAGTATGTATCAGTCGACATGTGAGGGTCATGCATGCGTCTTTCTCTCCGTGTCCCTTTAGTTGTTCGCACAGACAGCCTCAAAGGCCGCCGAGGTCGCCTACCGTCCAAACCCAAGACCACAGTTGAGCCCTCCTCAACAACCCCCTGTGTGAACATCATCGCTTCTCTCATCAGGGCTCATTTGGACTCCGACCCAAGCATCGGAAAGCTCGACTACTCCAAGGTACGCCGGCCATTTCCAGCAGGCCCTGATCTCCTCTCTCTGTACGAGAGACTTCAGACGTCTTTACAGTTCTTGATTTGTTTCCTCTGCAGTATCAGGAAAAGACAGACGACCTGAAAGAAAAGGAGGATGCCGATGATATAAGGCAGTTCTACGACCTGCTGACCGATGCACTAGCAGTGATTAGAAAATGGGCTCAAACCATCCCAGGATTCACAGACTTCTGCACAGAGGATCAGGAGCTCCTCCTTGAATCTGCCTTTGTTGAGCTCTTCATTCTTCGGGTGGCATATAGGTTAGTTAAATCTCTCTACTGTTGGAAATTAAGCTAAACATAGTAAATTCTTTGACTGTTGAAGACACTAATGGATTGGATGGTTTAAACTGCTCAGGTCAAAGCCAGAGAAGAACAAGCTGATCTTTTGTAACGGCCTGGTCCTCCACCGGCAGCAGTGCGCCAGCAGTTTTGGTGGCTGGATCGACTCCATCTTGGATTTTTCACAGAGCCTTCACCGGATGAACTTAGACGTGTCACTGTTTGCCTGTCTTTCAGCATTCGTCATCATCACCGGTAAGTCCTTTTATCTTGCTTCCCTGATTGGAAAACTTTAATCAAATCCATTTATAATGTTGATCATGCTATGATTCTAGATCGCCATGGCCTGAAGGAACCCAATAGAGTCGAGGACTTTCAGAACAACCTCATCAGCTGTTTAAGGGAACACATGAGTGGAATTGGATCAGAAGTGACACGGACACAGCCTAACTATCTGTCCCGTCTTCTGGGCAAACTCCCAGAGCTGAGAACTCTGTGCACTCAGGGCCGGCAGCGCATCTTTTACTTGAAACTGGAGGACTTGGTCCCCCCTCCTTCAATTGTGGATCTATACATCCGCATGCATCCGCTAATCTTTTGAAAGCAAAAGAAAAACAAACTCTGGTATGTGTGGAAAAACAAATCAAGCAAGACAGCATTAAGGAGATAGTTCGTCCGTATGGGGCACTGACTAGTGTGCTATAATGTCTGATATTCTCTAAGAGACCTTTATTTTATACCTTTACATTTTACACATGCGTGAGAAATTTTTCATGCATCATAAGAGATTATTATCTGTGCCAAAACTACATGATTATCCAATTTTCTATGTTTAATCTGATTTGTAAATCTCTGTTGCTGAAGTAGATGTGAGAGCCTTATTGTGCTTTGCAGCTTTTAAGGTAGGAATTTCTTTTATTCAATGCGGTGTTCTAGCTTCCTCTCAGAAACACTAATTTCTTAAGAGACTGGTTCATGATCGCACTCCAAAGCTAACCCTCTAGCTTCCTGTCAGTGTCGATATATTTCATAAGTAAAAGTTCCGTTTGTGCTCTCTAAGGTCTTGGACCAAAGTTGAATAAAGATTTTATTTTGATACAGTCATTTATGAACCTTATTGCCTTAAGCGAGTGGGGGAAAGAAGTCTGTGCTGCCTTTTTGGAGCAGCCTGCTACAGTTTAACTCCGGGTAAACTCACCGTACCGTGGCTGCAACCTGATTTCATTGTACTTTTTCTGTGATGCGCTGGATATAAACAAAAAGTGCCTTCATATAGCTATTACCCCCTTCTACAATAGAAGTGGAGAAGAATAAGAAGTTGGTAAAATGCAGCACCCTTCATAATAATTTCCCCCCTTCCCCATAATCAAATGCTTACAAATGCTAAACTTCAGTCCTTTTTAGGTTTTATAGTTTCTTTTATTTTTAATGTTTTGATGGTGAGAATCAAAGTAATTACTTGTTTCACATCATATTTATAACCACAGAAAAACAGAAAGTAATAAGTGAAGTGAGTAGTTTAAAGGGGCATAGTGTACAATGTATATCTACACCATTAAAGACCAAAATCCAATTGATGATGGTACAGTATAAGGTTGTTATTACTCCAACTGTCCATCCTGATGGTGTTTTCTTTGTATTTATTTGAAGACCTAAATGCAGAACCTCAGTGACTGGGTGCAATGAGTTCTGACATAAACAGAGGTGGCGCCACCTACTTGCAGTACCACTGAACTAACAGAAAGCCAGATGGTGACACTAATGCAGCTATTAAATAAGTTTTGACCGTTCTGACCGCTGTAGTGCCTCACTGAAAACCGATATCTCAGAGGATGGGGCTTAAAAACATTGCTAACACACGTAGCGCTATTAGCAAGAAAGTGTAAAGTCATGTGTATCAATTTCACAGAAACTCTGAATGCTTTCTTAGCTTTAGCTCCAGCTTTAGTGTACTTCAACGGTCAGACTTTTATCAGTGCAACTCGAGTTTTATTCCACTTAGGCTACTTTCATACAGCAGCCTGAAGTAAGCCAGATCTGATTTTTTTTATAATTTTTTTTGCCCATGTGTGACATATATCTGATCTTTTCATGACAGTCTGAACAACACAGATCCGATTTTTTTTTAATGTGACTCAGACCACTCGGCTATATGGTCCTGAATCCGATACGTATCTGATCTTTTCAAATGCGACCCGCATGCGAATGGCCAGGTTGCATTCATCCGACCTGAACGTCATTAATGCGCGACATAGGTCACTATTCTGCCTCTCGCTAAAGATAAGTGTCAAGAAAAACAACAACCATGGCGGACGATAATGCGGAGAGTAGTATTTATATTTAACCATGTTGAAAAGATTACTTTTTTAAGTTTTAAGGTTGGGAAAGATCAAATGCGCTCCAACGCAACCATCAATGTTTACTTCCATAAACACAGAGCGCGCTTGCTTGTGACGTCATTGTGTCCTTTACTGCGCATGACAAACACTTGCGTTGTATGAATGCAGTTCCCAAAGGCGATCACACAATAGTCGCATATATTTGGAGATGTGAAAGGCAACGCAAAAAAAAAATCGGATTTCACGAAAAAATCAGAATTGAGCATTAAGGCCTGCAGTGAGAACGTAGCCTTAGAATCAAACATCTTCTTCTCCAACTTGATCTTGGACTTTTCTTTTTTTAAATACACTGGGAATTCTGAACATGCTCGACTCTAATGTTTCAGCATCTTTAACGATTCTACACATGTACAGTGACGTAATTCTCGGCACATGATGTTGTTTTGGTAAATATACACACAAAGGCTATATTTACAATTAAACTGAGAAAAAAAGGGCTTAAAAGACAAGGATAACAAATACTGCACCAGCAGGACGCCGCATTTTGTCATAAAAATGTTGTCAACGCAACATATAAATAAATAAAATGTCAAATGATGTGACTATGTACCTTTTAAAATGCTACACTTTGTTTCCGAGCTGTTAGTACTGCCGTTAACTGCAGAGGGTTCTGTATATCAGAGCCACGTCTCCTTTTGATATAAAACTGACCGAGGCATGTGTTCATGCTGTTTTAACACGGTTCTCAAGTGATGAGATGTCTGGGGGAATATAATCCTGTTCACATGCTCTTGAGGCAATGAAAGTTATAAGTACATCTCCATCCAAGATTAAAATAGATCCAAGGAGATGTCAATGTCTTCTTGTCCCAACAATAAAGTAGATCTTAACATATGAATGTTTACCACAAAATGCCTAAAGGGTCAGACACTTCAATATTTTATTTTTTTTGTTTGTTTGATATTTCTCTTTCATTGCAAATTAATCATGTGTAACAACATTTTTTAAAATTCTCTCTGTTTTTAAGTTTTGTACATGCAGATTGTTGTGCCTTTTTCATCATTTTCTAATCCTGAGGACTCAGTGAATTGTGATAAAAAGATGAGCAGCTATAAAGACTCATGTTTAAACAAAAAGAAAACTGTTCTTCTCATGTTTTTTTTATTTTACAGTTCTATTATTTGGGATATACCTGCATTTGTGTTTGTCAAATGGAGCAGAATAAGGGAATATCTCTAGTCCTCAAAGGATGTGCGAATTTTACTATGAAATTGAAATAGAAAACAATTCTGAAAGTTAAGGGTGGTTAGACAGTCAATAAGTCTCTTGCTGATTATGTATCTTGCAAAAAAACAATATCCATCTCGCACACCCCTCATCCCAATATATTCATAACACAAACAATAGGAGAACATTACCAAGTAACAAATCTATTTTATAGTCTTGATTTATGTTAAAATACACCAATATAGCAGCAACTTTCCAACTTCTGACCTACAAAAATTGAACTCTCTGAATATTTCTTTTTTTTTTTCTTTTTACAAACGTTAGATTTAAATTTTACTATAGAATAAGTCATTGCTCTACATTTCATTTTACTAGGTCTACAGGCATGTGTATACACAAAACAGTCTGTATTTTGTTAACTAGCATCCGTTGGCATGCTAATATGCTACGGAATGCTGACATTTTGCCGTCAGTAAGATTAACTGACACCGAAATGTACGTTGTTGGTAATAGTTGGATATAATACTTGATGTTAACCAAGGGGAAAAAAACAGATAAAGTTCAGGTTTAAAAAAAAAAGCACCTTCACTTTAAGGGTGTTACATAATGATGTGGCAGAAAGGTCCTTTTCACTCAGTCGGTGTCCGTTTTGTCGCGCATGGTGTTAATGTTGGCAAAATTCTTTTACCAGAGCAAGCCGACACCACGGCCCTCTCAGCCACAGAAGATTGCAGCACCGACGGCATTTAGTCACTTGACATCTGATCGTACTGTACACCACGTTCTGCTCCTCTGGATTTTGGCACTGGCAGACAGAATGGAAAAAGCAATATGGGAGAATAGAGGAGGAGGCAAAAAGCAAAGCTAGACTGCACATAGATGTTTTTTTCTTTTTTACAAAAAAGGCATGCTAGCATAAAGCCATATAAAAACGTAATTGGGATTTTAAAAGTAGAATTAAGTCAGATTCAGCAGTTCAATAAAGCTAAAAGCATCTTATTATCTGATTGAAAAGTTGTAAATCTGCTCTCAGTGTCAGGATTCATTCTTTATGAACCCGTATCTATAACAGGTCAAGCATGTCCTCCCTTCAGAATTCCCAAAACCAAACTCAAAATACATCCTCATGTCAAGGTATCTCCTGCTTTGAGATGCAGTATTTCTTAACAGCATCTTTTTCTATAAGTAGAAAGATACCATCTGGAGCTGGCATTGGCTCTTTGACCTCTGACCTGGCATGCAACACTGCTTTTAGGAATGGACCATGGTCTTGCATCCATCATACATGTGAAATGTTCTGACGAGTAAAACATGTGGCTTACTTGTCATGGTGATTTGTATACAAACATCCCAGAACAAACCAGATTGTTCTATAGCAAAATACAAGCTTGTATATGTAGGAAGGTAGGAGCAGCATGGTGAGTGGTTTTATTTGAAAAACAAAATAAAACAAAACAAAACCTAAAGAACCGGAACTAGGAGAGCAAAGTTTGAAGCAACAGCAAAAACAGCCATTGACATAAGCAGACGAGACCTGAACGGAAACTGTAATCCAGCTAGAAACAATGAGAAACTGGGAATAAATAGCAGGGGGAACAGGTGAGATGCATGTGTGTAACAAGCAGCTGCAGGACGACTGAATGTAGGGTGGCGATGGCTCAGGTGAAAAGCTGATGAACATAAGTACCACTGCCCTACATGTTTTAGACATCTGTTTCAGTCCACCTGATTCAAATGAATGCATGACCTCCTCAGCTGATATTTAGTGCTGAATTAGCCCGTGGCTCGATCTAAATACTTCAGACTGAAGCTCCTCCTCCTGTTCCTTGCTCCTATCCCTTCACCTTCTGCGGAGTCAACAGTATAAATTCTATCCAGGGTAGGAAAGGAGTTCGGGACTGCTGTGCTGAATCCAGACATCATCACGATGTTGGACACGTACGTAAAAAAACGTACGTAAAAAATGGAAAAAAATTGACACTTTTTTTTTAAGTAGAGAACAACAATCATTCAGTTTGGAATATAGACAATTTCCTTATTCACATATTTTATAGAACACCTGAAATGACCGTTCAGTTAGTTTTTTTCTTTTTCATGTCTTAATGAGAGCAGTGGGCTTTATGCTGCCCTGCAAGGCTTTAAACCTGGGCTTGAATGAAGACAAAACCATTCTAAAGTGCATATCCTTGAGCTCATTTTGGAGCCTGGATCCATATTTTGTTTTATTCTGTTCATGGTGGAGAATCCTGTTTCACAGCAGCAGGTTGAGACAAACATCCTCTAAATGTTCAGGGTCATCTTTGAGGCACCATTTCACATTCACTTCACCAGTTCACCCACAGCTTCTTCCATCATTCCACACTTTTCTCTGCTTTCTTTTTCTCATCATCTTCTCCTTCTTTCCCCATCGCCCGACTTGCCACAGGTTTGCCTGCTGTGTCACAAAAGTAGCAGTGGCAGCAACTTCAGACTGACAGCAGCTCATTGACTAACTTGTATCACATGTAGCCTGATGCCATGCGCTCTGGGGGGCTTTACCGTATTAACAGGAGAAGTAGCGCAAGTGAAATTAGACACTGCCGTCAGACAACATGCGGTACCGTGAGATAAATGTTTTAAATCAGGTTGGGTCCAGCATCCAGACGGGTCCGCTAATCCTGTGACCTCTTGTATAGGGCGTAACGAGGGGCAATCAGCCTCTCACGACTAAACTCCCTATCAGGAATCGTGTGGTTGGGAAAAAAATCGAACATGTTTGTGGGTGTGAGTGAAAGGGAGTTCTTTCTGTAAAAATGATAGACCGTAGTAGCCGCGTATGCTCAACCATGTCTTTCTCCAAATATGTTGTCGCCTATCCTTTTTTAGGGCTTTCAGCACCAAATTGCACAAGTTGCCAAGGCAAAAGCAATACACTCTTAATGAGCTTCATATTCCCCTTCTACTCGTTTGGCTTCGGGATAGAAGAATCGAATTAGCGCCAGCTCACTGTGGAGTGGAGTCCGACGTGGTTTTTAGACGTACAGTGTGAGCAAGTAGATCGCATCAGAGCGTCGTAGTGCACAGTGTGAGAACATACATCGTGAGCTGTGAACTATTAAACCCATCTATTTCATTGTACAGTGTGAGCTTTAGCTGCATGCAACAATTGAAAAAATCGTGCAGTGTATGCCCGTCTTTATAGAAACCTAACCATATAAAGGTCCGGACATTAACATGTGTCACAAAGAGTATATGTAAAGACATCCTATCTGACAAAGGATTGTGGGTAAATCTTAGCGGCGGCTAGGGACGTCAGGAGGACCCTATGCTAAATGAGCTGGAGCTAGGAAGTGTCCTGTTTCTTTTTCCTAGCTCTTTCTTTACTGATAGCGATATTCGGACAGCACTTATCATGTTAACTGTAGACTCATTTCCACTTACCGGTTTTAAATATTTAAATTGAGCCATCTGAATACAGCAGATGGATGTGGACTCTTAAGCCAAAGCAGAAGTACATCAGTGGTCGCCATGATAAGTGCCATCTGAATAGTGCTGGCAGTAAGGAAGGCGGTAGGAAGAGAAAGCTGGAACCTTCCTATCAATAGCTCTTTCAGCATAGGGACCTTCCAATGCTCGCATTAGGTACTTGGGAGGACTCCCAGAATCCTTTGCATGATGTAGCCCATCTCACAGAGTTGAACAAAAATACATTATGTCTTTTCGTGTACTCAAAACATGAAGAATTATACAGCAAGCTAAAGACTGAGCTAATAAACAATGGTGAGCCATGGGAAGTAAACTTAGAAACTTAAGTCTAAAAAAATATTATGTCAGGAAATGTCCAAATCTTGACACAAAAATAACATTTAAAACACAAACACCTTTTAATAATGAGTACATTTTTTGACCCTACTTTTTTATTATGATGAATAAAACTAATAATAGAAGTACAAAAGTAAGTCAAGTACAATTTTTTAACAGCTCATAATCAACTTCGGGAGAAATGCCACTGGTCATGAAAGATGGAAATTAATTTTAATATACCGGTATGTAAAATTTATTGCAGAGGTACAGAAATTTATTGGTTAAATGTAAAAGTTAATAACTTACGTATTGTTATAATCTGGAAAAATGCAGTTTTTAGACATTCCTTGCAATGGGTCTTTAGGTTTGCAGACATCTCTAGATTGAATTTGTTCTTGTCCTCTGCACAGATCTACTCTAAATCTTTAATAATAGTTGTCTGCAACAAGCTGCTGGCCTGCCCACTGTGTGACCTTAAAGAGCCTCATGTTAGCTTCTCCTTTATTGCCTTGGTGACATGCTTTGAGCAATTAGATCCATCCTCAACCTATCACTGGTGTTCTGGCTGAGAGAAGAAGATTCTCATCCAAGGTTTTACTGTACGTGACCCTGTGCATTAGCCCCCCCAGAGTAATGTAATCAGTAGTGGATAAATAAGGCAGATATCATTAATTACTAAAACGAAGATATGAACTGCTCATAATGTCTTCACAGATCAGGGCAACGTTTCACACACTTTTTGTTGCTAAGCCCCCTTTTGGCTTACAATAAAGTTTTATTGCCTCCCCCCCGAATCGCTCCATCCGCATGAAGCAAACTGATGGAACAGCAGTCCAAGGCCAAATCATCTGAACACAGCCAATGTAGGATGACACCAAATAAAGCCGATATCCATTTCCTGTGGCTTACTTTAATAAAAAAAAATAATCAAAGAACAGTCATGAAATGCAGTCAAATCATACAGTTTGTCACTAATGTATCAGTGTGACTAAGAGAGAGCAGCTGATTGCCGGATATGTTATTGTTCCAGAGGGAGGAAAGCTAATAGGCTTGTTTGTGAGGATGCTGCACCTGCTGCTTGTTGATGGACTGAGCTGTAAATAACTTTGTGAAGCGATTCCGCGTTCTGTGGTGACTCTAGTAATTTATCTCACTTTTTTACATGTCGATATCGAAGTATCTGGATTACGCTCTGCAGGTATTGTGTGTCTTAAGTCTCCAAAGGCATGTCAGGAGTCTATAGGATGCCTCTATATGCTTTGTGAAATTGCATACATGCATGAAGGCCTGAGCTGCAGGTTCTATGTAGGCGTGGAAAACCTGCTAAGGATGTATTTATAGTCCCACTATTGTTGAGCCCACAGTATCCTAAGTAATCGGATCTGGTCTCCCTCACTGAGAATTTCCAATGATACAAGAGAGAGCGGGTGTCATTGCACATGGTCTCCCTGTGATAACTCCGTGCAGCACAGTATTAGGGTCTCATTCCCCACAGGATTAAATATCTAAGTGAACGATTAGCCTCTGAATCATCATGTTGAAGTGAGAGGAGAGTTGTTTTGTCCTTGGGAATGACAAATAGAACAAAAAAACTAAATTAAATGATAAAAATGCTGGTGGTTGTATGTAAAAGTTGAGAATATTTCCTTTTAAAAGCTTTCAAAACATTTATAGCTTGTTCATTTACCTTGAATGGTTTAAGAAAATAATTTTTCATCTAATCTACAAAGCAAACTTCAAAAGAGATAACATTTCTTTGAGATCTTTGAGTGATTCATGTGGAAGCTTATCTAAAACACAAAATAGACAAAACACTTTAATACAAATTACATAATCTAAAAACCTGTTCAGGATTTTAATGGTTTGTATTGAAAGCTGGGTTGAAGTCTAATGGTTTTTCCATTGATGTCTGATGACAGCAGTAAAGAAAAATCAACCCTGACTTTGCAGCCATCTTTTGCAGGGACATTGTTTGGGACGTTTTTTCTGCCCTTCAACCGCCAAGTATGACACATTGGAATTCAATTTGCTTTCCTGTAAGAACGCTTGGAACTGAGGAGCCCAGCTCTTTAAAATTTGAGTGTTAAATATTAAATTATTCTTACTTGACAGATGTATCTCAGCTGCTGAACAGTTCGGGGGCTCCTTTGTTGTATTTTTAGTTCCAAAGTGTGTCAAATGTTTGAAATGCATAACGGTTTTGGACTACATGCATGGCAGTTTAGCGCTCTGACTCTTTCATGGAGGCCCTGGTTGGACATACGTGCAGAATTTTGCACCACGTTGTATCTATGAAATATGTGAGGCCTTTCCTAAATAAAGAAACAACAAAAAACACAACACCTCTGTGGAGGCAGCGTATACACATTCAGCATTGATGGTGCCTTCAGAGGTGTGCAAGTAACCCATGTTATGTGCGGCAGTGCACCTCTTTACACCATCAGGAATTCTGGCTGGTGATATATACACAGACAATCTGGTCGACTGAAAGAATGATTGGTACAAACAAATTAGTATTTTTTTTACTTTTTAGCTGGTATTTTTTCCATTTGTTGAGTCTGCACAGAACAATCGTTGATTTTTATTTACAAGACTAGAAGAGTATAATTCTATTGTTTTTAATGCTGCTTTTTCTCTGTGCCTTTAAAAATGTCTTTGATTGACTATTTAGATTTGACCCCAGGAATAATTTCCACATGTAGATAGCTCCCTTTATCAATGATTCGAATTCAATTCAGTTTATTTTCTATAAGCGCCAATTCACAACACATTTCATCTCAAGGCACTTTGGGGTTCAACCAGATCATACCAGTCAAACTGATTCAATTCTATCTAAGGAAAACCAGTTTATTGCATGGGACTCATTATTTCGAAGGCAATCCCTCACACTAAAGCATGCTTGTGGCGACAGTGGAAGAAAAACTTCCTTCTAACAGGAAGGAAACCTCCAGCAGAACCAGGCTCAGTGTGAGCAGCCATCTGCTGAGGCGACTGGGGTTCAAAGGACGAAGCAGAATGCAAAAACAAGCAGAGATACAAAAAGGCAACTGGACTACACTGAATAACAGGCGATCTCAAACACCTATATACAAAGGTGTTGATGGCAGCAGCATGGCTGATATTTTTCTCGGATGGAGTCACAGCCAAACAGGAACGAGCGAGGGGCAAAGCTACTATGCACAGTTGAAGAATAAAAATGAATTCCTATGTCTTCTAAGTCTAAGCTATAACGCTTTAACTATAGAGATAGCTCAGGACCAACAAAACATACATATGTGACCCTTTCTTTACAACTGACTTCATGACTTCACAATCTGCTGGTCAAAAGTGGTCCACACCCTGGTTCATTTTCCATATGACAGGTCAGTGCTTTTACTTACGCTGCTTTGAGACCAGGGTGCTAAACCTGAAAGTTACATTAAATGCCCCCTGTTACGAGGTAAAAAAGCGTTGCTTTAAGCTTCCATCTCATTAGGGACAACAAATACATGTTGGCTTTAAATTGTATCAAGAGTATAAATCAGTCAGAAGTAACATATTTGGTCCTTCAGAAAGATTTGAAATTAACAAAAATCTATTAAAAAAAAAATCTAATTCTTAGATTTGTTTTCCCTGCTAGAGATCCTCTACCCTATTTTTGTTATATCTGCTGATGAGCTCTTTGAGAAGAACATTTTGAGTTAATCTGTGCAACTGTGTGACCTTCAGCAATATTAAATAAATTCTGTTTATCATCTGTCAGTCTGTCTGTCCATCTGTCCATCTATTGCAGTAGGGCTCTGGAGCATAGTTGTCAGAAGAAGGAAGTTGCCCAAAACTGGCATTTAATTTTTTCTCACAATGCTAAAAATTACTTTTAGAATATAATTAACATCTTGTAGAGAGAATTTAAAAAAAATACCAAAAGAAGCACAGTTGCTGCCAGTTGTCTAGCCCTCAGAGTGAGGACAATTTTTCCAACTTCACCATCAGATTGAGGACCAGTTGTTGCAAAGTGAGGACATTTTGCCAGTTCTCACATGTTATTTTGCTAATGGTTAGGTTTAGGACTAAGATGTCATTAGGTTGGGTTAAGGTTAGGTATGCATTTGTAATAGTTAGGTTTGGGGTTAGTTTTAGGGTTAGGGAATAGAAAGGGTTGAAAATGGCTGAAAATCAATGGAAGTCAATGGGAGTCAACACATGGTCCTCACTACGATGGCAGAATGAGTGCATGTATGTGTGTGTGTGTCCCTATGATGGAAATTTATCTCTGCTCAGCTGGAGAATATGAGAATGTTACAATTATAAAACAAGATTGACAGGAAGGATAGTGTTGCACTGGCAGATGACAGATACTGGCTGACTGCCTGGTAGTTATTCACAGCAACCACCCCCTCATCAGGCACACACACACACACACACACACACACACAACCACTTGCATTTCAGAAAGCCCCAACTAAGGGATCAAAGTGGTCTTAAGAAAAAGGGACAGGGGCTTAAGGGGTGTCTTGGGGACACGGGATGGTGCATATATGTGTTTATATATATATATATATATATATATATATATATATAT
>JAGKQL010000120.1:114140-130521 GCA_018398635.1 Cyprinodon brontotheroides
TTATTTTTTTTTTTTTTTGGTTGAACTTTATTGATCTTACATTGGAGAAATTCATCCATCCCCTTGGGGAGCAGTGGGCTGTCATTGTGCAGCACCCGGGGAGCAATCTGGGGTTAAGGGTCTTTCTCAGAGACCTAGAGTGACAGACTCTGGGAGTAGGGCTCAAACTCAGAACCTCAGGATTCCAAGCTCTATATATACAGCTCTATATATAGAAATGGAGTGTCAAGGTCAAAGCAAGGGCATAGTGCAAACTCACCGACACAGGCAGGTGGTCCAAAGGAAATTACTTCTTCGTTCTATGCTTTAAAACGTAACTCAAAAGAGCTACGTAAACTTTTAGCTAATTTTAGTGTTATTGTCAACATACAACATTAAAAAAACCTTTTAGCAGGCCAAGAGCTGCCCACATGGTGCTGAAAACATGAGCAGTTGTTAAAGACAGGACTTAAAGACTTTTACAGCGTGTGAAAAACAGAGCCAGAATGATCTTGTGTTTACTGATTTCACTGAGTCCCCTCAGTTTGGCTCAAAAACTGCTGTAGGCTTGTTTTTTTATGTTAGCCTTCTGAAACTTGCTGATAATGTGAGACCATTAACAACCTATTGGTGGTCGGTACGTTACAGAGAACACCAGTCATGAGTTAATTTCATCTTAATGCAAATTTAATGAGCTGGGAACTGAATACAGTTTCTCACTGTTAGCTGAGAAATGTAACAATAATTCAGGTTATGTCAGGATCCAGTTTGGTTCTTTGATTTAGTGCTAACTTCGATAGCAGCAGCTGATTGCACCAACTTTTTATTAGTGCATTTAGTACAAACACTTCCTGCTATTCATTTGGCCACTCAGAAATAGTTTTATGTGGGATAAACTTCCTAAAATTTTGCCATCAATCTAAAAAAGAGAACCAAATTTAAACCCTAAATACTTTACTGAGACAATTCAAAATCAAAGCCCATCTACAGCAACAATGGTCAATCTAAAATAGCATTATGGCATTAATTCATGAAGTCTAAGCAAATTGGAAACAAAGGTTTGGGCAAAACAAGTTGAGGTCCTAAATGGAGCCCTTAAACCATTAACATGAAAGTTACCTGAAAACAGAGGTGGGTAGTGTACACAAAGATTTTACTCAAGTAAGAGTAAAAGAGTAAAAATAGAAAATGAAAAAATAAAAAAATTGATAAAATGGCTACATTGAGTAATTGTGAACTCGTTGGAGGTTTCCTCCTGTTAAAAGGGAGTTTTTCCTCTCCACTGTCAATACATGTATGGTTGGTGTGAGGAATTACTGTCGAGTCAATGAGTCGATGCAATCAGCTTGTTTTCCTTAAATCAAAAACTTTGAACTAATCTGACTCTATGATGTGGAGTAAACCTGTTGAGATATGTCTCCAAACGAAGGTCATGAGAGATTAGAATTAGTCCCACAGCTTCCTTCATGGCGTGAAGGGGAGGACTGTTGTTCTGAGGAGATCCATCTGGCCAGTGAAAGATATATTAACCTAACAGGGAACGGCTTTGATGAACTTAAGCTGTTTTTCCTCCAAATGTTGAATTGTGAGAAAGTTCTTTATGCAGGGGGTGGGGTGGTTCCCCTGAGGGGAGTGTGTGTTGGATTTTTGTAGGGTATAAATGTATGTACTAAGGTTGCTTCAGTCAGAGCTATATCTCTTCCATCTGAAGACGTTAAATAAATTTAACCCTTTTTTCTTGCAAGAAATGCCTCTGTCTCAGCCTCCTAACTCCACAATGATCTGGTTGGATTGTTGCTGCAAAGAGCCTTGAGATACCTGTGCTGTGAATTAGTGTTTTGAAAATTAACTGAATTGAACTGAAGCATAACATCTGTCTGAATATTTAAAATTATTTAATCAGATAGACAGCTATGTGCAATTTTGGGTGTTTTAAAATATAAAAACAAAGAAATAAATAGATATGTTTACGGACAAATTCAAGCAGAGGAAACCAGTTTAAAATGATCTTTACAGTAGTTACTGCACATCAGTTGGGAAAGAATGAAGAACTTCCAACAAAAATACCTACTGTTTGCTGTAGTTTAACTTTCTCGATGAGCTGAGAAAAGTTAAGAAATGTAACCAGTGTTTCAATACGCAATAACATTAGTTAAGTAAAAATAAAAAGTATAGTGAAGCGCAACAGCTTCTAAAATAATGTAGTTTTTTTGTTGTTGTTGTCTTTAAAAAAAAAAGTTACTCAAGTAAATGTAAAATGATTAATCCTTTATAGGGCAAGTTAGTATTTTTGATCACTTGCATATCCCAGTAGTGATTCAATGAGGGTTTTTACTGTATTGATTTTAAATAAATTAGTTTTTTATTTAGAACAGTAGGTACTGGGTGCAGTTATAAATATGAGTCATGAATTAAGAATGAATTAGTCGCTAGCTCCAATATAATTTAAGTAAACAGATTAAGTAATAGCTTTTGTTGTTTTTATATAGCATTTTCCCTTCAACATTATGTAATGGAAGAAGATTAGGGCCACTGAAGCAATAAAAAAAAAGTTTACACATTTTTAAATATTATTTTAATATTAATATTTGATTATGAATAAATATTTAATATTCTCAGAATTCTGATTTTTTTTTGTACGAATTCTGACTATTTTCTACGAATGCTGACTTTTTTCTCAGAACTTTGACTTTAATCTCAGAATTGTGGATCTTAATGTAGATGTGCACCATGAAGGAAGGGATGTGGGAGCACTCAGCTTCACTGACAAAGATGTGAGTTGTTTGGGAGGAACAGTGACACATTGGGTGAAAATAATGGAATTAGGAGAATTTTTACATGCCTGAATGGTCCCTGTTGATGCTATTTTTTATGGGAAGAGCAGAAGGTGATTAAAACAAGAGAGCTGGTTTAGTCTTTAAAACAGACATGTCTACATCTTGATGCCGTGTTTGTTAGCTGTCAGAATTCAGTCAGAATTCTGAGATCAAAGTCAGAATTCTGAGAAAAAACTCAGAATTGGGAGAAAAATGTCAAAATTCTGACTTTTTTCCTCCCAGAATTGGGAAAAAAAATGTCAAACTTCTGATATTAAACTCAGAATTCTGAGGAAAAAAGTCAGAATTCTGAGATTAAAGTCAGAATTCTGACTTTTTTTTTTCTCATATGCTGAAATAAAATTTAAAAATCAGTTAACTTTTACAATTTTTCAGTGCTCCTGATCCTAATCTGTATTATGACGCACTGTGCGTCAGAGAGGAAAGTCTTTATACTTCCCGGAGCATAATGAACGCTAGAAGAAGGTTTTATTTTGAAGGTAACCTGACAGGAAGTTGTTTGCCTGATTTACCTGTCTGACGCGGTGTGGTGACGTCACGGACGTCACGGATAAAAAAAAAATAGGAAAAAAACAAAAAGGAAAAAACCTGCTCCTTTAGCCCGACGTCCTGTGCTGGAAAAAAAAAACTGTAAGTTAAAGTAAATTTATTCTTTTCAACTTTCACTAATTTGATATATATCATCAAGAAATGATAAGGCAACGTATATGTTTCCTTTTTTTATTTTAGAGAAACCAAGACTCAATCTGAGCAAATGACAGATCGGCCTACAGCCTGTCCTCTCACCTGAAGGTAAACAGGGAGGAATCACAGAGGGAATAAGGAGCAAAATAGGATTTTATTTTTATCCCCATTGGGGTTTCATTTCATTTTCATGTGGTTCTTTTAACAATTGTTACTATTTTACAATTGCAGTAGTTAAGAACAGAGGAAATGGATAATTTAGGGAGCTATAGACTGACCATGCTCCTCCTTTCTCTAACTTTGCACACATTGGAAATATGCAGCCATCTTCTCTTTTATACATGGAAAGGGTCTCTGAACACATGTTTTGTCAGACTGTCATGTTAAAACCAAACTCAGATGGTGCATTTGCTCTTTTTTTTCTACTAAAAGAGTTTCACTTCTCTGTTCTCAAAGGCTACTTCCTTAAATGTAACTCTGTGCAGCTGCATTACAGGAACCTTAGCTTTACTTTTCAGTAGAAGAACAAACTTTTTGGTTTAACTTAGTTTGAAGACTGGATATAAGATCCATCTGGCGATTGGCTGTTGGTTTCAGAATAAGTCCTTTTTTTTGTTTTTATTACAGAAAGTCTGAATGACTTTAAGGTTTTATTGCATCTATACTGAGGACAGCCAGCGACTCGGAGCTGTAAGTGAAGTAATATTCATATGGACAGAACTCTGAGGTTATAACTGCTCACTCTTCCAGATGGCCTTAGCACTAAAATAACAGAACATTGTTTAATCTGTTAGATTTACTCACAAATTTACTTAAGTAACTTAAAAAGTATTTTTTAGAGTATTTATACTCTACTATAGTTATTCCTTCCTGTGAGAATTTTGCTACTTTTACTTGAGGTAAATTTCTGGTTTCTCTACCAACCATGAGTATTTAGAATTATTAGTTATTTTATCAACAAAAGGTCAGAGGTTAACTCGCAGCATTTCTCAGCAGCTGTAGATAATAGTAACCAGACATCACTGATTTCTGGGGACAGTCCCTGTTTTGGACCACCTTACCTCGGCTAAAGCTGTCCCCTGTGCCACGCCCTGGAAATGTGCCTGCCGCCCTGCCACGCCCCTTTGTTGCTGTACGCCCGCTGTAAAATGAGAAAAATAGATATTTTCTGAAATTTAGAATTATTAGTTATTTTATCAACAAAAGGTCAGAGGTTAACTCGCAGCATTTCTCAGCAGCTGTAGATAATAGTAACCAGACATCACTGATTTCTGGGGACAGTCCCTGTTTTGGACCACCTTGCCTCGGCTAAAGCTGTCCCTGGAAATGTGCCACGCCCTGCCACGCCCGCCTGTGTGCCCGCCCTGCCGCCCTGCTGTGCCCCCTGCCCTGCCCTGCCATGCGCCTGCTGTGCCACGCCCGCTGTAAAATGAGAAAAATAGATATTTTCTGAAATTTAGAATTATTAGTTATTTTATCAACAAAAGGTCAGAGGTTAACTCGCAGCATTTCTCAGCAGCTGTAGATAATAGTAACCAGACATCACTGATTTCTGGGGACAGTCCCTGTTTTGGACCACCTTACCTCGGCTAAAGCTGTCCCTGGAAATGTGCCACGCCCTGCCACGCCCGCTGTGTGCTGCCACGCCCGCTGTGCCATGCCCGCGCCCGCTGTGCCACGCCCGCCTGCCACGCTAAAGCTGCCTGCTGTGCCACGCCCTGCCCTGCTGCCATGCCTGCTGTGCCATGCCTGCCACGCCCGCTGTGCCACTGTGCCCGCCCGCTGTAAAATGAGAAAAATAGATATTTTCTGAAATTTAGAATTATTAGTTATTTTGTCAACAAAAGGTCAGAGGTTAACTCGCAGCATTTCTCAGCAGCTGTAGATAATAGTAACCAGACATCACTGATTTCTGGGGACAGTCCCTGTTTTGGACCACCTTACCTGTCCCAAGCTAAAGCTCCCTGGAAATGTGCCATGCCTGCCTGCCACGCTGTGCTGTGCCACGCCCTGTCCATGGAAACGCCCTGTGCCGCTGTGCATGCCCTGCCACGCCCGCTGTGCCATGCCCTGCCGCGCCCGCTGTGCCACGCCCTGCCACGCCCGCTGTGCCATGCCCTGCCACGCCCGCCTGTGCCGCTGTAAAATGAGAAAAATAGATATTTTCTGAAATTTAGAATTATTAGTTATTTTGTCAACAAAAGGTCAGAGGTTAACTCGCAGCATTTCTCAGCAGCTCAGACATCACTGATTTCTGGGGACAGTCCCTGTTTTGGACCACCTTACCCTCGGCTAAAGCTGTCCCTGGAAATGTGCCACGCCCTGCCACGCCTGCTGTGCCACGCCCTGCCACGCCCGCTGTGCCACGCCCTGCCACGCCCGCTGTGCCATGCCCTGCCACGCCAGCTGTGCCATGCCCTGCCACGCCCGCTTTTGCCATGCCTGCCTGCCACGCCCGTTGTGCCACGCCCGCTGTAAAATGAGAAAAATAGATATTTTCTGAAATTTAGAATTATTAGTTATTTTATCAACAAAAGGTCAGAGGTTAACTCGCAGCATTTCTCAGCAGCTGTAGATAATAGTAACCAGACATCACTGATTTCTGGGGACAGTCCCTGTTTTGGACCACCTTACCTCGGCTAAAGCTGTCCCTGGAAATGTGCCACGCCCTGCCACGCCCGTTGTGCCACGCCCTGCCACGCCCGCTGTGCCACGCCTGCTGTGCGCATGCCCTGCTGTGCCAGTGCCCACCTGTGCCATGCCCTGCCACGCCCGCCTGTGCCTGCCATGCCCTGCCCTGCCACGCCTGCCTGCTGCCCACGCCGCTGTGCCACGCCCGCTGTAAAATGAGAAAAATAGATATTTTCTGAAATTTAGAATTATTAGTTATTTTGTCAACAAAAGGTCAGAGGTTAACTCGCAGCATTTCTCAGCAGCTGTAGATAATAGTAACCAGACATCACTGATTTCTGGGGACAGTCCCTGTTTTGGACCACCTTACCTCGGCTAAAGCTGTCCCTGGAATGTGTGCCTGCCACGCCCTGCCACGCCCGCTGTGCCACGCTGTGCCCTGCCACGCCCGCCCTGCCACGCCCGCTGTGCCACCCTGCCACGCCCGCTGTGCCATGCCCTGCCTGCCTGCCCTGCCACGCCCGCTGTGCCACGCGCCCTGCCACGCCCGCTTTGCCATGCCCCCTGCCACTGCCTGCTGCCATGCGCCCGCTGTAAAATGAGAAAAATAGATATTTTCTGAAATTTAGAATTATTAGTTATTTTATCAACAAAAGGTCAGAGGTTAACTCGCAGCATTTCTCAGCAGCTGTAGATAATAGTAACCAGACATCACTGATTTCTGGGGACAGTCCCTGTTTTGGACCACCTTACCTCGGCTAAAGCTGTCCCTGGAAATGTGCCACGCCCTGCTGTGCCACGTTGTGCCACGCCCTGCTGTGCCCGCTGTGCTGTGCCCGCTGTGCCACGCCCTGCTGTGCCATGCCCTGCCCGCCCGCTGTGCCATGCCCTGCCTGCCCGCCTGCCATGCCCTGCCTGCCCGCCCGCTGTGCCACGCCCGCTGTAAAATGAGAAAAATAGATATTTTCTGAAATTTAGAATTATTAGTTATTTTATCAACAAAAGGTCAGAGGTTAACTCGCAGCATTTCTCAGCAGCTGTAGATAATAGTAACCAGACATCACTGATTTCTGGGGACAGTCCCTGTTTTGGACCACCTTACCTCGGCTAAAGCTGTCCCTGGAAATGTGCCGTTGTGCCCTGCCCGCCCGCCTGCCCACTGCCCGCTGCCCCGCACGCCTGCCCACGCCACGCCCGCTGTGCCACGCCCGCCGCCCGCTGTGTGCCACGCCCTGCCCTGCTGTGCCACGCCCCTGCCATGCCCCGCTGCCCTGCCATGCCCTGCCACAGCCTGTGCCCTGCCATGCCTGCTGTGCCACGCCCGCTGTAAAATGAGAAAAATAGATATTTTCTGAAATTTAGAATTATTAGTTATTTTATCAACAAAAGGTCAGAGGTTAACTCGCAGCATTTCTCAGCAGCTGTAGATAATAGTAACCAGACATCACTGATTTCTGGGGACAGTCCCTGTTTTGGACCACCTTACCTCGGCTAAAGCTGTCCCTGGAAATGTGCCACGCCCTGCCACGCCCGCTGTGCCATGCCCCCGCTGTGTGCTGTGCCCGCTGTGCCATGCCCTGCCGCCCGCTGTGCCACGCCCCCACGCCCTGCTGCCATACGCTGCTGCCCGCCTGTGCCATGCCCTGCCACGCCTGCTGTGCCACGCCCGCTGTAAAATGAGAAAAATAGATATTTTCTGAAATTTAGAATTATTAGTTATTTTATCAACAAAAGGTCAGAGGTTAACTCGCAGCATTTCTCAGCAGCTGTAGATAATAGTAACCAGACATCACTGATTTCTGGGGACAGTCCCTGTTTTGGACCACCTTACCTCGGCTAAAGCTGTCCCCTGGAAATGTGCCACGCCCTGCCATGCCCGCTGTGTGCCATGCCCTAACACGCCCGCCCGCTGTGCCATGCCCTGCCACGCCCGCTGTGCCGCGCCTGCCTGCCTGTGCCATGCCTGCCCTGCCATGCCCTGCCTGCCTGCCGCCCGCTGTGTGTGCCTGCCTGTGCCCGCTGTAAAATGAGAAAAATAGATATTTTCTGAAATTTAGAATTATTAGTTATTTTATCAACAAAAGGTCAGAGGTTAACTCGCAGCATTTCTCAGCAGCTGTAGATAATAGTAACCAGACATCACTGATTTCTGGGGACAGTCCCTGTTTTGGACCACCTTACCTCGGCTAAAGCTGTCCCTGGAAATGTGCCACGCCCTGCCACGCCCGTTGTGCCACGCCCCTGTGCCACGCCCGCTGTGCCACGCCCTGCCACGCCCGCTGTGCCATGCCCGCCCGCTGTGCCTGCCCTGCCACGCCCGCTGTGCCATGCCCTGCCCACGCCCGCTGTGCCACGCCCGCTTTGCCATGCCCTGCCACGCCCGCTGTGCCACGCCCGCTGTAAAATGAGAAAAATAGATATTTTCTGAAATTTAGAATTATTAGTTATTTTATCAACAAAAGGTCAGAGGTTAACTCGCAGCATTTCTCAGCAGCTGTAGATAATAGTAACCAGACATCACTGATTTCTGGGGACAGTCCCTGTTTTGGACCACCTTACCTCGGCTAAAGCTGTCCCTGTCCCTGTGCCCTGTGCCCTGCTGCAGTGCCCGCCTGCCCGCCCTGCCTGCCCGCCATGCCCTGCCACGCCCGCTGTGCCTGCTGTGCCACGCCCGCCTGCCACGCCCGCTGTAGCCCCCCACGCCCGCTGTGCCATGCACTGCCACGCCCCCTGCTGCCACGCCCTGCCCCTGCCCCTGTGCCATGCCATGCCCTGCTGTGCCATGCCCTGCCACGCCCGCTGTGCCACGCCCGCTGTAAAATGAGAAAAATAGATATTTTCTGAAATTTAGAATTATTAGTTATTTTATCAACAAAAGGTCAGAGGTTAACTCGCAGCATTTCTCAGCAGCTGTAGATAATAGTAACCAGACATCACTGATTTCTGGGGACAGTCCCTGTTTTGGACCACCTACCCCGGCTAAAGCTGTCCCTGGAAATGTGCCGCGCCCTGCCGCCGCCCGCTGTGCCATGCCCTGCCACGCCCGCTGTGCCTGCTGCCGCCTGCCATGCCCTGTGCCTGCCCTGCCACGCTGTGCCACGCCCTGCCATGCCCCCTGCCATGCCCGCTGTGCCACGCCCTGCCTGCCACGCCCGCTGTGCCACGCCCGCTGTAAAATGAGAAAAATAGATATTTTCTGAAATTTAGAATTATTAGTTATTTTATCAACAAAAGGTCAGAGGTTAACTCGCAGCATTTCTCAGCAGCTGTAGATAATAGTAACCAGACATCACTGATTTCTGGGGACAGTCCCTGTTTTGGACCACCTTACCTCGGCTAAAGCTGTCCCTGGAAATGTGCCTGCCACCTGCCACGCCACGCTGTGCCCTGCCACGCCCGCTGTGCGCCCGCTGTGCCACGCCCGCCACGCCCGCTGTGCCATGCCCTGCCATGCCCGCTGTGCCATGCCCTGCCACGCCCGCTGTGCCATGCCCTGCCACGCCCGTGCCTGCCCTGCCACGCCCGCTGTGCCACGCCCGCTGTAAAATGAGAAAAATAGATATTTTCTGAAATTTAGAATTATTAGTTATTTTATCAACAAAAGGTCAGAGGTTAACTCGCAGCATTTCTCAGCAGCTGTAGATAATAGTAACCAGACATCACTGATTTCTGGGGACAGTCCCTGTTTTGGACCACCTTACCTCGGCTAAAGCTGTCCCTGGAAATGTGCCACGCCCTGCCACGCCCGCTGTGCCATGCCCCACGCCCTGCTGTGCCCGCTGCTGTGCTGTGCCTGCCTGCCGCCAGCTGTGCCATGCCCACGCTGTGCCTGCCCCCTGCCCGCCCGCTGTGCCATGCCCTGCTGCCCCTGCCGCCTGCTGCTGCTGTGCCTGCCCTGCACGCCCGCTGTAAAATGAGAAAAATAGATATTTTCTGAAATTTAGAATTATTAGTTATTTTATCAACAAAAGGTCAGAGGTTAACTCGCAGCATTTCTCAGCAGCTGTAGATAATAGTAACCAGACATCACTGATTTCTGGGGACAGTCCCTGTTTTGGACCACCTTACCTCGGCTAAAGCTGTCCCTGGAAATGTGCCCGCCCTGCCACGCCCGCTGTGCCACGCCCTGCCACGCCCACTGCTGCCCCGCCCGCTGTGTGCCCCTGTGCCTGCCCTGCCCTGCCCACGCTGTGCCATGCCCTGCCCGCCTGCCATGCCCTGCCCTGCCCTGCCCTGCCTGCCGCCTGCCTGTGCCACGCCTGCTGTAAAATGAGAAAAATAGATATTTTCTGAAATTTAGAATTATTAGTTATTTTATCAACAAAAGGTCAGAGGTTAACTCGCAGCATTTCTCAGCAGCTGTAGATAATAGTAACCAGACATCACTGATTTCTGGGGACAGTCCCTGTTTTGGACCACCTTACCTCGGCTAAAGCTGTCCCTGGAAATGTGCCCGCCCTGCCACGCCCGCTGTGCCACGCCCTGCCACGCCCGCTGTGCCACGCCCGCTGTGCCATGCCTGCTGCCATGCCCGCTGCCACGCCTGCTGTGCCTGCCCTGCCTGCCCTGCCATGCCCGCCCTGCTGCCATGCCCCTGCATGCCACGCCTGCTGTGTGTGCCGCTGTGCCCGCGCCGCTGTAAAATGAGAAAAATAGATATTTTCTGAAATTTAGAATTATTAGTTATTTTATCAACAAAAGGTCAGAGGTTAACTCGCAGCATTTCTCAGCAGCTGTAGATAATAGTAACCAGACATCACTGATTTCTGGGGACAGTCCCTGTTTTGGACCACCTTACCTCGGCTAAAGCTGTCCCTGGAAATGTGCTGCCCCCTGCCACGAAATGTGCCCTGCCACGCCCGCTGTGCCATGCCCTGCCACGCCCTGCCACGCCCGCTGTGCCAGTGCCCTGCCTGTGCCATGCCCTGTGCCCGCTGTGCCCCTGCCACGCCCGCTGTGCCACGCCTGCCGCCCCTGTGCCATGCCCTGCCACGCCGCTGTGCCATGCCCTGCCTGCCCTGCCACGCCCGCTGTAAAAAATGAGAAAAATAGATATTTTCTGAAATTTAGAATTATTAGTTATTTTGTCAACAAAAGGTCAGAGGTTAACTCGCAGCATTTCTCAGCAGCTGTAGATAATAGTAACCAGACATCACTGATTTCTGGGGACAGTCCCTGTTTTGGACCACCTTACCTCGGCTAAAGCTGTCCCTGGAAATGTGCCTAACGCTGTGTGCCATGCCACGCCCGCTGCCACGCCCGCTGTGCCACGCCGCTGCACGCCCGCTGTGCCACGCCCTGCCCGCCCGCTGTGCCATGCCCTGCCATGCCCGCTGTGCCTGTGCCATGCCCTGCCACGCCCGCTTTGCCATGCCCTGCCCGCCTGTGCCCGCGCTGCTGTAAAATGAGAAAAATAGATATTTTCTGAAATTTAGAATTATTAGTTATTTTATCAACAAAAGGTCAGAGGTTAACTCGCAGCATTTCTCAGCAGCTGTAGATAATAGTAACCAGACATCACTGATTTCTGGGGACAGTCCCTGTTTTGGACCACCTTACCTCGGCTAAAGCTGTCCCTGGAAATGTGCCACGCCCTGCCACGCCCCTGTGCCCGCTGCTTGCCACACGCCCGCCACGCCCGCTGTGCCACGCCCCGCTGTGCCATGCCCTGCCACGCCCCGCTGTGCCATGCCCCCTGCCACTGCCCTGCCACGCCCTGCCATGCCCTGCCCTGCCACGCCCTGCCTGTGCCACGCCCGCTGTAAAATGAGAAAAATAGATATTTTCTGAAATTTAGAATTATTAGTTATTTTATCAACAAAAGGTCAGAGGTTAACTCGCAGCATTTCTCAGCAGCTGTAGATAATAGTAACCAGACATCACTGATTTCTGGGGACAGTCCCTGTTTTGGACCACCTTACCTCGGCTAAAGCTAAAGCTGTCCCTGGAAATGTGCCCACCTGCCACGCCCGTTGTGCCACGCCCTGCTGTGCCGCAGCGCCGCCTGTGCCTGTGCCACGCCCTGTGCCATGCTGTGCTGTGCCATGCCCTGCCGCGCTGCTGTGCCATGCCCTGCCACGCCCGCCTGCCATGCCCTGCCATGCCTGCCCCTGCCCGCTGTGTGCCCGCTGTAAAATAAAAGAAAAATAGATATTTTCTGAAATTTAGAATTATTAGTTATTTTATCAACAAAAGGTCAGAGGTTAACTCGCAGCATTTCTCAGCAGCTGTAGATAATAGTAACCAGACATCACTGATTTCTGGGGACAGTCCCTGTTTTGGACCACCTTACCTCGGCTAAAGCTGTCCCTGGAAATGGACCACCTGCCCACGCCCTGTGCAACGCCCTGTGCCACGCCCTGCCTGTGCCCCTGCGCCCGCTGCCCCTGCCCGCCATGCCCTGCCGCTGTGCCATGCTGCTGAAATTTAGAATGTGCCACCGCAGCATTTCTGCCATCACTGATTTCCAGTCCCTGCTTTGCCATGCCCTGCCCGCCCGTTGCCTGTGCCCGCTGCCCAAATGTGCCACGCCCGCTGTAAAATGAGAAAAATAGATATTTTCTGAAATTTAGAATTATTAGTTATTTTATCAACAAAAGGTCAGAGGTTAACTCGCAGCATTTCTCAGCAGCTGTAGATAATAGTAACCAGACATCACTGATTTCTGGGGACAGTCCCTGTTTTGGACCACCTTACCTCGGCTAAAGCTGTCCCTGTCCCTGGAAATGTGCCACGCCCTGTGCCCGCCCGCTGTGCCATGCCCTGCCCGCCGCTGTGACTGTGCCGCAGTGCCATGTGCCATGCTGTGCCCTGCCCGCCTGCTGTGCCCTGCCACGCCACGCCCCTGTGCCATGCCTGCTGCATGCCCTGCCTGCTGTGCCACGCCCGCTGTAAAATGAGAAAAATAGATATTTTCTGAAATTTAGAATTATTAGTTATTTTATCAACAAAAGGTCAGAGGTTAACTCGCAGCATTTCTCAGCAGCTGTAGATAATAGTAACCAGACATCACTGATTTCTGGGGACAGTCCCTGTTTTGGACCACCTTACCTCGGCTAAAGCTGTCCCTGGAAATGTGCCACGCCCTGCCACGCTGTGCCTGCCCTGTGCCACGCCTGCTGCGCCGCTGTGCCACGCGCCTGTGCCCGCCATGCTGTGCATGTGCCTGCCCTGCCTTGCCCTGCCGCCCCGCTGTGCCACGCCCTGCTGTGCCACGCTGCCGCTGTAAAATGAGAAAAATAGATATTTTCTGAAATTTAGAATTATTAGAATTATTTTATTATCAACAAAAGGTCAGAGGTTAACTCGCAGCATTTCTCAGCAGCTGTAGATAATAGTAACCAGACATCACTGATTTCTGGGGACAGTCCCTGTTTTGGACCACCTTACCCGGCTAAAGCTGTCCCTGGAAATGTGCCACGCCCTGCCACGCCCGCTGTGTGCCCTAACACGCCCGCTGTGCCACGCCCTGCTGTGCCCGCTGTGCCATGCCCCGCCATTGCCCGCTGTGCCAGCCCTGCCACGCCCGCTGTGCCATGCCCTGCCACGCCCCGCTTTGCCATGCCCTGCCTGCTGCTGCCGCTGTGCCACGCCCGCTGTAAAATGAGAAAAATAGATATTTTCTGAAATTTAGAATTATTAGTTATTTTATCAACAAAAGGTCAGAGGTTAACTCGCAGCATTTCTCAGCAGCTGTAGATAATAGTAACCAGACATCACTGATTTCTGGGGACAGTCCCTGTTTTTGGACCACCTTACCTCGGCTAAAGCTGTCCCTGGAAATGCGTCTGCCACGCCTGGAACACCCCGCTGTGCCACGCCTGCTGTAACGCCGCAGTGCCCTGCCCGCCCGCTGTGCCATGCCCTGCCATGCCCCTGTGCCATGCCCTGCCACACACGCCCTGCTGTGCCTGCCGCTGCCCACGCCCGCCACGCCGCTGTAAAATGAGAAAAATAGATATTTTCTGAAATTTAGAATTATTAGTTATTTTGTCAACAAAAGGTCAGAGGTTAACTCGCAGCATTTCTCAGCAGCTGTAGATAATAGTAACCAGACATCACTGATTTCTGGGGACAGTCCCTGTTTTGGACCACCTTACCTCCAAAGCTAAAGCTGTCCCTGGAAATGTGCCACGCCCTGCCACGCCCGTTGTGCCACGCCGCCACGCCCGCTGTGCCACGCCCTGCCCATGCCCTGCCACGCCAGCTGTGTGCCCTGCCTGCCAGCTGTGCCATGCCCTGCCACGCTGTGCTTTGCCATGCCCTGTGCCATGCCCTGCTGCCCGCTGTGCCTGCTGTGCCACGCCCGCTGTAAAATGAGAAAAATAGATATTTTCTGAAATTTAGAATTATTAGTTATTTTATCAACAAAAGGTCAGAGGTTAACTCGCAGCATTTCTCAGCAGCTGTAGATAATAGTAACCAGACATCACTGATTTCTGGGGACAGTCCCTGTTTTGGACCACCTTACCTCGGCTAAAGCTGTCCCTGGAAATGTGCCACGCCCTGCCACGCCCGCCCCGTTGTGTTGTGCCACGCCCTGCCACGCCCGCTGTGCCACGCCCGTTTAGAATTATTAGTTATTTTGTCAACTGTGCTGTGCCATGCCCTGCCACGCCCGCTGTGCTGGACCACCTTACCTCGGCTAAAGCTGTCCCTGGCCCTGCCACGCCCCTTGTGCCACACCCTGCCACGCCCGCTGTGCCATGCCCTGCCACGCCCTGCTGTGCCATGCCCGCCCGCCCTGCTGTGCTGTAAAATGAGAAAAATAGATATTTTCTGAAATTTAGAATTATTAGTTATTTTATCAACAAAAGGTCAGAGGTTAACTCGCAGCATTTCTCAGCAGCTGTAGATAATAGTAACCAGACATCACTGATTTCTGGGGACAGTCCCTGTTTTGGACCACCTTACCTCGGCTAAAGCTGTCCCTGGAAATGTGCCACGCCCCTGCCACGCCCATGTGCCACGCCCGCTGTGCCACGCCCGCTGTGCCACGCCCTGCCGCTGATTGCTGCAGTGCCACGCCCGCTGTGCCATGCCCTGCCACGCCCTGCCTGCCCTGCCACGCCTGCCTGTGCCACGCCTGTGCCTGTAAAATGAGAAAAATAGATATTTTCTGAAATTTAGAATTATTAGTTATTTTATCAACAAAAGGTCAGAGGTTAACTCGCAGCATTTCTCAGCAGCTGTAGATAATAGTAACCAGACATCACTGATTTCTGGGGACAGTCCCTGTTTTGGACCACCTTACCTCGGCTAAAGCTGTCCCTGGAAATGTGCCACGCCCTGCCACGCCCGCTGTGCCACGCCCTGCCACGCCCACGCCCTGCCACGCCCGCTGTGCCTGCCCGCCACGTCTGTGCTCAGCAGTGCCATGCCAGACATGCCACTGCCTGCCGCCCTGCCACGCCTAAAGCCTGTGCTGCCCTGCCACGCCCGCTGTGCCATGCCCTGCCACGCCCGCTGTGCCATGCCGCTGTGCCACGCCGCTGTAAAATGAGAAAAATAGATATTTTCTGAAATTTAGAATTATTAGTTATTTTATCAACAAAAGGTCAGAGGTTAACTCGCAGCATTTCTCAGCAGCTGTAGATAATAGTAACCAGACATCACTGATTTCTGGGGACAGTCCCTGTTTTGGACCACCTTACCTCGGCTAAAGCTGTCCCTGGAAATGTGCCACCACGCCCTGCCACGCCCTGCCCGCTGTGCCACGCCCGCTGTGCCATGCCCTGCCACGCCCTGCCACGCCCTGTGCCACGCCCTGCCGCCCCTGCTGTGCCACGCCCGCTGTAAAATGAGAAAAATAGATATTTTCTGAAATTTAGAATTATTAGTTATTTTATCAACAAAAGGTCAGAGGTTAACTCGCAGCATTTCTCAGCAGCTGTAGATAATAGTAACCAGACATCACTGATTTCTGGGGACAGTCCCTGTTTTGGACCACCTGTGCCACGCCCTGCCACGCCTGCTGCCCTGCCCTGCGCCCGCTGTGCCACGCCCTGCCTCGCAGCATTTCTCAGCAGCTGTAGATAATAGTAACCAGACATCACTGATTTCTGGGGACGCTGTGCCATGCCCTGCCAGCGCCCGCTGTGCCACGCCCTGCCATGCGCTGTGCCATGCCCTGCCACGCCCGCTGTGCCGTGCCGCCCTGTGCCACTGCCCGCTGTAAAATGAGAAAAATAGATATTTTCTGAAATTTAGAATTATTAGTTATTTTATCAACAAAAGGTCAGAGGTTAACT
>JAGKQL010000121.1:0-25338 GCA_018398635.1 Cyprinodon brontotheroides
ATAATCCTGTCACGTAATTAATATTGATCACAGTTGCTAACCATATAAGAATTTAAATTGGGACATGATCAGATTAGTATTTAAAATTACATCATAAAGCTAAACAGGTTTAGTTGTATTTGATCAACAACAAGAGGTTTTAATTTGTCATCTTCTCACTTAGGATTCCGATACTTTTTCACGAATTCCCTTTTCTCATCATAAGGAGATGATTGGTTTGTGTTAAAACTGATTCCATCTTTCAATACCACAACAGCGGGAGAGGATTTATAAGTATAAGTCATGGCAGCCTATGTGTAATCCTGTGTTTAACTTTTAGCAATCAGACCTATGCCTCCTGCGCCCTACCGTCGGGTGTTTTCTGAACAGCCCTGGTGTTCTGGATTAAAGATTTTCATGAAAAAACAGTCTGATTTGTTTTTAGTGTATTCCATGCAATCCAGTCTTCCACAACGACCTGAAAATGAGTGAAAAGAAAAAAGAAACTAAAAGACTGATTATTTGGGAACATGCGGTACGGCAACTGCACAACTACGGGCAGAGGTGGAAAGTAACGAAATACATTTACTCAAGTTACTGTATTGAGTAGGTTTTTGTGTATTTTGTATTTTTCAAGTAGTTTTTAAAATCTGTAATTTAAATTTTACTTGATTACGTTTTGAGTGAAGTATTGTATTTCGTTACATTACAAATCCCATCCGTTACTGAGTAAAACAAAAATGTTGGAAAACCGAAAGGAAGACAGAAAATAAGGCCCGGAAGCGCTACAGTGAGTGACGTGATCAGCATGTAGATCTAGGCTACCAGGCGCCAAGTCTTTCTGTAGGAGATTGGGAACGAGATGGAGGTGGATCAGGAGAGCGACGACGGTTCAGAGAACAATTCACTAGAAATGCTAGCTGAAACATCGAATTCTGCTGCCCAAAAACGCACTAAAATCCTTGGCCACATTTGAAAGACTGCTTTTCATTTAAATTCAAGAGGGCCAACAGTATCATCATGCAATGCCAGATGTGTCTGCCAAAGGTGACTGAACTGGCAGCATTCAATAACTCAACATCTAATCTGCGGAAGCATGTTTTGGTAAGTATTTAGTGCATTGGTACTTCAAACAAAATTTTCATGACTAATAAGCAATTAGCAAAACAACCTGTTTCGTGGCATTGCTGATTTTGTCTAGCACAGGGGTCGGCAACCCGCGGCTCGTCTGATCCACATGCGGCTCTTTCATCCTTATACTGCGGCTCTGAGTGGCTTGGGAAAATAAATTGCTAAAAAAAAAAAAAAACTAAGTATTGTTGTTAATGTTTGAAGAAAAGAAGGACGGCCCTCAGAACCAACAATTTATGGCACTCTTACCTTCAATTGATTGTTTTGAAAAAGTTTTATGGGATGGTCTGAACTAAAATTGCACATTATACCTTTCTAAGGGTCTTAAAGTAGTACACCCAAACACATGATTAGCCTTCATTTTCTACTCACCCCCATGCTGAACAACACTCTGGAGTACTTTTTTGATATCTCAAATGCATCTGGAGATCTGGGGAGGCTTCTTGCTGTCTGCTGACATTCAAATAATGGAGGGTCTATGGCGCGAGGCAGAAAGGTCCATAAAAAGTCCACAAAGCGTGTCAATATTCCTCCATACTGCTCGTCCAATGTATTCCAAGTGTCCTGAGTGGGTAGCATCCATAACTTTTCGAAATGAAGTCATTTAGAATGTTTTTTAGAGCATAAACAGTAGTGTATAGGATTTCCTGGCAGCACATGCGAAGTTCATGGCCTTCACGGAAGCAGGCAGCAGACCAAACCAGATGAAAGATGCGAATTCAGCCTGCTGCTCTACCCGATAATGCAAGCGTAGAAGAAGAAATGTGTGCTTTTACCTGTGCAAAGAAAGAAACAACGAAAAGAAAAATGTCTGAGGACTTCAGTGTTGAGGAAGAGCATGAGTTCTTTGCCGAGGAGCTGAATCGCGCTGGTTTATGGTCTGCCGCTTCGTGATTGCGTGATGAGCGGCGCATGTGCGCGCTTTCAGGAAATCCTATACACTACTGTTTATGCTCTAAAACATTCTAAATGACGTTTCTGAGTAAATTCTGGACGCTACCCACTCAGGACACTTGGAATACATTGGGCGAGCAGTATGGAGGAATATTGACACGTTTTTGTGGACTTTTATGGACCTTTCTGTCTCGGCCTATAGACCTCCATTATTTGAATGTCAGCAGACAGCAAGAAGCCTCCCAGATCTCCAGATGCATTTGAGATATCAAAAAGTACTCCAAGTGTTGTTCAGCATTGAGTGAGAAAATGAAGGCTAATCATGTTTTGGGTGTACTATTCCTTTAAATGTCATGTGTGACACGTGTTATCTTGTCATTACATGTGTATACATTTGTATAGATTTTTCTTTAATTAAAAACTAAATAGTTTTGGATTTATGACTGCTTGTCCTATTTTCACTACATGGGAGAGATCCCCTGCCCCGTTCAAGAGTTATTTTTTTTCATGTAACTAAGTAACTTTTACTTAAAATACATTTTAAATTAGCTACATTATTACTTTTACTTGGGTAATATTTCATCCAAGTATTGGTACTTTTACTTGAGTATGATATTTTAGTACTTTTTCCACCTCTGACTACGGGCATCTCAGGCATGGATGGACTGGGAATCCAGGGCTGTTGGTCAGCCTCATTTATTACTCATACAGGTCAATCATCTCGTTATTTCAAGAAATCAATAACTGTTTTCTCCTAATAACGATAATTATCTTGTTATCTCGAGAAAACAATGAATGGTTTTACCGTGATAACGAGATAGTTATGCCATTTTATTGAGAAGGCAAAGGGGAAAAAAAGATGCGAATACAACCTCTTTTGGCTTCCATAGGATGCATATAATAGGTATACTGGCAACTTAATATTGTTGTAGCAGTTAGCAGTTGTAGCAGATGTCTCCTTGAAACCTAGTCGGCCTCAGCAGGAGGCTGCTAACACTGTGCCTGGTTTCTTCCTGCAAAAGCAAGTTTTTCTTCTCCACCATCTCTGCATCCATGCTTGATGTGATGGATTGTTGTAGGGTCAACAACACAATAAAAGCGAATATCCATTGATGTCACAAGCTCATCTTGGAGGAGCTAATCCTTCAAAGTCAAAGACTGGATGCAGGAACTAGTTTACTTTACATATAAATCCTTTCACCAATCTGACAGGATGATCGGACTGAAATGTCTCTTTAAAGTGCCTTGAGATGACGTGTGTTGTGAATTGACGCTATATAAATTAACTGAATTGAAATGAAATTAATTGAATACATGCATGCTCCACAGTGGCGCGGATGTGCTATATGTGCCCTTTTGTTTTCCTTCTGCCCTTGATTTCAGAAAGTCTGCACGCCACTGCTGGGACCTACATGTTCACTACATCTAGCTGAGTTTTGAGCAATTCACAATTATTTCAAAGGCCTAGTTGCTAAAACGTTAATCAGAGTTACACTAATTTAATTCATATACATTCTAGGCTTTGTTCCTTTGGTTTAACAATAATCTAGCATTAAAAAAATGAAATAAAAACATTGCATAACCATTAACTAATAATTTTACAAACACGCTGCTAAAGAAATGATGTCATTTCCTTTTATTCAGTTTATACCTACAAAGGTTTGTTCCCTGGAATTTTGCCATTCAGGATGGATCACCTGAAGGATGATGTGGGTCTTTTTGTCGGTTGTTGTTTTCCAGTCTCTGAAGGACACAGTGCTGCATTTGGCATAGAAACTACCTGTCCAGCATCCTCAGAACGCTTAAGGACAGACAAGCAATCACCTTTCTGCAATAAAACGTCTTTTCCCTATTAGCACTATGGGGAAAAAACAACTTTTAAGCAGACACAATTTGCTTCTTGCAGAGCTGCTCAGTTTGATGGCTGCAGCTACATAAATAAGGCTGAATAAAAATGAGTATTTGAAGGTGTGGAAGGGATTTGAGTGAAGCAAAAACAATTAATCGGATAAATAGTTTTAATCAATTATTGAAATATTCCTCAACTAATTTGTAATTAAGTCTAATCATTGCATAGACTAAAGATACACACTGTTTGCTGAAAAAATAACCAGTTAACAGCAGCAATTAAAACAAAACTCCACAAACAGGAACTATAAACATAAAATAAATGAAACTGTTGTATAAAAGATTAACTCGTTGTGTTATATTAGGCATTTAATATTTTGTGCATCTTTGAATTTTTACTAAAATGTGCCATTTGTGTCATTTTTTTCTATATTCAAAATCAGTTTGTTTAGAAATGTTAGTCTACTGGCAGTGCCTCTCTTCAGATTGACTGAAAAAATACTCAATAGATTGTTTACTAAAATATTCACTAACTGCACTGAAAATAAGTGATTTGAGTATAAATTAGTAATGACAGGTAAATTACTCTTCAGAGACATATAAGCGTCCAAAGGAAACCCTGAAAATCAGTTTCTTCTAATGTCTATACCCTTTAAGAACTATTATATATAAATATATATGTTTGGTAATATAAATATATCTATATATACCAGCCTCAATCTGTTTGGTTCTACTGTTTTTTTTATTTAGCTTTTTTGCTTGTTTGTATTAACAAACTTCATATAGTCATAATAAGTGAATAACTTATTGGGAGATAATAGCTTTTTTTTTTTCATAGACTGGTTGATATGGACAGTTTTTTTTTGCCTTGATGAATCGAAAATATAGTTTGAAAGATGTTTGTTTTTTGTGCCTATTTACCAATGTTATGTTTGTCTATTTTGAAATATTTAGGTAAAGAAATGTACATGGAGTACATACGGAAGAGGATTAGGCCACTGAAAAAAAAAAAAAAGTTAAGTGATTTTTAAATTTTATTCCAGTTTAACATGAGAAAAAAGTCAGAATTCTGATTTTTTTCTCTGTGACTTTAATCTCAGATTCACGTTTCTTTTATTCTCAGAATTCAGTCAGAATTGAATGAGAGATTAAAGTCAGAACTCTGAGAAAAAAAAAGAAATTCTGAATTTGATAAAAAGTCAGAATTCTGGAGATTAAAGTCAGAATTCTGAGAGGAAAAATCAGAATTCTGAGGAAAAAGTCAGAATTCTGAGAAAAAGTCAGGAATTCTGAGAAAAGTCAGAATTCTGAGGAAAAAGTCAGAATTCTGAGATTAAAATCAGAATTCTGAGGACAAAAAGTCAGGAATTCTGAGATTAAGAATCAGAATTTTTGAGATTAAAGTCAGAATTCTGAGATTAAAGTCAGAATTCTGAGAAAAAGTCAGAATTCTGAGATTAAAGTCAGAATTTTGAGTTTAAAGTCAGAATTCTGAGATTAAAGTCAGAATTCTGAGGAAAAAAGTCAGAATTCTGAGATTAAAGTCAGAATTCTGAGGAAAAAAAAGTCAGAAATTCTGAGATTAAGAAGTCAGAATTTTGAGATTAAAAGTCAGATTTCAGAGATTAAAGTCAGGAATTTTGAGATTAAAGTCAGAATTCTGAGGAAAAAGTCAGAATTCTTAGATTAAAGTCAGAATTCTGAGGAAAAAAAAAGTCAGGGAATTCTGAGATTAAAGTCAGAATTTTGAGATTAAAGTCAGATTTCCAGAAGAAAAAGTCAGAAAATTCTGAGGAAAAAGTCAGAATTCTTAGATTAAAGTCAGAATTCTGAGAAAAAAGTCAGAATTCTGAAAAAGTCAGAATTCTGAGAAAAAAGTCAGCAAATTCCGAGAGAAAAAGTCAGAATTGTGAGGAAAAAAAGTCGGCAGAATTCTGAGATTATAAGTCAGAATTCTGAGAGGAAAAAGTCAGAATTCTGAGATTAAAGTCAGAGATTCGAGGAAGAATCCAGAATTTTGAGGAAAAAGTCAGAATTCTGAGGAAAAAGAATCAGTATTCTGAGGAATACTCAGAATACTTTTTCCCCATACCTAACCGAATAAAAATTTAAAAATCAGTTAACTTTTTTTTTCCCACTGGCCCTAATCCTCTTCCGTAGATACAAGATATTACGTGCCGTTTCTATTAATTTCCCTCAGCTTTCGAATAATTCTGAGTTTCTTATCTCTTTCTAGGCAGAACATTTAATATATTCAATGTCAATGAAAGAAGTTAGCCCGGCTCCCATGCAGGTGTAGGCCTGTGTTGGTCTAACCTTTCTTTGTTATGTCAGGGAGGCAGAAATGCGAACATTTCTGATCCCCCTCTGTTCAGGAGGAGCAACAAACACGCTGTAATTCGGCTTCATTAAGCGGCTGTCAGCGGGGGCCCCCAAAACAAGCCTGCAACACGGAACAGGTGTGTGCGCGTGACACAACGCCATTGCTTCTTCTTCTTTTTCTTTAGGTGTCTATTCGTGCGCGCACTTGAACAATTGAGACAATTAGCACACGCGCGCAACATGCTGGATCACATGTGAAATACTTACATCAATGTGTTTTTGTCGACGCTGGAATAATGTGAAGCACCACACACACACTCACGCGCGCAGAGAAGCCTGTTCTTTATCAAAATCATATGACAGGCGTGGTCATTGAGTGAAAACCTAACAGCAGTTAGTTTTGTTGCCAGGATCAGCTAATTAGCGCCCAGCTGTGAAGGAAAAAGGAAGGGATGTACCTGATGGAGGTCGATGCGTATCCTCTCCTCTCCTTTATGCGGGCTCTCCGGCCACAGGTGATAGCTGGAGCCGTAGTTGGGGCTGTCTCTGCTGCTGTGGCTGCCAGTAGCAGACGAGTTGCCCGCGTAAGTGTGCCGCGGCGGCGGCGGCGGCGGTGCTGCAGGGGGGGTTACGCGGGAGCCGCGGCTGTGTTGCTGCGCCTGACCGCCCTCCGCGGTGATCCTTCCACACTTATTGCGATCTTTGTCACAGTGCAGCTGCTGCTGCAGCAGCTGCTGTTGCAGCAGTGGATCCCGGTGAGTCCTACATAGCTCTCCGGAGCCGCTTGCGCAGTAGTTGACGGGCAGACTGCTTCCCACCAGTAGCTGTTGCTGCGCACGCAACTGTGGGATCTGTTGCTGCTGCAGATCCGGAGTCTGACACTGAAACGCTTTCTCAGCCTCGTTTGACTCGCATGCATCCAAAGAGCGCCCTTTTTGTGAGTTTGCACGGCTTCCTTCAGGGGAGGGGTCCCTCTGTTGGAGTCCTAAATGACAGTGCTGTTGCTGTTGCTGCAACAACTGTCTGTGGTCTTGGTGCCCTCCTGCTCCTCCTCCTCCCCTGCAGCGTTCCACAGCGTTCGCCTGTTGGTGATTATTGGCACTCCTTCGGAGACGGTTCTCTCGTTCAGATCCCCGGGAAAAGAGCAGAGAGGAGGAGGAAGACGTTGGCGGCGGCGGTATGCGTGGTGGGAACGGTGGGGAGGGTTTCGGGGGGAGAGGGTGACAAGGATGGGGTCGGTTATCAGAGAGGCTCGCTTCTTGCTCCGAAAAGCTGCAGTGGCAGCTTGGAAAAACAGCCTCCCTCTCTGACTGCAGCGGCGGCGGCTGCTGGGAGCCGTCCGGGGCCCAGGGATCCTGCTGACCGGTTTCGCGTGAAGGTCGCCGGCCGGTGCTGTAGCTTGCCAGCGGCAGAGGGTCGCCGCTGCGAACCGTTCTCCGGGAGGGCTGGCTCACGCACGGGAGCTCCTGGAGGCTCTGGCGCTGAGCGGCGGTGGCTGAAGTGCGGACTCGCTGGTGAGAAGAGGGCGGGGGCGGCAGGCTGAAAACGGGAGCGACTTGCTCTCGGCTCCGCTCGCTGCTTCCTTGCTTTTCGTCGGGTATGTGGTGCTGATGGACAGCTCCCGCGTACCGATGCCGCATCCCCTTATCCGCCTGGTTGCGCTGCGGGTGCTCCTTAGCCGTGTAGAGCTCCGACACCCATTCATTGCGCTCAGTCCTAGCAGAGTAGGACCGACTTGTACCATTGGTAGGTTTGACCAAGACCTGCCTTTAAGACGTCACCATATACAGCCACAACACCGCCTTCCACTCAGTATCGGTCCTATGCGTGCCATGCGCGCACAGGTTGCAGGAGATCGATCTCTCCTTTGGGGTGCTCCGACAATAGGCTACATTATATGCTGCTGAAGAAGAGGTTGAATCCAGCATCCACACTCAATCTACTGCGGATTTCCCACCTTTTTTTTTTTTTTTTTTTTTATAATGGCACAACGCCCCCCTCTTGCAGTGTTAGAATATATTCCTCCACCATGTCACCTGTCTTGATCCAGTGAACTAATGTTTTGTGATGACATCATGTCATGGAAAATACATTCCAAAGTGTGAGATGGTTAGAAAAAAAAAAAACAACATCCTCTAACAGATTTTAGATCTTTGACCAACAAAGACACAAAGAATTAACCAGGTTATTTTGCGCCATAAGATCTAATCCTAATGTGAGAGTTTCGCTCAACTAATCTAAAGCCACTGGGCCTACACCATCATTTCATCTATATATCAAGCTTGCATCTGTCTGTTAAATGCCCATATCATTTAAGCAGTGGCGGTTCTAGACCAAATGTACCAGGGGGGGCGGGAGGGGGCCAGCGTGTTTCCATGGGGGCACAGAAAAGCATGAAATAAAAAAAAACAGGCCAAGGGATTCAAATAAATTAAGATAGCTGCATGAAGTCATTTCTACTCAATTAGGTTTCATTAAAATTCTAAATGTCTTAATAGGTCGATATACATTCAGAATTTAGGAATTTTACTTTTTTTTTTTTTACTTAATTTAAGTTGAAATTACAGTTTCCTATAAAATCTGAATTAGAATTTAAGAAAAACTGTTAAAATTAGCTTTAATTAGTTTTGGAAAAAACATTTAGCAGATGAAAACTGGGATCCTATCTCAATACCACTTTGGAGAGTCTAGACTAAACAGTTAATAAAACAGAATTTGTAATGAAAAAATAAAATAGATCAACTCATATTCTCATTATGAGGTGTGTAAGGAAATCATCACGAAAAGTTATGCAATCGTAATTTAGTAAGTTTTTGGGACGTTTTTTTTCGTGTGTGACATCATCTGGATCTAATTCATTCACCAATATAGAATATAAATTACAATTAGCCCTAACCCTAACCCTAAGATGAGATATAAAACAGCAAACAACGTGGTTAGAGACATGAATAAGTGATGATTGCACTGTTTATCCCAGTTTTACCGTCCGGTCCACGGATTCTGTTTTTTTTTCTGTCTGCCAGCGCATGGGCACTGATGTGTTTTTGTTGAGGAAAAACGCCCAAAATGTACGTAAATACTGTGCATAACTTTACGTGACGCATTTCACACGCGACTGATAATGAGAGAATATGTTGAATAGATCCAAAGCGATCTATCAGTAGCCATGTCTGTTTCAGCGCATATCAACATTAGAATTTCTCTGAGTATTATGTTTTCATTACAGGGGCCATAACAGGAGCCAGGACTTGATCTACAGGGGCCCTGGCCCCCGTTGGCCACTGTCTAGAACCACCCATGCATTTAAGCATGGGCATAGGTTTGCATAGGGACATGTCACTACCAACATTTTGGCACCGACCTACTTGTCCCTACCAGTAATTCTATTTGAATAACATGTTTATAGTTTACAATACAGTGTGGCTGCAGCAGTCGCTTCTTTTCTCACAACTTGTATATTGAAGGTAATATTTAAAATGATTAGTGTCACTTCCTCTTATAATTCCCGCACTCCATGTAAATAAAAAATAAATCTATTTTGCAGTCCCTTGAATATCTTATTTTTGCTTTGTTTTTTCAATTCAAAGAATATCAGCATATCAGATAAAAATAATAAGCGTGGGTTTTACCTTTGTTTGCACGCTGCACAATTCTATTTCTTCAAAAGAAAACATCGGATAAATACACATACAACAGACATATTTAGACTATATTTGGTTAAAAAGGCACGTGATTTAGCCCTTCACTGGTAAGTCTCAAATGCAAAAAGTGTTGAGTTGTCCCAATTTTAAATTATTCTGGAGCCACTGATGCTTCTAACATCGATAAACATCATCTTGTGTGTAGTGCTTATAAAATTTGTATAAATGTAGTAAAAAAAAAAATCCTGTTTTCTCTCTAAATGAAACGTGCCTGATGCTCACGTCAAGCATTAAAAAAAAATAAGAGCATGAGCATGTAATAGTAGAGTTTGATATCAGTTCGCATTGACATTGTATACGAATCTTTGCGACAGAGGCCTGTCATAAAGTCATTCTCTTGCTGTTTGAGTCCGCATTATCTCTCCCAGACGTCTAATGCCGGTGACAGGCGATGTAAAGATTTACGCATTGCACTGGACTGCTGGTCAACATGGGTTCAATATACATTTTTTTCCTAACCCTGTTGTTTAAGGATCAAAACAGCAAGCAACCTAGTGAGAAACATCATGAAAGTATATTATTGCACTGAAACAGAAGTCCCAGTTTTACGTCCGTCAGCGGATCTGCTTTTTTTCGCCTGTCTGGCTGCGCGACTGACCTGTATTTTCAAGCTGAAAACGGCCCAAAAACGTGACGCAAAATAACTGAGCATAACTTTTCGTGATGCGATTTCATACGAAATCCGATAATATAATATAAGGGTGGAGGTTATGATTAATTGAAGATAAGTATATTAATTTTAGTTCAATGGAGGAAGCAGAGTCAGGGTAAACCTGGAATGTGGGCTAGGGTCAGGGTTAGGGTTAACTGTATGTTAAATTCTATGTTATTGAATGCGTAAGATCAGCAATGTAAGGATATCTTTGTCGAGGCAAGATGTAAAAATATGACGGTTAATTGTATGTTAAATTCTATGTTATTGAATGGTGCCCTATCGCATAAGATGCTCATGCATTCTAAAAACAAGGATATCTTGTCTCGAGGCAAGACGCAAAAAATACAACGCTAATCTTATAGGGTCTGGGTTAATTGTATGTTAAAAAAACGTCAAAAACGTACGAAATACTGTGCATAACTTCTGGTACGATTTCATACGAACTGATAATGAGAATACACTGGTAGGTTTGATTTCAACTTTGGTAGGGAAACTGTTGGTCTGATGTCGTTGTTCCTAGGCAAAAATATCCATGCTTGTTTTTTTATGCTTGACGTGAAAATCAGGTTGTATTTCATTTCAAGAGAAAAGCAGCATTTCTTGCTACATTTATACAAATTTTATGAGCACTACGACACACTAGATGCTGTTTGTCAATTTTTGAAGCATCACTGGCTCTGATGAATGTGGAATTAGAACTATTTTCCAATCCAAATTACCAGCAACTAAGACAGTAGGTAAATCTGTGCCTATTTAATCAAATATAGTCTAAAAATGTCTGTAATATGTGGATTTATCCTGTATTTTCTTTTGAAGGTATAGCATTGTGCAGAGGTAAACGGAGGTAAAACCCATTCTTATCTTTTAAATGTTCTCTTTGTATCATTAAATAAAATAAAATAATAGATTCAAGGGCTGCCAAATAAATGTATTTTATTTACATGAGCACTGGAACTAGAAGTGGAACTGACACTGAGAATTTAGAACATTAATTTCACTCTACAAGTTGTACATCTAGGCTGTAGTTACTCTGTTTAACCCAATTCATGTGTTTTATTTAGGGCTGAAACAATTCATCGGATTAATCGATTATTGAAATAATGTCAACAAATTTAGTAATCGATTAATCGTTAGCTGGAGTATAGAGACTCTAAAACATGTGTTTAGCTCACAGTGTGACCCACTTAGAGCAGGAATTATACCAAAATTGTAAAAATATAAATAAAAATTTTTCATTTTAGATAAAAAATGTTTTCGTCTGTCAGTATTCTCCATACAGAAGTCCTCTAATACTGCAACAATGCTGTATTGTAAATTATAAACATGTTATTCACATCTAATTGTTGGTAGGGACAAGTAGGTCGGTCCAAAATTTTGTAGGGACATGTCCCATGGTCCCTATGCAAAACCTATGCCCATGGGAAGCCATCTCTTTCTTTATCCTGAAGCGGTGTTGACTTATGACTTAAAATGTAGCGACTGGTGTGACAGGATTAGGAACCCTTCGTCATGCTTGAAAAAGTTTAGTAACACATTTTTAAGGCAAAGTACAGTAACAAAGAGAGTGGTGCTAACAAGGCAAGGGCACAGCTCTATTTCAGTCAACATAAACCCATAATCACATTGCATTATTTTTTATTTATTTAAAAAAGTATCTTGTATGAATTATTAGTTATTTTAATTTGCTAGCAAAATCGTTTCATATTGTTTAGTATTGTAATACACCCCACTTCCTGTACATGATTAGGTACCATTTTATCTGTTTAACAAGCGTTTAACGTTTTTGATTTAGTCGCCAGTAAGAAAAAAAACTTTTTTTTTTTTTTAAGGTTTAACAGGTTTATTGAGAACTTGAGTGGTAGGGATGGGAATAGGTTGCTGACTCACGTTTCCAGAAAATGGTGTCTCTTATTGACTCCAGTCGGTGTGGGATGTTACTGTGATTGTCTTGTTCAATTGAGGGCAGACAGGGTTTACCCAGATTGCGGTTGCTCCTTGGGGAACGGAGAGGCTGGCTGCCACTTAGATTTCCTGCGGTACTTGAATGGGTTGTTGTGGAAATGAATCCCCTGCTCAGAGAGAAGCCACAAAGAAAACCACAAACTTGAATCCTCAGCTCAGTTTGGTTCTCAGAAGATCCTTCCAGGGGGAGAGAAGGTCTGAAAACATCCGGAGTTTGCAGGATGACTCCCCAAAACTTGCAAACACTCCTGGCGCCGAGCTAGTGGCAGTCAGCAGCTTAAGATTCCTCAGGTAATGAGGCAGCCACCAAGCAGGTGTGTGAGAGGACCAAACGAGAACCGGGCGCCACCTGGTGGTGGAGGGAAAACAAACAAAAACACAACCCACACAGACTGGATTCCTAACAGGAACAAGTTTATTTCCTTTTTTACAGTGTCCTTTCTGGCAATGTGGCAATAAGAATAATTGTCTTGATGCCAAAAAGTAGACCTCAACAGATTTTACTTTCACAAGTGTAGCTCCACTTGTTTCATGCATATAAATTGCTTTATTATAAATATGCAGGGAGTTTTACAGTTTATATGGACACTGCAATGTAAATAGAGCAGAAAAACAGAAGACAAAAATAGGAAAAAAGAGAGGAAATATGAAAGAAAGAAGAGATAGAAAGGAGATAATAACAAAACATTTTATTCTTTTCTAAATAGCACCAAATCTCATGAAAGAAAACGTTTGGGAAAACCTGATTATCTACTGTGGATTTCTGCAGTTTAAACCAAGAAAACATGTTTTTAGGTGTTATTTTTGTTGGTTAACTCACTAAGAAAGTGCTGGAATTTCAAAATACTGACATAAATAACTAAAATGCCATTAAAGCACACAGAAGGGGAGGAGTTGAGACTAAGCCAAAGAGACAGGAAAGTAGAGAGATAAAAAAAGAGCCAACTTGTACATCATACATTAGCTATTCTGAATAAGTAATACTCCTTTCCCTAAAGCTGCCTCAGCTAGTTGGAGTTTTGATGAGTCTAAAGACTGCAGTAATGTCATACTTTGCCAAGCTTCTCTGGCCAGGCCAGTTTTACGGCTCCATGAAGGACTGCAGGAGTTTGGAGCGGACGCTAAGCCAGTGATGCGTGAGGAACCTGATCATTTTCATTAAGTAATGGCTCATTGTGTCCAGCATGAGTTTCCTACAGTGGGGGAGTTTTATTTCATGGCTTAGGAAGCAAAATTACTTCCAGGTGAGTTCTTCAACTAAACTCACAAACTGAGCAAGCTTTCTTCTGTCTTTCTCTAGAAGAAACGATTTAGATTCTAGTCCTCGAGCTTTTAGAGGTCACAGTTTTCACCAAAACAAAGTTTAATTAACCCTGAACCCTCTGTTAAGTTTGGCAGAGGCCTGCTACAGAAACATGTAGGAGCATCTTTAGGAAAAGGAGCAGCCAACCCCAAATCCTACATCTGTTTGTTTCATCAGCTACGGCCCAATTACCTTGGTCCGTCCTCTTGTAAATTAACTCAATTTAATAAATACAGTCTGCTTTGTTGGCCTTTTTTTCCACACCTTGCTCAAATTGTCATGATGAAACGGACAGATGGACCCAGACGTATGGTGAGGGAGTCAGTAGGAAAGTTCAAAGTGAAGAGGGTAGTCGAGACAGGACGCAGGAACCCGAACTTGAAGCAGGACTTTAAACTGGTCTCCTCCCTGAGCCAGGCTTTGCCGGATAAAATGGAACCTCCCCCATATTTAGCCAAAACCCAGAGGACTCTGCGTGGGTAAAACAGGACGCATCAGGAGACCCAGATTTGACAAACACAAAAACCCCTCTTTCCACTGGCTGCTAGGATCCAGGACATGAACCATGAACTAAAACTGAACACGACAGACTGATCGGAAAGACAAGAAATGATCTGGGCACTGAGGAATGCTCCAGCTGAACTGAATATAAAACCAGAGGAAACAGGTGAGAGGAATAAATTATAATTGAGGCAGGGAGGGAAAGAAACAGGTGAAAGGAATGACTAATTAAGGAGGAGCAAACAGGCCAGATCATGACACAAATGCATCAAAAACAGGAATGTCCCGTGGTGGAAGAGTCAAACAACGTTGTTGATGCACAACTGCTTCCATAATCTTATTCTGTTTCTCCGTAATGGTGAACATGTTACTGGATAACGCTTGGTCATTTGTTAGATGTTGAGTTTCTGCAGTGTCCGTTCCCTTTCTTTGAGCTGTATTTAATGGTTCCACTTACAAACAATATGCATCTTGGTTGTCTTGCCTGTATTGTAGTTTGTAGTCCTTTTCTTTAGGATTGAGTGAGATGGACATTGACTTCTTTCCTTTTCCAAATAACAGTTCATGCCCTTCGATTGTGGTATATTTTGTTCAAATATGGTGAAGATTCCCTGTCATCTAGGTCATAGTCATTCCAAAGAAGTTGAAAAAAACAATCCACTGGACTTTGTTTCCAAGTTTGGAGACGTTTCGCTTCCCATCCAGGAAACTCTGTCCGAAATAGCGTTCAGTTGCTTTATACAGTAGCCCAAACAAAGACTCGTTTTATCTTAGACAACATGCAAGTTGAAATGGATGAATAGGTTCACCCCTTTGGAATGGGGGTCATTTGGCTTTTTTTGTTAGCCTGCAATACCCCGTACCTAGCTACGTCTTCAAGTCATAACTAATGTTTTATGAAGCAGTTGTTCTGCAAATACCACACAATAAGGCTCAAAATGAGAATTTTCTTGGAGAAAATAACTTCCTTTGGTTTGATATGTATAATATTTTCGTTTCCTACTTTAAGATATTTTTTAAGGATAGTTGTCCCAAAAACAAAAGCACCTATGGAAGCTGAGATAACTCTAGAATCTGAACTGGGTTTGGACTGTTTGGATACAGCTAAACTTTGAGAGTTAGGAAAGCTATTACCTTCATCTAAGCCTTCGACTTGTATATTAGATCCAGTTACAACCAAGTTATTCAAGAAAGTATTCCCTCTGATTTCCTCCTCAATTCTAGATATGATTAAACCACCCCTGTTACAGGTTATGTAACTCAGGCTTTTAAGGTAGTTGTAATTAAACCCATCCCAGACTTTGCCTGGAATATTGAGCTTAGCAAAAGTAAAAGGATGTCCCCAATGGCCTCCTAGAAAATTCCTTAGCAACATACTTCTCATAAATGGATTGAGTTAAAGCTGGGCTTACGCAATATTTTCAATCATTGCATGCAGCTACAACTCAAACTGCACGATGAAACTGGAGGGTTTAAAAGTTCACAGCTAACGATGTATGTTCTCAAACTGTGCGACCTGATGCTCTAATGTGATGTACCTGCTCACCATGCAAATCCAAAAACCAAACGTCGGACTCAGCTCTGAGAGATGCCAATGTTCCGATTCATCAATCTAGAAGAACTCCCTTGTTTGCGCATGCGCAGAGCTGGGCGTTGTGGTAAAGTGGGTCGTAGCTCTGTTTCAACGGCAGGATTTGTCCACAAACACCTTTCGACGACTGACTGAATTTCAAACATGTTGGATTTTCTCCCGCCCTTACGATTCCTGATCGGGAGGTAGTCGTGAGAAGCTGATCGCCCCTCGTTACTCCCTGTATACTACACGACGTAGGACGCACAATCAGGCTGAAACTCAGCCCGATTGAAAAAATTCTTGCATCGTCCCGAAAAGGGCAAAAAAATCATATAGTGTATGCCCGGCGTAAGTGTGCACACTTTTAATCTTCCAGCCTTGACAGGAGGGGACATCAAGGATCTAACTCAAAAAACCCTACCTCTACTCATCTATCCATTTTCCATCACCCTTGTCATTATTTAACTGGAGTGAATACTTGAATACTGTTTTCCCTCTAAAAAGACATTATCCAAATACTGTCTGGAAATACTTAGTGAATACAGTAAACATATTTTATCTGAAGGTCTGAACAATCAATTAAGAAAAGAAAAAACTATTTTTGTGTGTGTGTTCCAAAACAATAAGCTTTGTATTTTACCAGTAAGGGAGCCCTCTTCAACATGTAAGATGGCTGAGTGCAAAGAAGCCATCTTAAATTAGTCTGTCAGTTTACTGCATGTCATTGCAACGGCTGTCATCTCACTCAGAAATGACCTACCACAGCAACGCCCCCCAGCAGCGACGGTTTGGTGGACCAGAAATGACAGCGGGCGCATATAGACCAGACAAAAAATATGACACATATTCAGGTCATAGGTCAGTATCTGTGAGGGTTTATATCCGTAATAATGCAGAATTGGTTGGGATATAGTCAGAGTCCAGTGTTGGCCTGTGATCTATTTCTAAGGCTAGGCGGTAGAAAATGATGCATGAGGTAGCACGCTTGAAACAGTGTGCCTCGAAGATCCAGGCTGTCAGCCACAGAAGTGGCAGAGGCAGGGCACCGTGCCCACTGATAAAATTTATCTCCGGCAGCTAAGATCTCTACTTAGATTTGCTCATGTACTCAAATGACTCTGCAGCCTTGCCATCATTCAACAGGATTAACATACAGGCAGAGTCACTGTTAAGCATCAGCTGACATATTTGCATCTTAAAGTCTCATAAATAGGTAGAGAGTCCTGTAAGGCGGACAACTCTGATAAATTAACTCCTCCTGCTGTGTCTGACAATGCCAGAGAACAAGAAATGATATACTGTGGTGGCAAATGGAGGCAGCAGCTGTAATGTGCGAGCACGGCAGGTCACTTTCAGGAAGAAATCAGATGGTTAGGATGGAAAACTACTTAAGGACATGGAAAAACAGGTTATTCAGAGAACGTCTCAGTGAATAAATTACACATTGTGGATGAAATCCCCTGTCTTTTTTTTCTAAAAAGACATTTTGTGTCATGATCTGGCCTGTTTGCTCTCCCTTAATTAGTCATTCCTTTCACCTGTCTGTTTTCCCTCCCTGCCTCAATTATTATTTATTCCCCTCACCTGTTTCCTCTTGGTTTATATTCCCTTCAGCCTGAGCATTCAGTGCCAGATCATTCTGTCATGAAATGGCGGACAGATGGACCCAGTATTCAAGCAAAGACAGTCAGTAGGAAAATTCAAAAAGTTTATTAACTAAAAAAAAATTAAAAGCAAGAGCTGTGGCTAGCGGACACTGTCAGGTGGCCGGGGGTGGGGCAATCACCAATCTCAGACACTCTGTCTGTGGGAGAAACACAGGTAAGTGACCACGATCATCTGACTGAAGATTATCTGAGTTGGTCACTTACCTGGTTTTAAGGAATGTCCCCAGTGCTGCAGTCCCAGAGATGATGTTGGAAGCGATCCTGGTCAGGGATCCAGAACAGACAGGAACAGAAACAGGTGGCAGGATCCAGATTTCAGGGAGGGTTCAGAGTCTGACTGGGACCAGAAGCATGACCAGGTGGTCACGCACAAGAGCAGAACAGGATCAGGTGCAGTCCAGGCAGGCTCAGTGGAAGAGGGTAGCCAAGACAGGACGTGTGGAAGGAACTTGAAGCAGGACTTTAAACTGGTCTCCTCCCTGGAGCCAGGCTTACTGGATAAAAACAGAACCTCCCACATATTGAGCCAAAAAGCCAGAGGACTCCGCGGGGGAGGAACAGTGGACGATCAGGACTTGAGACAAACACTGAAAACCCTCTTTCCACTGGCTGCTAGGATCCAGGACATGAACCATCAAATGAAACCGAACAGACAGACTAACAAAAAGACAAGAAATGATCTGGCCCTGAATGCTCCAGCTGAACTGAATTTAAACCAGAGGAAACAGGTGAGAGGAATAGAATTATAATTGAGGCAGGGAGGGAAAAGCGGCAGGTGAAAGGAATGACTAAGTAAGGGAGAGCAAACAGGCCAGATCATGACATTTTGTAAGTTTTTACTGAAAAATGTCTTTAAAATAGCCTTTTTATTTGGACCCTTTATGAATAAAACACAGTTTGATGAGCAGACTGACACCTCAGTAGTTCAACATTGATGCAACAATAAACCTGAAGCCTATTTTCCTGAATTTACTCCGGCTCGTCAGCGGTTGGGTCCGACATAGACCGACCATTAAAGCTCAGGCAGCCATAAACACACTCAGAGGAACATCTCCAGAACTCAAGGACAGCTGTTCTGACTTCCTGCTCCAACACACCAGATGTAAACGACCAAAGAACCTGAATCGGCTAAAAAGGTTATTCAAGTCTTTCACTCATAGAGCATAGAGTTTAAACTTAAAACTCAAATAATAGAGCTTTCTTTGTATTTTTCTATAATAAATGGTAAATGGCATGTACTTATTGTCAGGACTCCAGTCTGTGTGTTTGTCTTTTTGTGTTGTTCTCCTTTCCACCAGCAGGAGGCGCCTGGTTCTGGTCCGCCTCCTCACACACCTGATGACGCGATTACCTCGTTAACGGAGTGCTCTTAAGCTGCTGACTCCCACTACCTCAACGCCAGAGTGTTTGCCAGTTTTGGTACTCTAGCCAAGCTGAGTTTTTGTTGAGTAAGACTGAGTTCTTGTCTACCTGTGTTTTAACTTTGTTTTTGTCATCCTGCAAACTGGACCTTTTCGACCTTCTCTCCTGGAAGGATCAACTGAGCCTTAAATTGAGCCGGGGATTCAAACAGGAGGTTTGGATTCAGTCACCCTTTTGAGGACGTTGAAATTACTCTGAGTAAGGGAATCATCTCCTCCAACGCACCCGTTCAAGTACAGCAGGAAATCTGAGTGGCAATCAGGCGTCCTCGCCTTCCTACACCAGGGGTCTTCAATGGTTTTCCAGGCTAAGGACCCCAAACCATGGCTAGATGGAGCGGGGCTAATTTATAGATTGGAGTATTATATTAAACTGGGACTCCCCTAATTTTATATATTATTAAAGTATTTCTGATTCTGATTCCTGGTTGATGGGACAGGTGTTGTGAATGAAACGGTGTCTGTGTGCTTAGTCTGAGACGATGAGAGCTCCTGTGTTTACTGTCGCTGAATGTGAGCATTGATGACTAAAAAAAAGGAAAGACATACCTGTTTCACCTCTTTTCTCTGGTTCATTTAGTCATTTATGTTTATCTTTCATGTTTTTTAGATATTTTATGCGTCAAATCTTGATATTCTTTCTCTGACTTTTTGAAGAACTAAAAAAATCTAGAGTCTATGTTTCTGTTCTTACTATTAAACTTATTGGAACAACAATAACAAAACATTTTTTTATATAATCTTCTAATTTCCACTCTTTTGTCAGATATTTGACTTATTTTTACTCAGATCTGCATATTTAACTAGATCTGCATTGATGACTGAAAGACATCTTCTGCCTTCATTTATCTCTTTACTACATCATGTTGAATTCATGTTAATGTGGATTTAAAAACATTTCAATTAGTGGAAAATATAGCAGGGGGGAATATAAAGTCTAATTAACCAAAACTTTGCGACCCCCATGCAGTACCTCTGCGGACGCCCTAGGGGTCACGGACCCACTGTTGAAGACCTCTGCCTTACACCGTTCGAGTTCTGGGTAAACCCTGTTCCGCCCTCCACCAAATCAGACAAACTCCGGAAAATAACACACAGATTGGAGTCAAAGATCCTTCACTTCTCCGAAAGCGTGAGTCAACAACCAGATCCTCTTCTTCAAATCCATCGAATGAAAATTCCCACTGAGCCTGAACTAATAGTCTGTCTTCCCCTCACCTTCCAGTTCCAGCTGAGCAGAGTTCAGAGCAACACGGCACCGTGCTTAATCTCTTCAATAAAACCTGTTCAACTCTTCATCTGCATGTGGGTCCGAAGCTTTAGATAAAATCATGACACCTATATAGCACTTTTTATTCAAGTCAAGAGACTTGACCAAAGCGCTTACACTACATTCATTCACCCATTCACGCACACACTCATGGTGGCAAGCTACATTGTAGCCACAGCTGCCCTGGGGCTCCTCTGACAGAAGCAAGGCTGCTGTACACTGGTGCCACCGGGCCCTCTGACCACCATCAGTAGACAATGCAGGTGAAGTGTCTTGCCCAAGGACACAACGACACTGAAAGTCGGAATCTGGGCTTGAACCGTCAATCCTTCGATTTCAGGGCAAACTCCTACATCCAACACCACTGTAAGCCCCAATAATAATATTGAACGAAGATATTTTTAGGGCTAAAATTATTGCCTTTATTCTTTTTAAATTTCTGTTGTTAGGTTAGACACTACCAGATAAGACCAAAGTTTGTGCAAAATATGTTGTGTTTGCCTTTTAACTTAATATTAATGACAGGAGCGTTTCGATGGCTTTGATTTGAACTGACGTGTTTTTGTCGCAGCACCTGCCATGCTTTTTTGTTCGTTTCTTTCTTGCTATCATGGTCTTGCAGTAGCAGTGGACCATCAAGCTCGTTTTCCACACATCATCCTTCGTTTAACTGGGAAGCTGATCATGAAGGGAGGTGAGGAGAACAAAGAGAGAGAGGAGGGGGAAAACCAGAGAAAGACAAAGTCCAATTATGATGCAGTCGAGTGTGCTTTGTGTGGGCGAGAGGCAGAGTACCCCCCCCCCCCTTTCCTGCACGTTGGTGCAAAAAATAAAAATGTTTGACTCGCTTCTATAGATGTGTGCAAAACGTGTGCCACAGGGCGTGCGTGTGTTCGTGCGTCAGTGTTCACTGGTGAACACATGTGCTCGCTCTGCGTGGGCGGATGGGACCAGCTTCTGACGAGAGAAGTAGGGTTGAGGGGTGGGGGGGGGGTTCCAGTTTGTGTCCGGTTGTAAAATATGGTGATGAAGAGGAGAAAACTCATCAGTGATGCAAAGGTTCAAAGACTTTGCTGTCTGTCTCATCATCAGAGCTGCAACCAAACACAAAAGGAAGGTGACCAAGTGACCCTCCTCCTTTCTCCAAGGCACCACCGCCACCAAAACCCACAAAACTGTCTATAAAAGACACCTGCTTCATCTCAGACAGACCCATTCAGCCTAAAACTGAACAAACAGCCCCATAAAAAAGCTAAATGTCATATAAACACAACTAGGAATGCCTCCTGAGGCTAGAGAAAACAGTTTGAATCACAGAAAATAAAAGATTTAAAGGACCTACCTTCCATGTGTTGGAGGTTCAACTCAAGCTCTGCTCGGAGTAAAAACATCGAGGCGATTACAAAAGACGGAAAATTAATCAACGCTATCTTAGTACTGAAACTAAAACCTCTCTCCAAGCCGTTGCAGTCTCAAAAATATATTCTGCTTCCTTTCTTGTTGGACTAATTTTCTTGTTTTTTGTCGTCTTTTTTTTCATTTCCTGGACCAATTCTTTCCTGCCTTGTTTGATATAATTCATAAAAAATATATTTATTGTTTTTTGTAATGAAATATAATCTGGGTCACATGTATTTTTGTGACAGAAAAATAAATAAATTCAGGGGTGGGTTTATGACCTTGTGCAAAAGCTGACGTCCCCCCTGCCTTCTGCTTGTGAATTGATGCGGGGATTCCTGATGCTATTTTTAGCCCCTTTTGGTCGTGAAGAGCTGAGCGTGGGTGGAGGAGAGAGAGAGCGAGGGAGGAGAGGAAGAGAGGGAAGCAAGATGGGGGGGTGAAGTGGAGGTAAAGATGGAAAGGATAGGAAGAGAGGAGGAGATGGAGGTGAAGGGTGGTGGTAGGGATTTGCATGAGGAAGTAGGGAAGAGGTAGGTAAGGGGGTTGGAAGGGTGTGAGGGTGGGGGGGTGAGGGGGTTCCCATGCGGACCTTCAGCTGCAGCAGCATCAACACAAAGCTCTCCGCTATGGGGGCTTTGAATCGTGACCAGACAGCCTGGAAAAACAGGAGAAAGGAGACGTCGTGTCATCCTCTCTGCACAGGACGGTACTGCCTGCTTTCATTTTAGCATGAAGCTGTGAATTACACAGGTACTATAAAGTGAGGGGGGGGTAATGCATTAATTAGGCAGGCAGTTTAGAAATATCTACAAAAAAAAATCTAGATTTGTAAACACTAAAAAGCTTTCTATAAAATAGATATAAATCTGCAGCCTTTATTGTCTGGGGATCTCTAAAAGAATGTGACAATTAGGCTGAAACACATTTATTTATGTTTTCCACATGCAACATCGTTCTCTTTGTGTTAAATGACAACCATTAATTGTTATCCTCTGCATTTCTTCAAGGAAATGAAGTCATATTATTAAGCCCACAGGGTGGAAGTCAGGAGGAAGGTAGGGATGCTCGGCATATGGGGAGTGGAGGTTTTATTATTTATCAGATACTATTTTTAGAGGAGATGGCATTGAGGTTGTCCATGCACATGGATGGCAGGTTTCCCCGTTACCCAGCAGGTCACACAGCGAGGGGGAGACCCATGCTTTCCATTCTGCAGGGAAGGGGAGGGGGAAAAAAAAAAAGCTGGCATCAGAGAGGACTCCTCTGGCTGGTTGCATTATTCACTCAGGCACTTAATCAGAGGTGTGTAATTACAGACACAAATGGGAGCGAGGAAAATTACTGCATAGGCGATGTAACCTATAGACTGTTTCTTAAGAAGAACAAACGTTATTAATTATAATTCACCTGAAACTTTTACAGTCTAAATTCACCTGCATTAAATAAAAATTTTTAGGTGTAGTTTTACTGCACCCTGATTTTTATTTTTACTTGAGTATTTATAGAGATACTTGATACGGAAGAGATTAGGGCCACTGAAAAAAAAAAAAAAGTTTACTGATTTTAAAATTTTATTTCAATTTAGTATTAGTTTTTCCCTCAGAATTTTGACTTTTATTGTCAGAATGTCGGAATTCTGAGACAAAGTCAGAATTCTGAGGAAAAAGTCAGAATTTTCTGGAGAAAAAAATACTCCTTGAATTTTTCTCAGAATTCTGATTTTTTTATTGTCAGAATTCAGTCAGAATTTTGAGATTAAAGTCAGAATTCTCTTTGTAGAAGAAAAATGTCTGACTTTGAGATTAAAAAGTCAGAATTTCTGAGAAAAAAAGTCAGAATTCTGACTTTTTCTAAAGTCAGAATTTTGAGATTAAAAGTCAGAATTCTGAGATAAAGTCAGAATTCTTGAGAATTAAAAGTCAGAATTCTGAGGGAAAAGTCAGAATTCTGAGATTTCAAGTCAGAATGTTTTTCTCTGGAATTCGTGAATTTTGACTGAATGTCAGAACAATACAAAAGTTCGAATTCTGGAGAATAAAGTCAGAATTTCTGAGAAAAAAGTGAGAAAATTTTGAGATTAAAAGTCAGAATTCTGAGGAAAAAGTCAGAATTCTGAGAGGTCATACTCCTTGATTTTCTCAGAATTCTGACTTTTTATTGTCAGAATTCAGTCGGATTTCTGAGATTAAAGTCAGAATTTGAGAAAAATAGTCAAAATTTTGAGATTAAAGTCAGAATTCTAAGAAGAAAACAGTCAGAATTCTGACAGAACATTAGAGATTGAACCAGTCAGAATTCTGGAGAAAAAAAGTCATAATTTTACTTTTTCTCAGAATTTGACTTTTTTCTCAGAATTCAGTCGGAATTCTGAGATTAAAGCCAGAATTTTGAGAAAAAAGTCGAATTCTACTGAAACATTAGAGATTGAACTACCAGATTCTGCAGAGTGGAGAATGGGATAGAATTAAGCAGAATGATGAAAAGGGGTCCCTATGTCCAGCAGTCTAAGCCGGTAGCAAGCAGAACTATAGAGATAGCTCAGGATATATATACATGTATAAAGTACTAAATATGAGGACTTGTTTCTAAGTTTGTTAAAAAAATTATTTGTTAAAAAAATTATTATTAAATTGTTTTATCTACCTGGACTTTTTCAACTAGATTATTCAATTATTTTTCAAATTAATACATCTATAGAATATCTAGTGACACAGCTTTAATTTTAACAAATAAATAGGAAGTAAACATAGTTTCGAGGGGGGGAATTTTTGGAAAAATGGTCGTATCACAGGTTGATTACTTTCTGCAGCAGTTACCGACATAAAAGTGACTAAAGTTGACACAATTGCAGAGAAATAGTCCCACACGCTAATAGGAAAGAGGATATGGGTGCATGGAAAGCTAGCTATGCGAGAGGAGGAGCATGGACTCATGCATGTGATTTATTAGGCTCTGGTGGTGCTGAATCTGCATGCGTAAAAAATTTTCATAATAAACTTAGCAAGAAGTTTAACCGTGTGTCTTTTAAGTAAGACTGCTTTTCTGCATTTATACCATATATGCTTTGCAAGAGCAAATGTTTGAAAAACCACGGAGCAAACTAAACAACAAACAACAACAAAATAACTTTAGATCAATAAAAATATTAAATAACCTGTACAAAAAAAAGACATTGTTTAATGTAATTAGCAATAGTAGCAATGTCTCCGGACCTTTACTGGTTGATGATTATCTTTTTTTGGACCCAACTGATTTTTAATTGGTTAATTGCCCTATCCTATCAAAAAGTCAACATGAATTTCTGTAAAAATTCTTGACAGGAATAACCACAGCTCATATATCTCTGGAAACAATTTATTTATTTTTTTACCCACTTTAAAGTCGTAGGGAAATCATATTTAACTATCAAACCATTCTGGCTTAAACATGTATATAAATGTGCTCTTTATCAAACTATATTGTTCCAAAATTGACAAAATTTCTATAAAAAAAAAAAAATCCTGTCTTAAAATCTGTTATCTTCTGCAGGCCAGTTAGCTATACGTCAGCTTGTACAGCTAAATTCAGCCAATCAGCCAATCGTATATCAACGGTCACCTGTCAATCAAATTTTTTCGGTCATGGCATCTTGATTCATGTGTCGCAGCTAATATACGCAACGGGTGAAACCAGAATCCTTTCCTTTCCCATTGAGTTGCGTCCCAGTGTTC
>JAGKQL010000121.1:30338-47838 GCA_018398635.1 Cyprinodon brontotheroides
ATAGATAGATAGATAGATAGATAGATAGATAGATAGATAGATAGATATAGCTACATGTTGCAGTATCTATAACAACCCAAACACAGGATTTCAGAATTAGACATCCCCAGTTATTAATTTCATACACTCGCAAAAGTAACGTAATAATTACTTTTACTAGTAACTAGTTACTTTTATTGTGGAGTAACTCAGTTACTAACTCAGTTACTTTATGGGAGAAGTAACTAGTAACTATAACTAATTCAGGTGACTGCTGATGAACTCCAACTGCATGGAATTTACCAGTTAACTTTTAGAATAGAATAATTAATCTCTTTATTGTCCCAAAATGGGGAAATTCTGTTGTTACAGCAGCCAAAAAATTATAGAAAAGATAGTAATACAAATGTGGACCTTAGAAAAACATATAAGAATAACATACTAGTGAAGAGTTAAAAGACAAATAATAAAATACTGTACTGTAAAATGTTTTAAAAATATAAAACTGTGCACCTGGAGAATAAATAACCAATATGCAGCTATGGACATTTTTACAGTAATAGATATTTGAAAATAGCAGCAACACCAGAGATGTGCGAAATGATTATTTTGTAAGATATAAGGAAATTAGAACTTCCAGGAACAATTTCTGACCAATCAGGGCCTCGCTATCCATTGATGATTAAATCATAAACTGTGTCTAGTCAGTTTATTACTTCTGTTTATGAAAAATGTATCTTTATTATATCACTAAGGGTTAGGAAACCAAAGTGATCTTGAAACTCCTTGCCGATGCATATATACATTAGAAGTTCCATTGCAGCTTGGTGAAGCATTAGTCCTTCCACAAACTGAACAACCTGGTTTCATGCTTGTTTATTTTTTATTTGGTTTTAAGTGTAAAGTTGGAAATATTGATATCTGTTGAAGCTATAGCAGGTCACCCTGATAAAAGCAGGCATCAAGGGTTATTTTCTCTGTTCTGCATTCAGTTTGGACGCATGGCTGACAGTGCTGCCTCTCTTTCAAATGTGTCACTTTATTGTTCTGATTTCTTTTTTTTTCCCCTAGGAGGGCGATGCGATTTCACAGAACATTAAGTGGATGGGATCCCAGGGAATAATGAGGGAAATCGGAGGGGGCTGGGGGGTTGGGCATCTGTAACCTGCCCTACTTAAGCCCGCCCACCACCCAGCATCACACACCCAGCATCACACACCCAGCATCACACACCCAGCATCACACACCCAGCATCACACACCCAGCATCACACACCCAGCATCACACACCCAGCATCACACACCCAGCATCACACACCCAGCATCACACACCCAATGACTTTGGTTTGACTTTGACATAAAAAGGATTAGAGCGGGTCTATCTATCTATCTATCTATCTATCTATCTATCTCCTGAACAAATAGATTTAACCCCCACCCCTTTCCCACCCTATCTATCTATCTATCTATCTATCTATCTATCTATCTATCTATCTATCTATCTATCTATCGCCCAGCAGAGACTAAACAGAAACAAATTCCCAACTTTTGCTCAGACCCACATTTCAATTGATAGCGGACTAAAAGAGGTGGGGAGGGGCTCAGGGGTGCATCAGTAACGCATTCCTCCGTTCTGCACATGGGGCAGGAGGCTGTGCTGATTGATGGTGGGTGCCAAGATAACATCTCGTCTGGGGTCTGACACACAAGGGGGCCTCACAAAGAAATGATGGACGAACCTGTAGATGCTACATAAAAACTGAAGCTGGCATATATAACGCGTTCCCAGCTCCCTATGTTAACCTGTAATGTATAGTGATAGGAATTAGTTTCTCAGTCTATTGCCACGGACAGTGATGGATGCCCAAAAAAAATAGAGTAGAGGGGAGAGAGTGTGTTTGCAGAGCATTTTGAACACTTTAGATGCACTAGTGTACGGACACATATAATGTTTGCATGAGGAGAAATAACATTTATGTTTTGTTGATTATTATATCGTAACTTCTAACAATGCTTCTTCACTGCAAGTCTCCATTAAAAAACCTCCTGAATCCTCTCTGCCAATCCCAGACAAGGTAATCCTTAAACAACCTAAAATATCAAAACAAAACGGCTGCTTCTCCATTAATCCCAGGAAGAAAAAAAATCTTTTACTAAGCAGCTTTCCCAGGTGTCTCAATGAGAGGTTTGCAGGTTGTTTTTTTTTTGCTTAGTCAATGCCTCACGTGGTCGCCCTCTGTGTTCACCGCCATGTGTGGACCCTGCTGTGGATGACGCACTGTAAGTGAGCTCTTGTGACCTCCCCTTCACATGTCACTCATTCACATGCTCACCCACACCCACACATGACTAATGACCTGTGGGTTTATCTGACGGAATATGTGAAGACATCAAGGAAATAGACGGTTATTTGTTTTCTTTACATTGTTATTAAATCATAACTTCTTCAATTATTGCTTCTTATTCCCCCTTTAAGAGACATAGACAGGTGTTGGGTATTACAGGCTAACAAAGAACTGCAACGACACCCCATTCCAAAGGGGGGAACCTGTTCGTTCGGGTTTAATTTGCATTGTTTTCTAAAGTCAAAAATAGGGCTTTGTTTTTGTTCAATTCTTTAAAGCCTCAAACTCAACACTATTTCTGACATTTTGAATTAAAAAAGGGTTCCTGGATGGGAAGTGAAACTAGCTCAAGAGACATTCATCTTGATCTCATGAAGCCAAGGTTTCACTCGTGAGATCAGTCTGAGACCTCCGCTGAAGAAAATTTGGAGCCGTCACCAAATCCAACGCCCAATCAAATGCTGGGTTTTGAGGCGGCCGAAAGTGGTGACGCAACGATAGCTTTACAGTTCAGCCCCAGCAACATGAGCGGCTTTCAGCCGGCGAAAACTAGCGCTAGCGGCTATCCAGCAAGTTTTATCGAATTACAGAGTATTTTTCATCAAAGAAGAGCAAACACTGTCGGGAGGCTTTTCTCAGAGGAAAAGCATGCTTGCTTCTCCCCACTGGCTTGTGGTTGTGTTTTCGCCGCCGCCTGTTAGTATCGTGGCCATATGCTTCGCTGGATCTGGATTGGTTTATTTCGGCCCTCGCCTATCACCAACATAGCCAATCAGCTAACCAGTATGCCTCTTCCCAAAATTACTTTAACGGAATTCCGATGGATATGAGCAAATCCATCTGGCGTGAGTCAGGTTAAAAGCAAACGCTTTCAATCTTTGTGTAAAAAAGGAAATTGATTGTTTATTAACTTTTGGAATTTAAAGATTCAGACAGCGCATTTTTGATGCTCCTGGATGCAGGTCCAGTAAACTAAAGACTGTCCCGTCCCGTCCCGTCCCACTCCCCACACAGAAAAATTGTGTCCCATCCCGATCCCCGGGCCAGAGTAGAAATCTAAATCCTGTCCCGCCCCACTCCTGGTGAAATTACTCCCACTCCCATCACGCGCTCCCATTCAGAATGACTCCCGCTCCTGCACGCTTTCTCCCATTCTTGTTGTCTTCAATAAGATTTCTGCCAATACATTGAATCTGAATTTCTCTGAAGGGTCAGTTAAGTTCCTGTTACTGTTTCTAACTGTAGTAACTGTTGGTCCCTCCATTGTTGTTTTTTTGAGCTAGCGAAAGTGAAAAAAACTATTTGGTTTTTGGGTCGTGTAGTTTTTGACTCCCATTATAGTGTAGGCTTCAAGAAAAAAATCTACAAAATGCGTGCGCCACAACTGGATTTTTTCTTTCCATTTTTATTTTATTTTTTGGCAATAATCCTAGTTTTTAGTTACTATTGGGTTTGCTCCCGCTCCCGTCTGCTCCCGTTAATGTTTAATCCTGTACCGTCCCATTTATCACGGATCATTACTAATACTGACTCCCATCCCACGGGGAATCCACGGGGAATCCCGTGACCCATGTAGATTCGAAAAAATGTCAGTCTCTCTATTAGTCACCGATGTCTGATGCTTCCTGCCGCTCCCTGTGTGTTCAATGGCAAAGAGCTGACTTTGCTATATCAGAGGGTAAAAAAAAGTTTTAATATGCTTTTAAGTGAGAAAATCCACATGTTCATCCAGATTACCATCCTGCCTTCAAATATTATTTTGCTGTTGGAGCCGCTCAGACACTGTCAATGGAAATTGTGATGACGGTACTGCAGCTAAAGCTCCTCAAAGATGTTATTGGCACCCAGAAATGTAGTGAGAAGTTCACCATCCATTCTTTGCTTTCTTTGTGTGTCAACTGTTACGGTTGCTAGGTGACAGGGCGTATGGGCGGTGAAAGCCGGAGAAGGCTGGACCTGTTTGAACCCATAGCCAAAACTCTTCCAGCCTCCTTATTTTCACGGAACTTGAAGGATCCAGTTCAGATAGATCAGGTCCTATGAAAACTTACATACCTGTCGTCTCACTAACCCATTATTCCTGATTGATGCTACAGGCCTGGTTCAGTGAGGAGACATAGAGAGATGTGGCGCCATCTACTGGCATCTGAACACCGGGATACCTTTACCTTCCGTTTAAATAAACACCAATATTCAAACTGTTTTCCCAATGCTGTTCTAGTCTAATCCTTCCTGTTTTTAAAGGAAAATTCCAGTTTTTAACACTTTTAGCCCATTTTACCTGCGGGTGTCCAGGATGAAATGAATGATCGACACCAAAATTTTGCCGATTGGTCCTGTCTCTGCTATTTGGCTCATGCGGGAATCCCCCCGGCTGCTTCAGAATGGCTTCCATGTAGTGCATGTCCGATAATGTCCTTAAAACCAACCTTAAACGTTCTTTTTTTTTTTAATATGCTACTCAATCGGTGCGTCAAGCGCTCGTTCAATGGCGTTCCAAAAGAAGTTTCGCGGAAGAAAAACCGTTCCTGTCTTGTTTTATTTAGCATTTTGTAGAAATCCCTGAACTATTTTCCCATACATCACAACAGCTTATAAACTTCCGCTTCCTCGCTCGAAGATCTGAAGCTGGGTACACACCCAGACCACTAATTTGTGACGGGTATCCTCTACCTGCAAACTCAAAGTGAATTAAGTCCTCCTCAAGAATCCACTTTTCGTATTCCATTTTCAGAGTTTTTGAAAGTGTTTAGCAGAGACGGTAAGCACCTCGACCGCCGGAGCACACAGAGTGAAGCAGAAACACTTTGGGCGCTGCTTAAAAGACTACCTTCCCGCCTTAAACAGGCCCCATTAAAGCTTCAGGAATTGGCGGGAGGGATATTGACTATTCCAACAGAACTCAATGGGATTTACAAAATGCTAAATAAAACACTACAGGAACGTTTTTTCTTCACGAAAACTTTTTTTGGAACGCCATTGAACAGCGCTGACGACACCGTGAGTAGCATATTTTAAAAAAGAACGTTAAGGTTGTTTTTAAGGACATTATCGGACATGCACTATGGTAAGCCATTCTGAAGCAGTTTGTGGGGTGATTCCCTGCATGAGCAAAATAGCAGAGACAGGGACCAATTGTCAAAATTTTTGGTGTCAGAACCGTTCCCAATTCATCCTGACACACTACAGAAAAATGGGCTAAAAAGTGTTAAAAACCGAATTTGCCGCTAATAACACTGGATCTTTAGGGTTTTCTTGCTTATTTTCACGCACTCAGCTGGGAGTTGCTAACTAGCTTAGGCATAGCAGGGTTGTTCCTAAGATTACCCCCTGTGTGGGGCAAGGCCCGAGGCAGCTTTATTTGTATAGCACATTTTGCCAACAGGGCAATTCAGAGTGCTTTACATAAAATCAGTTTAAAAAAATAAATAAAACACAGAAGAAACAGTTAAAAATAAAAACAAAATAAAACTCAAGAATAAAAATTACAGTCCAGTATAAGAGATTAAACAGTAAAGAAATGAACGCCATTTAGAGAAAGGCAACATCAAAAAGAAAAGGTCTTCAGCATTGATTTAAAAGAACAGAGTAGCAGCGGACCTGCAGGTTTCTAGGAGTTTATTCCAGATGTGAGGACCATAGAAACTGAAAGCTGCTTCCCCTGTTTAGTTCTGACCCTAGGAACAGAAAGTAGACCTGTCCTAGATGACCTTAGAGGTCTGGGGGGGGTTGTAGTGTACTAGCAGGTCAGAAATGTATTTTGGCCCTAAACCGTTTAGTGATTTATAAACTAGCAAAAGTACCTTGAAATGGATTCTTTGAGACACAGGAAGCCAGTGTAAGGACTTCACAACTGGAGGGATGTGATCCAGCTCTCTTGGAATTAGTGAGGACTCCAGCAGCAGCAGCGTTCTGAATCAGACCTGTAAAGACCCCATTACAGTAGTCAAGTCTACGTAAGATGAAAGCTTGGACAACTTTTTCCAAGTCCTGTTGACCTACGAAGTCCTTTTAACCCTTGATATATTCCTTAACCCCTAGAACCCCCACGGACCCGGTGGGTCCAGCTGCTACATTGACATCTTAACTTTAACAAACCCCCAGTATTGATGTAAAAACATATTTGGCACAGTTTGGTGACATTTATGGATAAATGCCAAAAATGGCCTCTCGCCTAAGAAATTCTCACTAATACCATTCTAAAATAAATATGATTCATCTGATTGAGTCCAAATGTGGTATATTTTACACAACATTTAGATTTAAAAGTCTGTACTACTTTTTGTGCTATAAATAATATTTTTGGTAGTGTTTTTGCAATGTTTATTTCAAAGAAAAATTTTTGGCGAGGTTCAAAAATGCAAAATATTTTGTTTATATTTTGTCCCCTAATATTTCAGGCAGGGTCAAAAGCTACAATGGTGCTGACACCAGAAAACCATTCTATGACATCTTACCTTTACAGGACGTATACTAAAAGTTTCTTCTTAAATCTAATAGCTGTGTGAGGCTATAAGTGATTTACTTTTGTGTTTTTGTCAAGCAGAAATTTATTTATACCCCCTTAGGGTGTAAGAGTGTTAAGGTGTATGCACATGTATTATAACCTTGTTTGTTGTTTTAAATTTATACAAAGCCTTTTTTTTTTACTACCAACTGAGAAAAATTAAAGAGTAAAACACAAAATATCAAAATTGACACCAGCAGAATGTGGTAAATATTAATATATATAATAAATAATATAATATAATAAATAATATTAATAGAAAAACAAAAGTGGGTTAGTGGCATGTTGATTTTCACACTATCAAAGAATGTGACAATGCGCCATTAAAGTATAACCTTGGACAGCATAGATGTAAACATGTGTAGTTTTATAAGAAAATGGTCTTTTTACAGCGATTAAAATGAAAACATGACCTTAATACATACATAACAATGTTTAAAAAATGAAATAGTATAATAGAAACAAAAACAGCATCAACCACCAATATATTTGTCTAAAAACGTCTTCAAAGACACAAAAATTATTCATTATTATTTTTGTTTTTTCGTTGTATTATTTGTAAAGGATCTCAGATTCCGTATTTGATGGTCTGCGACCCGAGGTGGGGTCCAGGTCCCAATCAATGGTGTTGATGGACCCTGAACTGATTTCCTGTCATCCCTCAGTGCAGATTAGCCCCCGCCTGGCCACCTGTAAGAACCTATTCTGGCTCCAGCCGTTAAGCACATGTCTTTCCATGCATGTGTTCTCAGCGCGCTCTGAATATATAGACCAACATACGTGACGACACACAACACAGACCACTTCAGTGTATTGTTAGTCGATCACATTGACTTGCCGCCACAAATCTCTCAGTAACTGATGAATATTAGATGGGAAAAGATAATACCTGGACTGAGGAGGCCTCCCCCCACCAAGGCAAGGAGGCTGCACACTCAGCAGTGAAGCATTTCCCACTGAGACCTCATCCTAGCTGCTGGAAGATTTTTTTTTTTTCTCTCAATTGTGCACACGATGCAGTATATCTGTGGGTGGATTTCATGTAACTCTGAGAGCTTAAAAAAAACAAAAACAAGTGTTTTTGTCAATTTTGTTTCCGTGTGCCAGAGAAAAAAAAAAAAAGAAGAACAACGTCAGAGGAAGGTATCTTTCTCCGTCCATATCTGCAATCCCCCAGCTGGATTTTACAGCAGTCGCCTCTTCATCATGAACAGAGCTGGATTGTGTTTTAAAGCTGGAGCTGAGAGATGGAGATTTCAGGGTTTACACACTCTGTGCATGAGCATCACACACCACTGAAGGGTGAATAAAAACTGACGTTTATATGGCTCAGGAATATGATCCATGCATGTTTAAGCCATCCCTATGAGAGGAAATGAGGATGAATAACTCAGTATGGAAGTAGTCAGCTTAGATACGGAGTGAGTTTGTACTAAAAAAAAAAAAAAAATCCAGGAATGACACACAAAAACGTATTTTAAAAAAATAAAGGTTTGAGAATAACTTTAACAAACGTTTTATGAACTCATTTCTTTTAGAATACCGAGAAAGGATCTAGAAGTAAGTAAAAAAATTACTAAATTAAGTGTATTTACGGCTTAATTTGAGCAGGTAAATGAGATGGTTTGCCAAGGGAATTAGTATTTTTACTCTTAAAATAAGATAATTACATAAAATGCACTTGAAATAAGACAATGCAATATTGTTTTTTCTTAGTTTTTAAGTGTAAATTGTCTTGTTCCATTGGCAAGATGTCTCTTTTACCTCCTCAATCCAAGAACATGTAATTAAAGCAAGAGTTGTATTTCATCCCTTCTGGCCAACTGTGAACAACAACACAATGAGAGGGAGGCCTAAACTGCTGCGGCAACTTAGCCGCACTCTATATGTAATAGAATGACTATAGGACCAGTTTGATAGAACACTATTTCATACAATATTTAGGGTGTCCCCGCTCCATCTCACCATCAGTTTGGGGATCCTTGGCCTGGAAACCGTTGGAGACCCCTGGTTTAGTTGATCTTGGAGAGTTTTCAGTTTAAAGCAACTAAAACCAGCTTTACTGCTTCTGACATGATTAAGTTACATTTGACCAAATGTTTGAAGTTGTTCCTCAAATTAAAAAGACATGACATAGCAAGAAGGAAGGAAGTCCGATACTTCAGGTTCATTAACATGCACACAAACATGGTACTAGTCAGGCCCCAAACATCACCTTGTCTCATGTTGAAAGAGAAATACAGTGGCTAACAGAGCCTTCACATTGCTTATTGATGAGTTTAACTGGATAGGGTGACAGGACAATGTGAAATGAGAAACTGTTTGCAGGATAAGGTGGGGGGTGGGGGTAGTGACAGTGGTGGCTGCGGTGTGATTTTGTATTTCAACATGATCATTTAACAGTGCAGGGCTGAAGACAGCGGCCGGTAAGCTAAGGAAGGCAGCAGAAAGAAAACGATGCCGAGAGATCCCATGCCATGCAGAAGTAGAGCGAGAGAAAACTGAGAGAAAAAGGAAGTAGGGGTTTCATTTCCACTCATGGCTTAATTATGCATGTAGGGTAGCAGCAAGAGAAAAGGAGATGAGGAGCAGGGGATGAAGTTAGAAAGGGGTTAGTACAAGGGTGTAACTTTATGATGAAAGTTGGTGTCCTGTCAGGCGATCTGGCAATAAGAATAATTGTCTTGATGCCAAAAAGCGATCCTAACCGATTTTACTTTCACAAGTGGAGCAGTACGGCTATTGCCATGGTGTTCCGCTTGATTTATGCATATAAATAGCTTTATTATAATTCATGCATGGAGTATTACAGTTTATATGGATACTGCAATGTAGGTAGAACAGGAAAGGAAAAACAAGGAAAAAGGAGAAAAGATTATAGAAAGGAGATAAAGTATCACCTGCAAAGAGATGTAAAAAGCACAACCAGCAGATATAGTATAAGAGATAAAATAAAGTAACACCTTGATACTATCGCTGAAGTATAAGTAGTATTATTTAATCTGACATGTATACTGTGGTAGCTGAAGATAAGAATATGGGCTTTCTTTATGGAATCTCTAAGCACCTGTAGTTGTTTGTGAGAGTGCACTTGTGAATTTAAAGTTTATCCAAAGGAAAAATGCTCAATAGTGGTTGTGAAGAGCTGAAGACCCGCCCCTACAGAGCACCGAGGCGAGCGCCAGGGGACCCCAGAGGCCCAAAGGGATCCCAAGAGCAAAGGCGCCCAGGAGGGGCCAACCGAGGAAATCCGACCCCCACCAAGGAAGGAGGACAGATGGCCCTGAGGAAAACCCCCAGCCACCGCAATGCCGGGGCCCCTAGGAGCCGCGGTGAGGAAAGGAATGAAGGATGGACGGATGGTTCCAGGAAACATTCACCACCCTGTCTGATGGTGAATACCTTCTTAGTGATTAGTGAAACAAAAACAAGGTGTGTTCCATAAAAGGCCCATTGTAAGTGAATTTTGCATTCACCCACAGGAACAAGGTGTTCCAACTTTCAATGCCCCCCCCAGTTTCCATTCATTAAAGAAACTACAAGAACTACAAGAACTAACATCATCAAGACAGTTCATCATTTGCTGATGGTAATCTGTCTTGTACGACGGATTATTAGGGACAGCAAAGGCGTAACGACACAACAATAGGCCCGTAAGCAACATTACCTGGTTGGGCCCCATATGAAGTACAACACCCCATAACGTCATAAAAATAAGGTCCGGTCAATCAACCCAGTATCAGGTGGGTTCAGAAGGAATTTTTTGCACCATTACATCTGCAAGGAGACGTCCTGATCCACAAATGTGAAGGGGGCCTTCCAGGTGTCAGTGACGGGGCCCCAAAGAGGTCCGGGGCCCCTAAGAAACTGCAGTCTCTGCTTACCGATATTTACGCCATTGAGGGACAGGTTAGACATTTTATTTTCTTCTATTTCAAGAATAAAGTCCTAAAATTACGATAAACAAGTTGTATTTTCTGACAACTCCTACAAGAAGTGATTTCTTGGCATCATGTGACGTAATACTTTATCATCGGTTTGACAAATAAGGAAATCTTTTAGCAAGCGTTGTTCATCAAACTGGGCAGGATGTCAAAATGGACTCTGGTTGCTGATTGGTGGAGCTGGTCGGCCGTCATCTGCTATGTTGGGCGCTGAGCTCCAAGCTTCTGAAACCGGTTGTTGTATGATGACTAAATTCTCGTAATGTTACAACTTTATTCTACTTCAACTAATCATTTCAGTCGTAGTGTTGGAACGCTCCTTTATAATAAAAGATCTAACAATAATGTACCGTATTTTCCCTCGACCATAGTAGGCGAGCGACCGCAACTAGAAGGAAGTAGCAGTCTCAGTTTATGTGTGCCATTACTGTATTTAACAAACATAAGGTGCACCGGATTATAGGGGTTAGCGGTTTTATATACCAGTACATGTCCTCTCAAGTACTACGCTTAAATAATTGTCTACCGCGATTTAAAAATAGAGAGGAGCAAACTGAGTATGATTGTGCTTTTATTCATGTATAGCTTTATTTACAAAGTATTGACAGTTTAATCAAACTTGGGAGCTGAAAGGACAGACAAGACGAAGGAGAATCTATGTCATAGAAAGGAGATCACAGTAGCACCTGTGTAAAAATCACTCAGCTCTGAAACAGTTTACCTTGATACGCCTGAAGTAAATTAACTTAAAATGCAGAAATCTGCTGGCAGAATATGTTCACTCTAAGCACCTTTATTATCCTGGTGCCTTGCAGTTTAAAGTTTATCCAAAGGAAAAATGCTCAATAGTGGATTGAAGAAAGACCCGCACCTACCAGCCGCCGCGGTGAACCAGAGGCGAGTGAGGCGACCCGGCCAGAGGCTGCTGTTGAAGGGATTCCTACTGACTGAGTGGCTCTGAAAGAACTAGGATAATATTAGGAAGGTGATGATGAATACCTTCTGATGAACTGACTGCAATGATTAAGTTTTCAGGTGGACTTTTCACTTAAAACATATTAAAACTACTTTATTACCCACTGATCACAGCAAAATCCATAGCTGCAAGGCAAAGAAAGGATAGAGTAGCTCCGCCCCAACGCAGCGTCAGAATTTTTGCACCACACTTTTGCAAAATGTGAAGGGGGCTCGCTCGCAGCCAGAGCAGCAAAAGCTGCTTCAGCCACTGCGTCAGAACTAAACTGGTACAAGCAGCAAAAATGAAGCAGCAGACGCCATTTTTGCTGCTCTTTGTTGCGTCATCCGTATTGAACGTAGGCATTACTTTGAACGGGCCGGTTAACGCCGGATGTCGGGCGGTTGAAGTTCGCTTTGCCAGACCTCCCAGAATAATATTCGCACAGCGTTCATTTGTTTCACTTTATAATGTTTTTCACATCGGCTGTGAGATGGGGCACGCATGGAGTCATTGTATTTAACAGCTACATGGTGATGCGTGGAAAAACCAGCTGGTCTCCTTACATTCACCAAGCGATTTAAAAATAGAGCCCTCAGCCACTCTTTCATCATCTCCTCAATGAGCTGGAGATGAGGAGTTCTGCATAAAAGCACATACCTGTTCAGTTTTTTATACACAATCCACGCCCACACTTCCCCTTTAACGTTCTCTCATGGCGGTCTCAACAACGCCCCGCAGTAACAACACAAATAAGGCGCGCCAAGCACTATAGGGGCTGGCCGCACATTTTGAGGGGAAAAAAGACGTTTATATGCGCCTTATAGTCGCAAATATACGGTATGTAGCAACAGCAGAAACTCACGTACATAGTGGTGTTGACGTTGCAGCAATCTCTGAAACCAAACATGCATACTCTAGTGAGGAGGGAATGAACGCTTTTAACAGGAATTTACCTGCAGCACTGACATAATCATTGCTTTACTGGAGACACTTCAAAGGGATTAGAAGTAGGGTTTTTTGTTTTTTTTTATTGTAACCTTTAATCTTTGTGACAAAAACATATTTATGGCTTTTCAGTCTATTTGTATAAACTACAGTTTATTACTGAGGTTGCTGTTTTTTTTTTTTACTTTATATTATCAAAACATTTTAATTCAATAGAAAACAAAGAAGAAATTTGTTTTAAACAATAAAATCTTTAAAAAATTAAAAGAACCATGTTTGTACACTGGAAAAACAACCTAGAAATAATTAAAAAGATTCTTAAATGAAATGTATTTACCCTTAATTTGAGCAGGTAAATGAGATAATTTGCCAATGGAATTAGTATTTTTACTCTTGAAATAAGATAATTAGATAAAATGCACTTTAAATAAGACAATGCAACCGTGTTTTCTTATTTTAGGAGAGTAAATTGTCTTGTTCCATTGGCAAAATGTCTCTTTTACCTCCCCAATCCAAGAACAAATGTACACTATTTTAAGAAAAATGGAGTTATCTAGATTTTGATGTTTTCCAGTGTAACAAAAAAAAAAAATGAAATAGCAAAAACTTTTTCCCTGCATCGCATTAAGTTTTTTTTTATTTTCTCCTTAATGAATTTAGATTTATTTATAAATAGGAGTGGCGTTATAGTGTTTGGTATCCTACTGATTTGCACGAACCCAGCCTATAAACACTTATGTTACAACACATTAAAAAGCTAAAGGAACTGTTCTGTTAGCATACAGAACAAGTATCCTAAAGAATATGTTCATATCTATTGGATATTTAAAAAACAAAATTCTTTAGTTACTTGCATAGATGACTGACACAAGATTGAATCACTTGTTTTAACTTTAAAAGGAAGTAGGTGGTTCCAGATACTGCAACACAAACAGTGGATTTTAAATTATTCCAAGATGCCATCAGGTTTAGCCGTAAGCAGTGGCGTAGAGCATCACTTTATCTGTGCTGCACTAAGACTCTCCAGAAATCTCATCTGCCACTGGAACAGGCACTGCTGCTGCTGCCGCCACACTGCCCTCTACCAGCTTAGCTCTATTAGTTCAGCTTCACCGCCTCCCAGTGGCCCCAAGGTTGTGACAAAGTGGTAGTTAATGTCCCTTTTCTGTGCAAAAGTGTGTGTGGGTGGGATGGGGTACAGTGCGTGTGGTATTTACTTTTCTTCTGTCACAGACAGACTAAACAGATATCATAGTATGCATATAAAAGACCAAATAAAGTGTTAAAGAAACTAAGATATTTGAGCTGGTAATTCATTTTGATTTGGACTCCAGTAGAAAAATGAATAAAACAAATCTGCACTGGAAAAAATCTAAATCTAGATAAGTCATTATTTCTTAAAATAAGTGCATTTTTTCTTGAATTGAGCAGGAAAAAGAGACATCTTGCCAATGGAACAAGACAAATCTAAAATTAAAATAAGAAAACACAATCGCATTGTTTTATCTCAAGTGCATTTTATCTAAATATCTTATTTTAAGAGTAAAATCATTCATTCCATTGGCAAACTATCTCATTTACCTACTCAAATTAAGGGTAAATGCATGTAATTTGAGATATTTTGACTTATTTCTAGATCGTTTTTCCAGTGTGGTGAGGTTTCTATTAAAATAAATAAAAAAAAAAAGATTAATTTAGACTGTCATGGATGGAAATGATTTAAATCAAATTCTCAGCCAGATCTCATGAAGGTGTTTTCTGCAGTTGCTCTTTGCCTCTATTACATCTTTGCAGGAAACGAAAAGTATTCATATGCATGAAGCACTTAAGGACGGAGAGAACCATGTTGCAACAATACAGTAAGCAGTTTCTACTCAATAAATATAACACTGGCACCTACCTTTATAAACCCCTTTGTAGATGTGAATTTTATTATAAGATGAAGAGCATTATCATGTTATATATATATATATATATATATATATATATATAAATAATTAACGCATATTTATTTTTAACGCATTAACGCAGTCCCGCCCTGTTTTACCCACAATTAAATTGTCCGACATGAGCAGGATGGAGGAATTAGAAGAACCCATTGGTTGGCTGGATGCGACAGTTTTGTGAATAAAAAAAACAAAGACGGGATGCAATAAATAAACATGTTGTGGTTTGCTCACACGGCAAGAAGGAATTTTCGCTTCACCGATGCGAGAGCATTAAAGAAATAGTACACCCAAAACATGATTAGCCTTCATTTTCTACTCACCCCCATGCGCTGAATTCAACACTCTGGAGTACTTTTGATATCTCAAATGCATCTGGAGATCTGAGGCTTTGCTGTCTGCCGACATTCAAATAATGGAGGCCTATGAAAGCGTCCAGGCAGAAAGGTCCAATAAAAGTCGGTCAAAAAACGTCATTCCATACCGTCCAATGTATTCCAAGTGTCCTGAGTGGGTACGGCCCATAATTACTCGAAACTAAGCTTCATTTGGAATGTTTTTAGAGCATAAACAGTAGTGTATAGATTTCCTGAAAGCGCTGCGCGAAGCTCACCTAGACGCTACGGAAACAACAGCAGACCAAACCAGATGAAAGTGCGCATTCAGCTCGGCTAAGAACTCATGCTCTTCCCTCAACACTGAAGTCCTCAGACATTTTTCTTTTCGTTGTTTCTTTCTTTGCACAGGCAAATGTTACATTTCTCTTCTACGCTTGCATTATCGGCAGAGCAGACGCTGAATGCGATCTCATCTGGTTTGGTCTGCCGGGCTTCCGTAGAATCTATACACTACCGTTAATGCTCTAAAAAACATTCTAAATGACTCTCTTTGAGAAAATTATGGATGCTACCCACTCAGGACACTTGGAATACGTTGACTCCAGCAGTATGGAGTGAATATTGACACGTTTTTGTGGACTTTTATGGACCTTTCGCCTCGGGCCTATAGACCTCCCGCGCGGAGGAATGTCAGCAGACAGCAAGAAGCCTCCATATTATTTCCAGATCTCCCTGCTAGACGCACGAGAGATATCGCCCGAGTGTTGTTCAGCATGTAGGTGAAAGTAGAAGTTTGAAGCGCTACAGTCATTGTTTTGGGTGTACCATTCCTTTAACAACTGGCTAAAAGATGAATAGAATAACAGGAAAATGACCTCATGTAATTGTTTAAAAGTCAAGCTGTTTGTTTTGTAAAGGAAAAAACGTTTCATTCACCCATCCTGTATTTGCTATAAAAAAAAAGCAATGCCGCAGTTGCCACAGAAAATGTGGGTATTTTTCAATATATATTTAGGCTACTGATTAATCAAAATGAATTCAAGAAACCTTGCAATTAATTACGATAAAAAAAAAATCGCAAAGGCAGTTCTAATATATAAACCAGCCATCCATTTCGAATGCATATATATATGATATAGCATAAATTGCAAATGGCGTGTCCAGATAATTACAAACACATGCGACACTGCAGCTGTGACTGAAGGGATCTGGAAGGCAAATCTGACTGTTTTTCGTTCCATGGAAACATGCGCTGAAGTCCTTACAACAGGCTGATGATTGCAGCCAAAATGGACGCGGTCAGTCATCAAGCTTGACTCCTGCTCCCCTCTGCACACCCACGTGCATCTACTCCCTGCAGCATGTCCAGCTGCAAGACACACATGCTTCTAAGAAAAGACACTTCAGATAGGTTTCCCGGTGTCTTGTCACACATGGGGAATTTTTATTACAAATCTGCAAACAAGACATAAGTGTCACACTATTCCTGTACATACAGAAGAGTTTACAATTTTTTGGTGTCATTGCTTGTAAGCTATTTTCTTTCCATGCTAATTGACACCCACCAGTCCTTGAACGCACTTCTGCACGGTGTGCACGCACATCTGCATGATGATGTTTTTGCATGACTGTGTCAAAATGTATGTGTAATCATAGTGAAGGTGCTATCCTGCACCTGCTGCTTTTTCCTTGCTAACGCAAACTAGGGAGGAGAAAGGCGGAATAAAATTTAGTTTCTTTCCCATTATCGCAGCGTTTCGTTTCGAACAGCAGGTGTACTAATTCATGTAAGCTCTGATGTGAGAAAAGGCCTGCAAGGCTCATTGATTAATTTTCTTTTTCTGTTATCTTTTGAGGTCACAGAGCATTTTACACCATGGAGCTGTGAGAAACAAAAAAAAATATGTTACTGAAATATAAACCAAGAAATAAATGGATAAATGATGCTCCCAGTGGAAGAAATAGAGTTTTCATGTCCCTAAAGAGTCTTAGGAGCAAATTTCGCCTGAAATTACATAATGGAAATATAAATAATTGGAAATACAATTGTTTGCATTTGTACGACAGGAGGGCATTGAGGATTTGTTTCAGATGGAACCAATATTTTAATGTCACTATCTCTGAATTATAGGGCATTAAATAAAGAAAAAAATGAAAAATATTTAGCCTCGCCTAATTATTTTTTTCAAAATAAACACTGAATAAACATTTGAAACTCTGGATGAACCCTCAGACTTCATAGATCCACATCTTGACTCTAACTGAAGAAAATTTGGACTCAATAAGTTGCAGCATGTTTGTTTCAGAATGGTTTTAGTTGGCAGTGTGTTAGGCGGAAATGTGAATTTGGCACAGTGGTTCCAAAAGTGGCCAAATTGTGCCAAATGTCACGATGTTCAGACCCAAATGCAGAAAACCGAACAGAGAGACCAGGGAAAAGGATTAACGGGTTTAATTGAAGAAGTTAAACAGAGGGAGAAGTGTTGCTCTGAACACTGCTCAACCAGAACTGTAAAGTGAGGGGAAGACACAGCGGTTA
>JAGKQL010000121.1:50338-61447 GCA_018398635.1 Cyprinodon brontotheroides
TGCAAAACAGCTGTGTGTGATTGTGTGTGTGTGTGTGTGTGTATGTGTTGATTATGTGTGTTATGTGTGATTTGTGGTATTGTGTCATTAGATATAAGCTCTGTGTGTGAGTCATTATGTGTGAAGTGTGTGTATTATGTGTGCATGTGTGTGTATCATTTATGTGTGTGATGTGTGTGTATGTGTGTGTTATATATTTTCTTCTGTCTCCAATGGCCAGTGTGTGATCTGAGTAACTAATCTATGTGTGTTAGATTGTGTCTGTGTGTGTGTGTGTGTGTGTGGTATTATGTGTGATGTGTATTATTATTATGTGTGTGTGTGTATTGTGTGTAAAATGTGTGTGTGTGTAACTGTTTATGTGTAGTGTAAATGTGTGTGTGTGTGTGTGTGTGGCTAATATTATTGTGCTATTGTGTGGCCATTGTGTGTGTGCAGATTTAATTATTGTGTGTATTGTGATGTATGTGTGAGTGAATTGTGTATGTGTGTGTGTGTGTGTGGATGTGGTATGTGTTACTGTGATGTATTTCTGTATTGTGTGTATGTGTGGCCTAGCACATGTTTGTATGTAACTGTGTGTATCATTGTGTGTGTGTGTGTTTCTCTTGTGTGTGTAGCCTGTGTGTGTGAATGTGTGTGTGTGTGTGTGTGTGGCCTGTGTGTGTGTGTGTTAGAATGTAGCATTATTGTATTAACTCAGTGTGCTTGTATGTATTTAGTAAGAATGTGTGTGTGTGTGTGTGTGTGTGTGTTGTGTCGCCATTTGTGTATATCGTTATTATTATTATGTTGTGTGTCTGTATGTGTGTGTTTGTAGTGATGTGTGTGTGTGTGAAATGTGTGTGTGTGTGTGTGTGTGTGTGTGTTGTATTACGGTGTGTGTGTGTGTGTGTGTTACTGTGTGTGACCTGTCACTTAAAACATGTGTGTGTCTACACTTTGCGTGTGTAACAACCACCCATCATTTCCTGTGTATACTGCCCCAGCTTGTGGCACAGGCCTGTGTGTGTGTGTGTGGCTGCCACAGTGTGTGTAGCAATGCCCACAGCACAATGGCAACTGTGACACAACATGTGTGTGTGTGTGTGTGTGTGTGTGTACAGTGTGTGTGTGTGGCCATCACACACTGCCACGTACCAGGTTATGTGTGCCTTGTGTGTGACACACACACACACACACACTTGTGTGTGATTATTTATTTTTTTATGTGTGTGTGTATGTGTGTGTGTGTGTGAATTGTAAAAATGTGGCAGCCCACAGCCTGATTGTGTGTGTGTGTGTGTGTGTGTGTGTGGCCATGTCTTTAATACCTGGTGGGGGACAATTTCCTAGTTGGATTTAAAGGTGGTTTTCCATAGGAATTTGTCAGTGGATCAAGACAATGGCTGATTTTGGGGGGGGGACTTGAAAATATGGATACAGAATGGTCTAAGGGGACTAGAAGAACAACTGGTCCCCAATTAAAAGGAAAGTTTCTCTTCGAATTGGGGAAAATTATGGGGTTAGGTTTAGGACTAAGGTGTCCTATCACCTTGCGAATGGACTAAAGAAATTTGTTGGAGACATGGAGAGTTTAGGTTAGGCCCTAAAATTAGGGAGGGAAGTGATAGAAAGAAAGGTAGTTGGGGAGGAAAGAGGAGTGAAAGGAGTAATATCAGGGATTCCGGTAATGGTAAGAGGAGGGGTTAGGGCAAAGGGTCATCTGTTCTTCTGGTTAGGCCATATAAATGAGTCAATGTAAGAATAGAATGGGATGTCGTAAGGTCAAAGATATGGACATACTGCATATGTTTGTGTGGTACATGTGTGTGTGTGTGTGTTAAATGCTGTAACTGTGTGTGTGTGTGTGTGTGTGTGTGTGTGTGTGTGTGTGTGTGTGTGTGTGTGTGTGTGTGTGTGTGTGTGTCAAAAACGTCTTGGGTTTATGCTGAGCTCAGGCATGGGGGGACTTGCCTCTCAAACCATTACATAACTCAGTCTGGGACACTCGCGTAGCCTTTGCTGGGTTCAAACCCGCCATCATTACAGGTTGTTACTCAATATTACGTAAAGATAGAACGGAAGTGGAGGACGTCACGAACACTTGACTCGCTAAATGTTTGTCAGATTATTTATTTTTTTTATGTTTAGAAAAGAAAAGTTTGGTGTATTTGAATAAGTCAATGAGATCTGTGTAAAGGAAATTTAGAAAGTTGTAGAAAATGATTTGTTTAAATAACGGGGTAGGTACTCGGGTAGACTTGGTAAGAGGTAAGGAATCGGCTATTGATCTGACTTTAGTTTCTCAATCTATTGCTAATAATTGCAGTTGGAAAGTCTCTTAAAATAATGAATAAGCATAATACAGGGTATGTATTTGTGGAAGGAAATTAGAAATTATCCAACATTTATGGGTGTAAAATGCAATAAATATGATGTGAGAAGTTAGACAGGAATAAAAAAGTAAACTAGGATATAAGGGAATTGTTTCAAAGGTCATCTGGGGATGTAGTTTTTGGGAGTATTTTTAATTTTCTAAGAAGAACGGGTATGGGTATTTTAGGGAGAAAATAATAGTTTGTCTGGTCCATACTCATTATTCTGGAAGGTGGCGGTAATGCACCTTCAAGTTGTTTTGCCAACCGCCATTAAAAAAAAAAAAAGAAGAAGAAGAAGAAGAAGAAGAGCGCCGTTTTTGTTTTCTTGTTCTCTTTGTTACATTGCTGGTAACTGGAGGGAGGCTGGGGCCCAGAGTATCTTGTACTACTGTTTATGCTCTAAAAACATCCTAAAATGACTTTGTTTCGAGTAAATTCTGGACGCTTACCCACTCAGGACACTTGGAATACATTGGGCGAGCAGTATGGAGGAATATTGACACGCTTTTTGTGGACTTTTATGGACCTTTCTGTCTCGAGCTTCATAGACCTCCATTATTTGAATGTCAGCAGACAGCAAGAAGCCTCCCAGATTCCAGATGCATTTGAGATATCAAAAAAGTACTCCAGAGTGTTGTTCAGCATGGGGTGAGTAGAAAATGAAGTAGCTAATCATGTTTTGGGTGTACTATTCCTTTAAGATCCTTCTTTTCATTGGATGCTTGGATTCAAATCCAAGCAATAACCTGTCTCATTGGTAAATGCAGTGAAGGAGATCAATCTAATTTTTTCAACAAATTATCTGTCTCATAACATATTTTCACAACTTTGGTGACAGATATGGATTTATTTAAGAAAAGTTATATAATATAGTTTTAATCTGTATATGAGAGATAAAAGAGAAATGATTGGCTTTTTTTTCAGTTTTACACATTTTACAGAATTTTGCACATTGTTTTGAAATAGCACATTTAAAAACAACATAAATGTATGTACTGTTCATGAACGGCCAGAGAAAATACTATTTTGATCGACTTTTGATTAATTGTTTGAAATTCTGTGACTATACAGGAAGTACTAAATAAAGATGTTAATGTTTAGTCCAGTTCTGTGTGTTAAATATCTAGGTGTTTTTATGTGAATGTGGGTCTTTTAGATACATTTTTGTGATTTTGATCATGTTTCACATTTTATTGTCACATACTGGAGCTGGTATTGGTCTTGACTTGGTCTCAGACCCTAAAAGTCTTGGTCTTGTCTTGGTCTCAGGTTAGGTGGTCTCGACCACAACACTGGCTTAGGGTGATGACATCAGTGGTGTTCTGTCCGACCAGGCAGTCTGTTGCTCTCAGGTTACTGTTTCAAGTCCACAAACTCCTTCAAGCGGATTTCCCATGGCTGCTTTGAAAATCTAGGTGAAGTCTAAGTTCATTCTAACTGATTTTTCACAGATTATCCCTGCAATGAATCTGACCCTGGTTTGCTGTTCATTTAAGATTCTGTTAAATAAACTGTTTAGATTTTTTTTACGTCTCCTGAGTTTTTTGTCTAACAGCTTGACTAGTAATATTATAATTATTTTATGATGTTATTATTATACCTGCATTCGGAAAAGAGTGACTTGAGTACCTGCTCTGAAAAATGTCTGTGAATTGGAGGCATAATTGAATATTTGAGGGAAAAAAATCTCTGTGTTTTATTCCTATCAGACCTAAAACAGGAAACATGAAGTCTTAATATAACTTCATGTTATTTCTTATCAGTGAGATGGAGAATTTAAAAAACCTATGTGGTTTCAGATTGATGTATTTAGTTTCAACCCTGCATGCATGGTTGCTTAGACAGTGACTGCAGGGAGAAGTGGAGGGAGATGATCTCTGGCTCCACCTGGAGGACACATCTGAGAACTGAAGGTTGGAAAGAGAGCAAAGCTGTTTCTTTGCAGGTGTGGAGTTATAAGGAAATAAAATTAAATAATATTCTAAAAGAAAATGGAAAAAAACTCCCTCAGACATATGGCTGATCTGCTCAGATGGAGGATGATAACGGTGTTTGAGCTAAAATCAGTTTGTTTTGGGGAAATTGTACCTCTTCAATACTTTTTTTTTTCTGCTCTTAAGTCTCTTTATAAAACCAGACTCAGCTTGTGGTGTATATATTAAAAAAAGTCATTTTTAAATGTATTTTTTAATGGCCCTCTGTTGCCCACCGGTGGGCTCTTTTTCTCCTCATATGATCTTTAAGGAGCCAATAGATTACAGCTAAGGTTGACTATTAAGGTTCAGCTTGATGCAGAACCATAGAGTAATTTTTGTCTCCGGAGACCACAAATGCTGCAAATCAAAACTGTGATCCTGTCTCAATACGACCAAAGCTAAAAGTGCAAAATCTTCCTTTTAAATCACTGTTGAAATAAAACTGTAAAGGTGAAAAAAATGCAATGTCTGTAATTCATTTTCGAGTTAAGTTATTCAGTGATTTATAGGCTAACAAAATAATTTAACAGTCTTTCCTCTGAGATACAGGGAGCCAGTGGAAGGACTTCAGAACTGGGCTGATGTTCTCGATGTTCTTAGTTCTAGTGAGGACGCAGGCAGCAGCAGTCTGGATCAGCTGCAGCTGTCTGATCCGCTTTTTAGGCCGACCTTTTGAAGACGCCGCTGCAGTAATCGATTCTACTAAAGATGAATGAAGCTGGAATTAGTTTTTGAAGGTTTTGCTGAGACATCAGTCCTTTAATCCTGGAGATGTTCTTCAGGTGATAAAAGGTCTTTAAGAGCCTCTGTCTGGTCTTAGTCTATCACTTTACCCAGATTTAGAGCCTAATTGGTGGTTTCTTGCTAGATTTACTGAAGCTGTGTGCTGACTTCAGAATGCTCGTCTTTAGGTGAACAAATTATTACCCCAATTTTGTTTTGATTAATCTGAAAAAAATAAATAAAAATTGTGTAGAATCCTTCTCTGCTTTTGCCCAGAGCTGGAATGGGTTTACAGCAGGGGTCACCAGCCTTTTTTGAGGCTGAGGGCTACTTCATGGCTACTGAGTCAGAAGGAAGGGCTACCAATACTGATTTATGAACTGGAGGGATCAGTGTTCACCTACAGTAAATCTCATCCATAAAAACTCATTTTTATTCTTATTTTATTCTTTTATTCATTTTTAATTTTCTTTTTAATGTTAAGTCATTTTGAAACCAATGTTATATATAAATGCAGTTATTATGATGAAATAATATATAAATGAAATAAGAAAGCAACAGAATAAAAAAAATGTCAAACTTAACCCACTGAGTGAGTTCTCTCTGTTTTTAGAAGACGCTAAGAGGGCCCCCCATGTGGTCCTTATGCAGGGCCCCTTGGTGCTTGCGGGCACCGCAAGGTGACCCCTGGTTTATAGTCACCTGGTGACATGGTGATGTACAGATGGGTGTCATCTGCATAGTGATGGTAAATCATGTTTATTAAGATCGGAGTTAGAGAGACCTGTAGTAACTGGAGAGGAGGGACCCTAAGATGGAGCCTTGAAGAACACCACATAAGATTTTTGTGGTCTTGGGTGTAAAGTTTACCTTCTGACATGAGAAAGGATTTAAACCTGTCCAGTGCTAACCTGACTCCGCCAGATGGTTGCTCCGCATATCCATCCTGAAACCTTCCGTTGTAAGAAATTTTTGGGAAGGGGCGAGAAATACTATATAGCTGATTGGCCTATGTTGCGATGATAGACGGGCCAAAATAAAACTGAAATCAGATCGAACTTGAAGCATATGACGCGTACCTGGCTGGGAGCGGCGGCGAATTAAAACGACAACTACTGAAAGCCAGGCTACTTTGCTGAAACCAGTCAGGAGTAGTTGAGCGCAAAAACATCTTTTCTTCAAAGAAAAGAAGCCTCCAAACCGAGTATGTTTTGCTCTTCTTTCCAGTGAAGAAATACTCTGTAATTCCGATAAAACTTGCTTTCGAATTAAGCCGCACGCTTAGCGCTAAGTTTCATCGGCTGAAACCTCGCATGTTCTTTGGAACTATTGAACTGTCGCGGCTGCGCTGGATTTCGCGTATCACACCTCAACCACGGCCTCCAAAGCCAACGCGCTGATTGGGCGTTCCGTTTGGTGAAGCGGCTCCAAATTTTCTTCAACGGAGAGTCTCCAGACTGATTAGCGAGTGGAAACCTTGAAGCGAGATCAAGATGGTCTCCATGCGAGGCTAGTCCAGTCACGCGGAACGAAAAGCAAACTGCAAGATCTAGCGCCCTAATAAAATAGGGGTTATCAGCAGTGTTAAAACGCAGCACTTAAGTCCAACAATACCTTCTTCAAGCAAGCGTTTTTTTTTATCCTGCATTTTAGTTGACTTTGAAGAGGTGCTGGATACATGGATACAGACTTTCATAGTCAACTGGTGACAAGGTAATATATAGCTGTTATATACATGGTTCTGCTGGAGGTTTGCCTGGTTCTGCTGGAGGTTTCTTCCTGCAGCGTTAAAAAGGGAGTTTTCCTCTCCACCGTAAGCTACAAGCATGTGTCTGAGTGTGAGGGATTGTATTTGAGTCCAATGAGTCGATGCATTCAACTGGTTTTCCTTAGATAGAAAACTTTGTATCAATCTGACTGGATGATCTGGTTGAACTGTAAAGTGCCTTGAGGTGACATGTGTTGTGAATTTGGCGTTATAGAAATAAAACTGAATTGAATTGAATTATTTTTTGTGTATTATTTTGATTATTTATTTGCTGTAAATTTAATCATATTTCTTTCTTTTTCATTTTTAGTTCATTTTTTTCATTCTATTCAGCACTTTGGTGTCTGCTCTTTACTAAATGCATTTAATATAAATAAAGTTGTCTTGTCTTAAAATGTTTTTCAAACTGATTAAATAGTTATGTCCTACTCATTACAGTATTGTTTAAATTGAATAATTTTCAGTAAGTTATTTAACCGAGTAACATCAGTTGTAAGATAAATAAACCTCAGACTGTTGTTTTCAAGCCTACCTTTATTTTGGTTAATTATGATAAGAGGAAATTCAAATCAATAAAAATATTCCAACAAGTGATAAAACAGTTTTTATAATATAGACTGTTTAGATTTTAATGTCCTAAAGTTTGTTTAATAAAAACATGATTTTAATTCAAAGAAATCAACCTTATCATAACATATATTCTTGATTTTCTCTGAGTATGACCTTTTGGGGGTCGAGCATTAACTGGCGAAATGAAAATCTTATTGTTAATGCCATTTAAGTAGCAAGCTTTCTGATTTTACATGCATTTCTTTTTTTTTTAGCTTTTGAATTTAATAAATAGCGAAAGAAATCCAAAGAAATTATTTTGTAATCCTCATTAAAGTGCTGTTTATTGCACTGAAGCCCTTTTCCAATTGTTGCATTGAAATTAATTATACTGGTTAAAAGAAAACATCAGATTTGATCTTTCTGCATAAAGCCTGTGTTCATTCTATTGTTTCTCTTTTTCAATGTATTATACTCCCTAGTGCACAAATAAAAATTTATTGTTTTAGAGATTTTTTACATTCTATAAAACATATAGAGATGTTTGACCAAAAAAAATTCACTTGGCAAAGATCCCTTTAGGACTTCACAACCTAAAAGTAACAAACAAATCTTGTTTGCAAACTGTTTAACAACTGCTTAGCAAAACTGAATCAGCTCCTTCATGCTGCATCCTTTCTCGCAGCAAATGTCGGATATTTTTCCAGCAGATCTTCTGATTCGAAAGGTCAGGGGGTGCCAGTGAGGAGCCAAAGAGGAGGCGCTTCTCTCCTCCTCAGAGTGAGGGGGAGGATGGGGTTTCTCTGCAGCCTGGTCCTCCTCAGTGGAGGCATCCCGGTTCCCTGTGCAGAAAGTAAGATAAGTATTCATGAAGTAAAACACGAAGCTGTGGAAGCACATTTCTGCCACTAGAAAATAAATAAAAATAAAAAGATGGCAGCTAGTATGTAAAATGAGATTTAAAGTCATAATTTACTGAGAGTTATAAAAAAAAATCTGATTTTGAAAGTCGATATTATAACTTTGTGTCTCATAGTTAGGACTTTGAAAGTTGAAATTGTGACTTTATATCTCATATTTTTTAACTTAAAGGTCAAAATTAGGGATTAGTGTCTCATAATTAGGACTTTGAATATCATAATTATGTTTTTAAAGCTTATAATTTTGAAAATACCTTGTGCACTGGAAAAAACCAAAATCTAGATAAGCAATTTTTTCTTAAAATAAGTAAATTTGTTCTTGGACTGAGGAGATAAAAGAGACATTTTGCCAATAGAACAAGACAATTTACATTTAAAATAAGAAAACACAATTGCATTGTCTTATTTCAAGAGCATTTTATGTAATTATCTTATTTTAAGAGTAAAAATACTCATTCCATATGCACTGCAAAAAATGAAATCTAAATAAGTCATTTCTTCTTAAAATTAGTGCATTTTTTCTTGAATTAAGGATTTAATTGAGACACTTTGCCAATGCAACAAGACAATTTACACTTAAAATAATAAGAAAACAATTGCATTGTCTTATTTCAAGTGCATTTTATGTACTCATTATCTTATTTTAAGAGTAAAAATACTGATTCCATTGGCAACCATTCATTTACCTACTCAAATTAAGGGTAAATACATAATTTAATTTAAGAAATTTACTTATTTCTAGATCGTTCCTCCAGTGAACGCAGCAGTAAAATGGTTCAGGAAATAAGTAAAATGTCTTTAAATCAAGCATATTTATGTAAAACTATGCATGTATGATTTGCCAAATGGAATGCATTTTACTCTTAAAATAAAGATTATTAGATATTATGCACTTGCAATAAGACAATGTTGTTTCTGACTGTACTTCAAATGCAAAATTGTCTTGTTCCATTGGCAAAAGTATCTCGCACTTAACTCCTCAATTCAAGAACAAATGCAACTATAGTTTTAAGAAAAATGACTTATTTAGATTTCCATTTTAGAAGTGTGGAGTATCGCAGTTCTTTTTGGCATTTACTTTGATCGAGGAGTTTAGTTATTTTTTAACACAATTGTTTTCATGTTAGCAGGGGTAGGACAGCAGAAACAATGTGTAATAAAGTAAGTTAACTGGAGATTAGAGTAAAGGCCAAAAACCGGTTGCATTATTTTTCCAGTGCCATTTTTTTAAGTGGCATCTTGAAAAAAGAGTGGAAAAGCCGGGCTTTCTGCCAAAAAGCATCTTTTACATTTTTAAATAAAACAGAGGACTTACAGCCAGCGGTGAGCTGCTGTTGGCTCAGCTCTGTGTCCAGGATGCTTCTCCTCAGCCGAGAGTTCCCACAGGATGACACGGCCAGACGGATCAGCTCTCGCCCGCACATCTTAATCCTGTCCTGCGCCTGGGCTGGATACGCTGCGGCCAGCAGCACCACCAGCAGCAATTTAGCAGCAGCCATTGTATGACGTGCAGATGGTTGGTCAGCCGAGGCCCAAAGAAAAGGTGTAGAAGTTACAACAAGTGAGGCTAGCTGGGTTGTGACGTTTTGAACAAACTTGAAGGGGTTTATATAGTTAGTGAGAGTCACTGGTTAGCTGCACTTAAAAAAAAATGCTGAGTGCAGCGGGTTTTTCAAAAGATGTATCCGGCCTTGGTGATGGAAAAGGATGTTCTGAGCAGCAATTAAGTCCCAACCTCAAGGCTTAAATTGTCATTAAGATAAAACCCTGATAATTTTTTCCACGAAGTGACTTTATTTGAAGGAAAGACATGTTTACCCCGTATCTTAAGCATCTCGAAGGATGGCAGCTAATGTGAGGAGAGAGACGTACTTGGAAAGAGGATGTCAAGGATCCTGACGCAGCCCAGTCACCTACGGCCATGCTCCAGCTGGTTAATCATATCAGTGATGACTGATGCATGTAGCAGGATGGGGGGAAAACTGCAAAGTGGAGGATTGGACACATGCAAAGAGCTTTCATTTGTCTTAGGACTCAAACCTGAAGTAAATCCACCAACTTTAGCATCCAGTAGTGCTAACATTTCTAAAGGCAGTTAACTCTACAGCTGCTGTTACATAAACTCATTTAATTCATCTTTAAACTAGTGACCCACAGGGCTGCTGCATCCTAAAAGGTTGGCTTAAACTTTTCTGATTGAATAGTAGAGCTGTTTATGAAAAGCTTTGCTGTCCTGTTCCAACACCAACTGATGCTCAGGCGCAGACTTCCTATGGAGATGCAGATTATGCAGATATCGTCTGATTTATGCCAAATATACTGGAGATACTTTTCGTTTAATCTCACTGGTGACTTTGAAAACATTTTCAAACCAGGGGGTCCATTAAATAGAATTAATCAACCTCCCAGAGGTTGATTAGTTTGATTTAATTATTTCCAGTCTACATACTCGCTTTTAAACTGAAAAACCTGTTATTGTTACTAAGGTGTTTTAAGATCTTTCATTTTTTTTATCAGACCTTTTTGCAAAGTGTCTCTTACAGTTGAATAAGTGAAATTGGTTATTTAAACAAATACTGATGCACCTTTAAAAAAACAAAACAATTAGCAACCAGTAATATTAGGAGGTGTTGAACTCAGTAATTTCAGGCCTCCAGTCTGTGTGTCAGTTTTTGTGTTTTTCTCCCTTCCACCAACAGGAGGCGCCTGGTTCTGGTCCGCCTCCTCACACATCTGCTGACGGTTACCTCATTAACAACGAGTGCTCTTAAAGGAATAGTACACCCAAAACATGATTAGCCTTCATTTTCTAC
>JAGKQL010000121.1:64447-74873 GCA_018398635.1 Cyprinodon brontotheroides
AGTAGAAAATGAAGGCTAATCATGTTTTGGGTGTACTATTCCTTTAAACTGCTGGTTGCCACTACTTGGCGCCAGAGTGTTTGCCAGTCTCCTTTTAGGGCGTTGAAATTACTCTCTGAGCAAGGGAATCATCTTCACCACGACTCACGTTCAAGTACAGCGGGAAATCTGAGTGGCAATCGGCGTCTCCATCCATCTTCACCGTCCGAGTTCTGGGTAAACCCTGTTCGCCCTCCACCGAAGTCAGACAGACTCTGGAAAACCAACACACAGATTGGAGTCCAAGGATCCCTCACTTCTCTCTGGAAACATTGAGTCCAACAACCAGATCCCTCTGCCTTAAATCAACGAATCAAATTTCCCACTGGGCCTGAACTAACAGTCTGTCTTCCCCTCATCTTCCAGTTCCGGCCGAGGCAGAGTTCAGGGAACCTCTGCACCGAGCTTAACATCTTCAATAAATTCCGTCAAACTTTTTCATCCGTGTCTCTCTGTTTTGGACTTCTGCATTTTGGGTCAGACCGTTAATTAAATAATGACAAGTAGTAAGAAATCAAATTTGATAGTTTTCTCATTTTGATATAGGCCTATGAAAATTTTTATTTTTTTTATATAATATTGGTCTCAAAATGTACATTTATAGAAGCTAATGGTTTGAAAACCTAAGCAAGACATCATATATAGTTTAACTCATATCATTCTTTATGAATGTATGTAACAAAGCAATAGTAATTTTTTTTCAGCAGAAAGAAAGAAATAGACTACCTTACTAATTAAATGTAAATGATGAATAACCTACTAAAAGAACATATTTTGTTCCTTATCTGAAATCAGAACTTCTTCATTTTAAGTCCAGTTAAGAAGAAGAGGATTTTTCTAGATGCTGCTTTATAAAAATGAGAATAAACAAGGTGATCAGCTGATCATATGATGCCCAAAAATAAGCTTTACTCAACCTCATGATCTGCTCTGTTAGAAAGTAACAAACAGTTTTTGCTCACTTTGTAAAGAACAGGCTGAACAGATGGAGAGCCATTTCCGTTAAATTTAAATAAATTATTAAATATTGTAATAAAGATTAAATTAAATGAATAATATGTAGCCATTAAAATTGACAAGATATACCTTAGATAAAAGTATTTGTAACTAATTTTGTCATTTGTTTAGTCCTTGTTTTATGTCCTTCAAAATGTATTTATCTATTTTCAGTTATTTAAGTTTTGATAAATTTTGCTTAAAAATCAAGATTAATTTATTGAGAAATATATTTAGTTGTTTTGTTTATTCTTTTTTTTCAATTTATTTATTTAATATAATTAAATTCAGTTTATTTATATTGCGCCAATACAACACATGTCATCTCAGGGCAATTTACAGAGACAATACTGTCAAGGTTGGTTATAAAAACTAGTTTATTCCATCCAGTCATAGATTTGCAAGACATGCTCTTCAGAAAGCAATCCCCTCACACCAAGCATTCTTGTAGCTTACAGTGGAGAGGAAAAACTCCTTTGAACAAGAAGAAACCTCCAGCAGAACCAGGTTTCAGTGTGAGCGGCCATCTGCTGCTAGCAGGAGCTGACTGGGGTCTAAGGAGACAGAAGCAGACATAGAAAAAGAAGCATAGATACAAAAGGCAACTGCAGAGATGGGAAGTAACTAAGTACAAATACTTTGTTACTGTACTCAAGTAGATTTCTCTGATATTTTTACTTTTACTTTACTACTTATTTTTGGCGGCTTACTCTTTTTTAACTTCTACTCCTTACATTTTTACACAAATATCTGTACTTTCTACTCCTTACATTTTTTAAAAATTGGTCAAGTTACTTTAGTTTTGGAATCATTTCAAATGGAAAGTTACCGTTGGCTATTTTTCACGTCATCAATACCAAATTCGATCTAATTGGATGGGAATCTACGTTGCATTTGACAGCACCACTCACAAGACATTTGAATCGAGTTTGATTCTACTGGGGTATTCATTGGCGGCAAATCATTGCAGTTTGGTGGCGGTAGGCGTTAGCATAGTAGCATGGATCTAATTCTGAGATGATTGAAAATAGACACAACGGAGATCTAGTCCTATTGGCAGACATCCATTTTAAAATGTAGGCAGAAGCATGAAAAAAGTGGTTTCTACTTTTTACTTTTATACTTAAGTAAATTTACAAGCCTGTACTTTGTTACTTTTAATTGAGTAAAGAAGTTTAATCAGTACTTCCACTTTTACCAGAGTATTTTTTAACACAAGTATCTGTACTTTTACTCTTCAAGTACGGAAAGTGAGTACTTTGCCATGTCTGGGCAACTGTAAACCAGCTCCACAGGCGGCCCGTCCAGGAAACACACAGCCAGGCAGACGAGCTCGAGCCAGCTCCCATGTCAGAGGATGAAGAGAGCACATCCAGTTAGTCACAGTCAGAGAAACAGGACTACACTGGAAAACAGGCCAAGCTCCAACATCTATAAACAAATATGTTGATGATAGTAGCCCACCTGATATTTTAATCCAGGACGTAGTCACAGCCAAACAGGAAAATACCAGAGGAAGCTACTACCCAGCAGTCCCACTATGTTGTATTAACGTTGGTTCCTGGTTGGATACGGGTTGCAACGTTGGATAAGCAAATGCCAAAATTGATACGTAAAAAGCTAATGTCAGTTAAGCATTAAGTTTTTTTAAATCAATCTGATTGCATTTAGTTGGTTTAAAGTTGTGTTGGCTAGTACAATATCAACGTTACTCAACGCTGAGTGCTAGTGTTCAATTAGGAAAGGATTTAACATAAATCCACCTTTCATTTCCGCATTATAATGCAATGTCATCCAACGTTGGGGTACAACCCTGTTTCAGCGTTACATCAACGTTAAGTGCCTGTTGGGTATCATAAGAAAAAGCAGAGAGAACATAAAGTTACAGGTAGAGCTTGACATATACTGCAGAGTGGGAGAAATGAGAGAGAATTAGGTGGAATGAGAAAAAGTGGTGCCTATGTGATCCAGCAGCAAAAAGGCATAGCAGCACCAATACAAAAAAATAGATCAGAATGACTAACTATCATGGATGAGTATAAGAAAGGATGAGCCACAGCAAGGCCAAGGTAGAGAAAACAAGTCTGTCTGACTGAAATTTTCCTCTGCTGGGCTTTTAACTACATTTAAATATATTGAACTATATTTGACACGCAGTCAGTGCAATAACTATATACATAAATATTAATATCCATCTTTACAAATACCTATGTAACCAGCTGGTACAATAACCCGGTATAATGATCCTATACTGCAAAAAAATTTAAATCTAGATAAGTAATTTTTTTCTTGCAAAAAGTGCATTTTTTCTTGAATTGAGGAGGAATAATTGAGACACTTTGCCAATGGAACAGGAGACAATTTACACTTAAAATAAAGAAAACACAAATGCATTGTCTTATTTCAAGTGAAAATTATCTAATTATCTTATATTAAGACTAAAAATACACATTCCATTGGCAAAATTATCTTATTTACCTACTCAAATAAATGGTAAAATGCACTTCATTTAAGACATTTTTTTCTCATTTTTAGATGGTTTTTGCAGTGTGCTGCCAAAAACATTTTTTTAAAGCTGCACTGGAAAAAAATAAAAATCTAGATAAGTAATTTTTTTTAAAATAAGTGCATTTGTTCTTGGATTTAGGAGGTAAAGGAGACATTTTGCCAATGGAACAGAACAATTTACATTTAAAATAAGAAAACACAATTTCATTGTCTTATTTTAAGTGCATATTATATAAATATCTTATTGTAAGAGTAAAATTGCTCATTCCGTTGGCAAACCATCTCATTTACCCGCTCAAATTAAGGGTAAATACACTTAAGTTAAGACGGGCAGAAGACGACACAAAAAATAATCTTGACTTAGTAATAAATTATTAATATCAAAAATTTATTTCTATTTTTTCTTTTTAAATATTTTGTTAAAAGGGCAAATAAGGACTTCAAACCAAAAAAAAGTAATTTTCTGTTTTGTTTTTTTCTTGGATCGGGCTTTAAAGGGTTAAATAAGCAGCTCTCCATTGAATAATATGCACAAAATAAGCTTGTTATGTATTTCAAGAGAATATTTTTGCTTTTTATGGTGAAAATGAAAGGATTTTGAACACGAAATAAATGTTTGAAAGAAGCAGAGCTAGAAAAAAACGTCCATGTTGCTACAAACATGATTCTGAACCAAAACAGCGAATAACACTTGGTGCCGGATGACTCAGCTGCTGTTAATTCACATGCCTTCACGCGTTTCAGGGTCACGGGCTTAGGTCTGGGAGCTTTTCATTGACTTCCTTTAGACTGCATCTATTCCTGTCCCTCTGGGTCCGTCTAGGTCATGAAAAGCAGCCAAAGTCTGTCAGGACTTCTGAGTTTTAACTGAAGGTGGCAGCAGCATTAAACCTCTGGCATCTTTCCTCTCAGCTGATCCTATAATGCTCTTAAACATTAGATTCTACTAACAGAACCGGAAAAAAATTTGTTAAAAAATATGTATATATTTTTTTTAACTAGTGGTTGTATGTTTCTCAATATCCTGATTTTTTTTTGTTTGTTTTTGTTGTGTTTTTTCTTAAACGTGCCTGCGTTTTGTTATATATTGCCAAATTGTGACAGAAAATCAGCTACATTTTGTAAACAAAAGTCACAGATACAGACTTTTTTTGTAAAAAAGCAATCAAACGATGAAGCAGGAAGAGAAATGAAAACAAAGAGACAAATTTAAATGTGAATAAAATGATTTTTACACATATTAAGCAGTTGAGAAGAAAGGAAAGGATGCTTTTGCTTCTGAAGGTTAATTGGATTATTTGGAGGATTAATGCGGAAGGAAAGGGGACTGGTTATGTTGCAATGCTGACTGGCATCCTGGGTGTAGCTGTGCAAAAAGCCTTAAATTGAAGAGAGAGATTTCATATCTCATGCTTATAATAATCTAATGCTCCATTTGTTTGAGAAAAATCTTTATTTCTGTTGATTATTCAAAAAAAGAGGCAAAGTATTTCTTTATTTGTTAGTTTTTCCAATTTTTGTAACCCCGCTGTAGATCAATTAAAGTCCATTTACAACTGATCAACTGACCTCTTTTAATGACATTTCTGAAGCTTGGAGAGAGAAACTTTAACCATTCCTCTTTTCACAATCACTACCCATCATAACAATTTCAGTTGGAGAAAAAAAAAAACAGAATGATGAAGACTCGGAGGAAGGAAGGGGATCTGTGGTACCGTGACAAAGATGAAACCAGTTAAGTCAGACTGATTTCACCCTGAACAGAAATTCACTGTTATATATTTGTGTAAAGGGAACCTTGAAAGTATTTTTTCTAAGGAATATTTTTACATCAAACTGTATGATGGTGAAGATCCTCAGTTAAACAGTTCATAGTCATTCCAAAAAGTAAAAAAAAATTAAAAAAACAAACGCTGGACCTTGTTTTCCACGTTTGAAGACGTTTCGCTTCCCATCCAAAATCTTTCTCAATTCAAATGTCTGGATTAGTTTTGAGTTCAGGCTTATAGAGTGGCACAAACAAAAGCCTTGTTATGGCTTAGAAAATATGCAAATTGAACTGATAAAGCTGGTCCACCCCTTGGTAAAGTGGAGTCGTTTGGGTCATTGTTTGCCTGGCTGGCCAGGCGAGATGTTTTGGTCCCCTGCATGGCGATGAGGTTTGAGATGATTGCAGGAAGGAATTGCCAGGATCCCAGTTTTGTGTTCGTCTGTTTGTCTTGCCTTTTGTGTTTCTCCCTTTCACCACCAGGAGGCGCTTGGCTCCGGTTCGCCTCCTCACACACCTGCAAACGGTTACCTCATCACCGGACTACTCTTAAGCTGCTGGTTGCCACTACTTCGACTCCAGAGTGTTTGCCAGTTTGGGGTACTCTAGCCAAGCCTTGTTATTCTGAGTCTAATCTGAGTTTTAGTTCTCTAGCCAGCTGAGATCACATTGAGTTTTACTGAGCGCTTGTTTCTCCCTGAGACTAAACCTTGTTTGTTCTTTGCCTTTTCGGCAGGGAAGCCTTTCCTGCAAACTGGACCCACCTTTCCCAGGTGGGATCAACTGAGTCTTACACTGAAGCGACCGGATTCCAAACAGGAGGTTTGGATCCAGCCACCTTTGAGCACGCTGAGACCACACTCTGAGTAAGGAAGTCATCTTCACCACGACCCGTTCAAGTAACACAGGAAAACTGAGTTGCAACCAGCGGGCTGCATCATTCCACTCCGTCCGAGTTCTGGGTAAACCCCGATCCAGCCCTCCACTGAATCAAACAAACTCTGGAGGGACCAACACACAGACTGGAGTCTATGTGTCTCTTCTTCTCTGTAAACGTGAGTGGCAACAAAACCTCTCCTTCAAGATTATCAACTCCAATTGCCCACTGAGCCTGAACCTAACAGTCTGTCTTCCCCTTGTCTTCCAGTTCTCGGCCGAGCAGAGTTCTGAGGAACTCTGCACCGAATACTCTTCAATAAAACCCGTTGAATTTTTATATTGTGTCTCTCTGTTTTGGCTTCACTGCATGTGGGTCTGAGCTTTTAGATAAAATCATGACAGGAATCGACTCTATCGCTGCGTTGTTAGAATCTAACTATTTGAGATTTATTTCTGATGGAATAAAATTTTGTAATTCATGACCCTCTAAGACAGGGGTCTGCAACCCTCTATATCCAGAGAGCCATTTTGCTCTGAGTCCGGCTAAGAAAAAGTTGATTGGAGCAGCAACGTATTGCATGACTTTTAAAAAAGCACAACCCATTAGTTTTGTTAAATATGTGCCATCAGAAATCAATAGAGAAACAATGCCATCTTAAACAACCAACAGTCTATTTGTATTTCTTACGTTTAAAATAATAAAGCACATAATTTCCAAGTTAATTAAAAGAAAAATTGCTCTAAAAACACATTACTGGTTTAGGGAACATTGGCGCTCATACTGTTAGTCAATAGATGCAGCTCATAACCAGGTCAGCCTTTGTCTGGGGTCCCCCTCACAGCTCGGGGCCCTTGGCAGTTGCTTGGTTTGCTTGCCTTGTTGCATCGGTCCTGGCCTCTGCCTGCCACCAGCCTGTTCAGCCATCTTTCCCCTCTACAGCCTGCCAAACAGCCTGTTCAGCCATCTTTCCCCTCTGCAGCCTGCCAACAGCCTGTTCAGCCATCTTTCCCCTCTACAGCCTGCCAAACAGCCTGTTCAGCCATCTTTCCCCTCTACAGCCTGCCAAACAGCCTGTTCAGCCATCTTTCCCCTCTGCAGCCTGCCAACAGCCTGTTCAGCCATCTTTCCCCTCTGCAGCCTGCCAACAGCCTGTTCAGCCATCTTTCCCCTCTACAGCCTGCCAACAGCTTGTTCAGCCATCTTTCCCCTCTGCAGCCTGCTAACAGCCTGTTCAGTCTGTTACCAGCATGTTCTGCCTATTTCTCCAGTTCAGTCGATCATATCTGAACCTTCAATAACTCTTTTAAGTCCGACAAAATGTCCAACTGAATTATTAAGTTTTTAATCACGTCTAAGTGGACATTTGGCAAAATTTTATTTTATTCTAAAATGTATTTTGATTGAAACATTTATCTTATTCTATTTTTATGTCTTTATGTATTTTAGCCTTGGCTTTTATCTTATGTTCCTTAACTGTGATTCCTGTACAGAACTTTGGTCAACCCCGGTTGTTTTAAATATTCTTTATAAATAGAGTTTGAGTTGAGTGAGTTGAGTTAAGTTCTTTGACAGACTTATAAGAACGTATTAATTTATCTGAGGTCGGACAGTGCATATTAAGCCACAGAGGCTATATTCACAGGGCGGGTTAATGTTTACAACCCCGGGGAAAAGCCAAAACTACAATCAATAAGTTCCAAGAAACGCTCTTCAAAAGTTACGTTTATTTAAAAAAAAAAAATGAAAAAAAACATTTCACAGGGTTGTCAGGGGTGCCAGTTTCTAGTGATTTTGTAAACGAAATCCTTGTGGGAAAAGAAATGAGACCCTTTCTGCTTCTACTAAATACATGAAGTCATGCTTGATTTTACTTCTTTGCATGTGTTTCTGTCTGATGCGTCAAATAACATTTTGTTGCAGTAACATTTACATCTATACATGGAATCCACTGAATATCCAGAACAGAAATCAGCGCACAGATTTTTACAGATTTTATTTTAAGTTACCCTGCTTCTGATAAGTAAAGGATTCTCAGAGCAAACTTAAACAAACTAGATGGACTGAAAAAGACACCTCGCTGCAGGGGCGCACAGAGGAGTGTGTTCTCTCTACCTGCAGCTAGTGTGCCGAACAATGAGCTGTGTAATTACAGTAATAAGAACCACCGGCCATATGTTAGCATTTTAGGGGTGTGCTGTATATGGAAAGGAAACCATTATCCACCAAAGTACCATGTGAGCGCTTAAGCAGCACCTGACTGTAAGCACCTGATCAGATTACTCTGTTACAGAAATAGTACAGAACATGATCGACTTTTAGCCAGCTAGGCAATGCGGGAGCTAATCCCGGTAATCCTTGACAGAAAAATTAAACCTTTGACTCCTGCTCAGAACTGGCACGCCGCCTCATGACATCTCTCTCTTCAACGTAAGCATGCTGAGAAGGTCCTCTCACAGGAACGCTGTTTCATGTGGAAGGGCTTTAACCCTTTATAGGGTACCCAATTAAATCAAAATTTCAAGCCAAAAGTGTTATTGGAACAGGACAAGATATTATTACCTTTGTGACATAAAGAAAATATGGATATTTTGATGGCAAAAATTAATGTCAATATAATAACAAGAAACGCCAAGTTGCCCGACTCTATATTACACTGAAAAAATAAAGCAACGGTTTCTTAACCTGATTCTCATAAGATGGATTTGCTCAAGATATCCATCTGAAACCTTCGGTGGGTTGAAGTAATTTTTGGGAAGGGGTGAAAATACTGGTTAGCTGATTGGCCTATGTTGGTGATAGACGGGCCAAAATAAACCAAATAAAATCAAGCAGCTGTAATGAAACTTGTTTAACTTAAAGGCACACTATGCAACATTTTCAGTTAATTAATGTGTTCCATAACGTTTTTGGATGATTAAATGAGTCATTTCAGGTTGAACAAAGGTTTTCGGCCGCCCTGGTGGTCTGTGTGGGAAATACCGTACTTGCAATTGCAGGAGCACCGACACCGCACCCACAGGCTCAGAAGTCTCGGCGAGAGTCGGTCTTGCTTTTACGGCGAGAACTGCTACGCCCCCAGTTAAAAAGCATTCTCATTGCTAGCACAGTGGCGATCTTTTGTGCAGTGCTGCTTTCACACGGACGCAGCAAAATCCGTCTGCTGCTTCATTTTGCTGCTTGTACCAGTTAGCTTTGCTGCTCTGGCTGCTTGTGCAAAAAGTGTGTCTGACGCTAGCCGTTAGCTGGAGCTACTATATCCTTTCTCTGCCTTGCAGCTATATTTGCTGTGATCAGTGGGAATAACGTAGTTTTAATATGTTTTAAGTGAGAAAATACACCTGAAAACGTAATCAGTGCAGTCAGTTCATTCAGATTATCATCCTGCATTACAATATTTTTCTAGTCGGAGCCGAGCCTCCCGACCCCAACATACCAGCGGTGCTCCGACAGTTGGAATCCCTTCATCAGCAGCCTCTGGTCGGGTGCGCCCTGCGTCGCGGTTCACCGCGGCAGCTGGTAGAAGTGTTTTTCATCTAAATAATCCAAACTGCAGGCAGCAGGATAATAAAAAGCTTAACATATTCTGCCCGGCAGATTTCTGCATTTTAAGTTAATTTAGCGTCAATAAACTGTTTCAGAGGTGATCATGGCGCTCTGATCAGTCAGCGCTGTGTCTCTCTCCCTGCCAGCTCCCAGATCCAGCTTCTCCTGATTGGTTGGCCATGCGGCGTTCAGCCAAGCAGCAAAAATAAAAATTTTCATCTTGAGCGAAAGCAGCAGCGCTGGCAGCTGGCTTGCGGCGACATGGTCATTCGTTGCGTCCGCCTGTCTGCTAAGCTCAAAACAACCGCGCAGTGGCTTGACGGAGAAACCAGGAGAACAGCTGAGCATATTTACGACAGTGCACTTTTACTTTCGCCCTCTGGGGAGCCTAACCTCGCTGGAAAATCAACACCGGTTGCATAGTGTACCTTTAATGTTATTCAATGTTTAGTTCATCTACTGAGGCCTCCTAGTGGCAAATGTTATAATTGTGTGTATTGCTAGTTCACAAACGCCATCTTGTGGTCACTTTTATTACTACAACTTGTTTACCAGAAAGGAAGAAAGCCTGTTCATCCATCTGCTCTGAAAGAAGCAGTCTTTGTTGTGTTTTCTTTAATCTAAGTGCAAAACGGCATCGTCTGTAAGTACTGTTCTAATTTGCCTGTCATATAAATCATAATTCATAACCA
>JAGKQL010000121.1:83226-110566 GCA_018398635.1 Cyprinodon brontotheroides
TGCAACTGCACGCTTTGATTTTTGTGGACAACAACTATGCCTCGCTAAACATACGTCACGCACTCCGTTGCTCTTATTGGTTGTAGGTCTATCCAATTGAGTGCAGAGGCATTTTTTTTCCTGGTTCGTTCAAAACACGCCCCATAATCACAGCTCTATGGAGCAGTATCAGACTCATATTCTGACTAGAATTGAGTCGGACTACGTCAGGCTAGAGATCCCCTGCCCCGTTCAACAGTTTTTTTTTATGTAACTAAGTAACTTTTACTTTAAAATACATTTTAAATTAGCTACTTATTACTTTTTACTTGAGTAATTTTTCTTGTTGGGTAAGTTCACTTGTACTTGATAGTAATATTTCATCCAAGTATTGGTACTTTTACTTGAGTATGATATTTTAGTACTTTTTCCACCTCTGTATATGTATATATATATATATATATATATATATATGTGTGTGTGTGTGTGTGTGTGCAGTGTGGAAAAAAAGTATTTAAAATAAACACCCTGTTATTTTGCAAGTTCTCCAATTTAGAAATGATGATTTGGTCTGAAATTGTCATCTTAGGTGCGTGTCCACTGTGAGAGACATATTAAAATGTTCTGAGCTGTACTTTTATTCTCAGTATGCAGTGAAGTAACTGCCTCATCAGTGAATATGAATTTAAGATGTCCAACAGGGAGAAAGAACAATGCTTTCTGCACGAGGCATAAATGCCCTTATCTTGCGTCTCATGTGTGTCGACAGCGTCTCTAACAAGTGCATCCTTCCAGACAAATGCACTTTAATACAGCCAGTACTACGTCTCTGGGGGGAAAAAATGTATCAAAGCACAAGTTGGACAACAAGACTAAAGAAATCATACAAAATCTCCCTACGGAGAAGAAACGGGAAAAAATTGAAGATGTAATAACTGCTCTGGAGGATAGAAATGGTTCGCTGCAACCTTTCACTATTTTAGAATCCTTCAATCTAATTCATATGATTTTATAACTCAAATTTTATACAACAAACTAGACCACAATTGTTGTTCATCCTATCTAAGAGCAGTATACTCTCAACATGGCTTATGACGCCACCTGCTACCATAAGGTCACCTCAGTCTGCCCACTTTTCCTGCAGACTGAAATTCTAGCAGATTCTGAGCCGGCTGTTATGTAAAATATAACCAAATGGCTCTGCACAACTAGGAGGAGACCATCCTCGCGGTTTAATAAAATGGATTGCATGAATTTAAGCAGTCCATTATTAGAGTTCTGCTCTATCATGGAAAATAAAATTCACAAAAATTGTATTTCCTGGAAGAGACTGCATGTTCTCATAAAAGGCTTTGCAGCATAAGTGCATTTTAAAGAGGAAATATGTTTTGAAGCAGCAAACAGAAATGCCCATCGATTATTAAATAAAGCTGGGATGAGCAGCAGCTTAACACTGAACATAAGACAAACTTGAGACATGAGACAAAAGGTAAACTTTGGACCCTAACTTTAAACACTAAATTAAAATATGTCCTTGAAAATAATAAAATAAATAAATATATACTTATCTTTTTTGTTTTCTTTGTAATTTTTAATGAGAAAATAGTGTCTGTAGCGACAAAATATTAAAGGAGATTGCAAAAAAGTATTTTTTTCTTAAAATAAGTATTTTTTTCTTTAATTAAGGAGAAAATGTGAGACACTTTGCCAATAGATCAAGACAACTGGCATGTAAAATAAGAGAAAACAACTGCATTGTCTTATTTCAACTGCATTTTATATAAATATCTTATTTTAAAAGTAAAAATACTCATTCATTTGGAGGATAATCTTATTTACCTGCTCTAAATACATTTAAAATTCTCTAAATTTCTAAACTAAATAAACTTAATTTAAGAACTTTTTTACTAATTTCTAGATGGTTTTTGAAGTGTATTGATTGAAAATAAACTGAATTGATTCTATTATAAGGGGTAAAACATCTACAAAACCGCATTTTCTGAGAGTTTGATGGCCATATATGACAGATAAATGTAAAAAATTATGCCAACCATGTGTTTTATATTCTGCTAAAGATCACAACTTTTTAAAAGTTAAGATATAAATAATTCAACATGCCTTCTTTATGTACTGTAAATATGTTGAAGGACCCAAGTGCAGGTAAAAAGGAAATAAGCAGGATTTGGATGATGGAAAAAAACAGAGAAGTGGGCAGAATGATGGACAACGAGGGGTAACAGCAGAAGAAACCAGAGGCAAAGGCAAGAGTGGAGAAAATGCAGGATATAACATGAAGAAATAATGTATTTTTGTTCAACTCTGCAAAGTGAGCAGTGCCTATATATCCTCTTATTAGTGGTGGAAAGTAACAAAGTACATTTACTTGATTACTGTAGTTAAGTGTCAGGGTTTGGTGAAAGTTGCTTGAGGACCCAAATGCAGAGATGAGGAGGCAGGGAGAGTTTTGGCAGATTTAATAAAAATCCCAAAGGCAAAATATGAAGAAGCAGCGAACCAGAACGGACATGTTTCCTCCGCCACTAGTTCGCAGTTACACCCATTACCAAACTCCAGCAAGCCTCCGCTGATGCAGATTTTCTGGCTGTGTCTGAATGTCCACCCTAAGACCTAAATCCCTCCATCTCTATATATGGCGGGGACTCTATAGTGGAGTTAATAGTGATTTCAGTTAACTGTCCATTTACTACTTTTCACTCCCCATTGGTTATGTGACTCCACCTCCCCGCACAGTGCCTGCGCCATTTTTACTATGTTATATCATTATTTGTCGCCAGTGTGACAACAAATCCCATCTTTGTACAGCAGTTTTCAAGGTGCATTGTGGGAAATTCCGAGTCCACTACTTTTTCATCGACTAGACGTTCACACACTCATTTTAAAATGGATTAACCCTTATATAGTGTCCTATATAGGGATTTCGTTCAACATTTGGACACAGCCTCTGACACAGCTGCTATTTAAGGGCTAAACGGTCCACCCTTAAAGATATAATGGAGGATGTTGTTCTTGTGGGTGGATCATTAAAATAATTCGTCTTCCTTATTGTCAGTCATTCTGGTGATATGTTTACGTAAGGCCGACCTACATGCTCGTCCCCATTTTCCCTTAACGGTTGTGAATTTGCAAATCTTCTTTGGGAAAGTGAGCTTGTATGAGCGATGCAAACAGCAACAGAGAAACGGGCTCATGCATGCTCTCGCTTTCGTTTAATAGGCGTCCCCTCTCGGGAGCGGGTGCATTTTTTTTTGTCTTTTCAAAAATTCACGAAAATCCTCCACTATACATTTAATGTACCTGCACAAACTTAGGGTCAATGTTTAGGGGGCTGGTTTGTCTTGCCCATTTTAAAGAGTGAAAGATGCAAATGTGCTCTTGAAAATAATATTCTGTATATATAGCTGTTTGCTCACCACTCTTATATTAGTTAATGTGTGTGTTTTTGAAAGATTTTTGGTAATTTAAAGATTACTGCACTTTAACGACTGTCACATGATTTGTTCAGAGTCTTTGAAGCAAATATTAATTTCAAGGGGTTCACAGAGGAATACGTCTTTAAAACACCAAAGAAATAAGGAAAATAGCTTTTTCTTCCAATAAGGAGGCAAACATGGAAAACAGAAAACGTGTTGGTAACAATGCAAAAGTCTGCATGTAAGATATTAAATCTTCAGACTAATCTCAGTTCTGCTGCATCCAGATGAGAGCCACTTTTAAAGGCTAAACGATTCATCACAATGTAATCAGTCTCAGCCTCAGGGGTTGTATTACAGCAAATGGTCATTACAGTGCTTAAGTGCAGCAGAAACAGCTTACATCCTACTGTATGCTGATTGAAGCATTTTGGCCATAACAAGCCTATTTCTGATGAGTTTATAACTGATTGTGGCATGAGGACAATGTAAACAGATTCTCTGCACTGTTGATAAAAACATGCTAAAATAGGATTTTATAGAGCCAAATCAAACAGATCTCCAGTTTAATCAATTTCACATCCTGCTTCAATAAAGGAGAATCCTTCAAGTGTTCAAATAACACTTTGTCAAAATGTAGAATGTAGTCCGATTCTTGATTTTGTCTTAAAACGCAAGACAAAGGTGCTTATAGCTGTACACTGCTGTTACATTGATGAACAACTGGAAACTACAAGACTTATGAAAGCTCTATCTAAAAATGTGACCAAGCAGAGACCAGGTTAACCCAGTTTTGCATCACACGAAAATGTAAGTAACCATTAAGAAAACAGCATTGTAGAACTGAAACTGGCACCAGAACCTACCTTATATTTTTATGGATTGCCTTTTGCTTCTGAAAGGAATAATGGCCTTTTAGAATTGCTTCCCAGGCTGCCATCAGTGTAGCCTCTTTAGGGTACAGACAGTGACTGGAAGAGTTTTAAAAGAATGTTGTTGCTCAAATGCAAAATAGTCAAGAGAGAATCTTAGGCACATAAAAAAATATGATGTATAGCAAACAAGGAGATTTTTTTTTTCCAATAGTGAAAGAATACATAAAAAAAAATCCAATTTCAATAAAACTTCATGCATCCATCCATCCCTGGGTCTATCCTTTGGTCTCCTCCCCAGGATACATAACCTACACTGGGAAAAAATCTAAATCTAGATAAGTCATTTTTCTTAAATAAGTGACATTTGATCTTGGATTAAGGAGGTAAGAGACATTTTACCAATGGAAAAAGACAATTTACATTTAAAATAAGAAAACACATCTCTCTGGGTACTCCGGCTTCCTCCCACAGTCCAGATGGATATACGGAAGGTTTTGCATATCCATCTGGAAACCTTCCGTTGAAGTAATTTTGGGAAGGGGTGAAAATACTGGTTAGCTGATTGGCCTATGTTGGTGATAGACGGGTCAAATAAACCAATCAGATCAACGAAGCATATGACGTACTAACAGAGCGACGACGAAGAGGAGCCAATTGATAGATCAAACTCTTGCCGAAACCAGTCGGGAGAAGAGCAAAAACATCTTTTCCTCTGAGAAAAGCCTCCAGAGCAGTGTTTTGCTCTTCTTTCAGTGAAGCAATACTCTGTAATTCGATAAAACTTGCTCGATAGCCACGCTAGCGCTAGTTTCATCGGCTGAAGCCCGCCATGTTCTTTAGGCTGAACTGTCCGCGCTTCTGGATTCGCGTCACCTCAACCGCCTCAAAATAGCGCTGATTGGACGTTAGTTTGGTGAGACGGCTCCAAATTTTCTTTAGCAGGAGGAGAGTCTCCAGACTGATCTGCGGTGAAATCTCTTGAAAGCTTCGAGATCAGAGGATGGTCTCAAACTAGAGGGTTTAGTGTTGGGTCTAATTTTTTATTAACATAAATGACTTATGCTGCATAACAAAACCATATTTTCAGACAACACTAATGTATTTTTGTTAGAAATTTAGATCAGTTGTTTAACAATGTCACTAAAACTATGAACAAACTGAATTAATGATTTAATAAAAATAAGTTTTCTTTGGATGTGACCAAAAATAAATAAATAATGCTATCAGGAAAGAGTGGAATGAATGATAGTTGCTGATGATGCAATAACATGAAAATCGCAAATTAAATATATAATAGGTAAACTGTCAAAAGGTTTATTTATATTGAACTTTTTGTTTTTTACATAAGTTTGGGGATTAAAGTTGCGAAATTGTTAATAGTTAAGCCTGGAAATCAAGCAATGTTGAAACATAAAACAGTTCAAAACGTCCAGAAGATGATCATCCCTTCCTATAAATATGTTTAATAATCATTGTTAGCTCTGCTTTTATCAATGTTATCGTTACTATTTAATCAAGTTGTCGATTATTATGCATTATGGTAGAAATATATGGTAGAAATCGTCATAATGGATGATAATGTTCATGCAAAATGTTCATATTTTGCTCACAATTGTTTTAATGTACTGTTTATTTCTATTATGGCAGTTGAGAAAGGATTGTAAACTTTAAACATTCCCGATAAACATTTTATTTTGTTGATATCAAGTCAGTTCGTTCAAATGGATCCATAAAAAAGTCTAGAATGCTAAAAAAATGTATTGCTTAATCATATTACAAATTAGCTTTTCTTGGCCAAGCTCAAAACATGAACAGAAAATAAAAAAAGAAAAATATGAAAAATGCTTTACCAGGCTTTGGATTGTTAAGGTTTGGCGTTTGTCTGATTATAGATACATAATGCCTGACATCTAAAACGTATCGTACAGCTTGATCGAAACCAGAAGTCATCCACACCTTCCAAAGATCATAAAGAAATGACTGAACTCACAAAATAAATGAAAAAAATGCCACTTCATTTAAAAATATTTTTACAAATAAACTCAAGCTCAGTTCTATTTGGGGGAAAAAAAAGGAATATTTGTTCCCATCAGATCTTTATGCTTTCAAACTGCAGGTTTAGTAGTTAAAAGCATCCAAAGATAGAAGGTGAGGCTGATATTTTACTTATCCTGCTCCTCATTTTGAGACTAACTTTACCTGTGATGCGACATCCATCAACTTTTAATACCAGACGAACAATTTTTACCAAAAGGTTATCCTGATCTATTCTTTTTGTAATGCTGCTCTACACTTAAAATGCTGGAAGACATACTTCCCATCTTTCCTTCTACTGGGCTTTGCCTCATTTTGTTTGTCTCTTTCCTTGTTTTATAGCGTCAATCAGATGAGAGCACATCAGGAGCCTGCTGCTAGTGGGTTTGCACCGTTAAATGGGAGATATTCCTGTATAATATCACAATCATTATTGCGATTATCTCAATTATAATAATTGATAGCATCAAAGTTAAATAATGATTAATGCCTGTTTCCTTAGATGTACTACTTTTTACAAAATGTGAATTATCAGCTGAATTTCTGTTGCGTCATAAGTGGACGCAATTAACCGCTTGCGATGGATATAAGTTTGACTTGTTTGGATTAAGAGAGAATCAATTTATCCAAATAAATGGACATAAATAAATAATGTTGTTAACTGATATGAATTGAACCTGTTTGTTTAAGTTTTTTAAGAAATACTTTTATATAATTAAACCAAAGAGAACAGAAAAATATTTTCTCCTAAATGATAAACAATGTGATATAAAGGGTATAGTATCAGCTTCACTTACGGCAGCCCACCACCAGGCATCTGGTATGCTGCTGAATGGCGTCCCAGGCTGATCCACCTCCACCGAATGCATGAGGGCAGAGAAGGTGAAGATGCCCATGGCGATGAACAGAAACAGACAGCATACCTGGGGTTTTAGCAGAAACAGGTTACCAGCTACACTTACTCCCCCAGTGTATATATTAGTAGGATATTTACCAAGAATACACACACTAAGACCTCAGGGCAATTTAGAAAGTCCAATAACAGTCATGTTTTGGACATGTGGGAGGAAGCAGGAGTACCTGGAGAGAATCCATGCATTGGGAGAACATGCAAACTTCATGTAGAAAGACCACAGGCTGCTATTTTGGAGCAGTTTTAACACCTTTAATGCTCAAAAGGCTTTGCAAGCATTGCCAATCAAGTAAGGTAAGTTCCCTCTAGGTGAGGATGATTATAACATCTGGTTTAAAATTAGTATTTTTTATTTATGCTGATTAGTAAAAGGAGAAAATGACAAAGATCTCTTGTGGGTTTTTTGACTTAAACAACATATATATGAACATATTTACCTCTAGAGGAGGGTAATTGCTGTATGAAGTCTTGACAACTTGGGGATGAAGAGGCTTAATTGTCATTGGTGCTAGGTAGTGTCAAGTTTTATGGAAGTAACTCCTAAAAAGGAACTAGTTGTAGTTAGTAGTTACATATCTGTTAGTATCTGTTGGGATCTGGAGATTCTCCACCTTCTCCAGCAGAGTGCGCTGTGGATCCTCCTGGGCTGGAGCCCTCCAGCACAGCTGACGCTCATCAGCTCATCAGGAGACCGACCTCATAAGCAGCTGCCAGACCTTGCTTCGACGCCGCAGTGTTAGCCAAGTTTGGTTAGCGAACCTGAGCCTCAGAATTTACTAATAATTATCTTCCTAGAGAAACCTTATGCTAATTGCCTCTGTCTTCTCTTTCCTATGAAACCAGTCTCTCGAGAGACGCTCTGGATAACAACACAGATCTGCCTGCCTGCCCTAGAGCCAAACCTGAAGACTACATTCTGAAATCCACAGCTGCTCTTGGGAAAGAGCTAATCGCCCCTTCAACCAAGGTCTGTTCATTAAGTCAGAAGCTAGACGCTGCTGCTGCCTAAGCACTCTGCTGAGCCAACAGTCTCTGGATCCAACCGGTTCCCTCTCTCTGAACAAACCTGGACCTCTTCAAGGTATCCACTGAAATATCTGAAACCCCATTTAACTTATCTGCATACCCAGCTAACCAAATATCCGTCTCTGCAGACGCCAGAGAATCCTGTCCGGACCAGAACCTGAATCTTGTCTTGTTTGTGTGAAACTTTAATAAACTCTGTTAAACCTTTTACCAAGTCTAAGTGGTGTTCTGCATGTGGGTTTATCTCTAAACCGATCATGACAGTATCCTCAGTTACTCCTAAGTGAAAGTAACTAATAGTTACTAGTTACTAGCCATAGTAACTATGCAGTTACTTTTTATGATCTAAAGTGGGGAAGAATTTGGGAAATGTTCCTGTTATTGGAATTTAAAACTAGTGGCTCACTTATGGAATATAACATGATTGTTATTAATGAATAAAATAAATAGTTAATTTAAAGGTTTACAAATCTAAAAACATTGAAAACTAATGTGTACTATTTTTTCTAAAACTGTTATGGTTCTACATAATATCCACGTTAAAAAGGTTGCACGGTCGTTTTTAATCTCAAATTTTTTTAAACTAATATTTTCCTCTTGACCCATAATGGAAAATAAAAATAGCTCTAAAAAGAGCATGAATTCTGTTTTTGTCTTATTTAACTTTAGTATATTTATGTGAATATTTAGATTAAATATTGTAGTCAGTTTAATGTAAATATACTAACAACTGAAAAATCTGGGTTAGTAGGGACATTCCACCTGAGACTATCACTGCTGCCACCCAGGGGTGGATTTAGGAAATTTGGGGCCCTAGGCAAAGACAGGGAGAGGGCTCTCTGAATTTAAAAGAAAACACATAAAACGGACCCATTGAGCGATACATTTATTATTTCTATATTAATATTTTAATAGAATAGATATACAATATTTGTTGTATGTTTTGTCCCATTTTGGCAGGGGTAACGAATCTACTTGCTCTGGAGAGCAGAGTTCGCTGCTTTTATGTCGTCTCTAGTAGCAGAAGAAAGTTGCAAGGTTTGGCGCTAGGTGTTTTATTCAAATAAAAGTGCTAGGGGGGTCTGAAAGTCTCTTAATGTATCAACAAAAAGCTGGCTCAGTAACAGAGCTCTTTGCACCATTTGTTTTCAAATGGTTTGTTGCTGTTTGTTTGGACCTTTCTGAACATGTGCAGCAAAATGGACTGATCCAATATGGTGGACACTGAAGGGGGGGCTGAGACACACTTAATATCATACGTTTTCTGATGGCATTTTGGAAATGGTAAATGGTAAGTGCGTAACCCGCACTTATATTATATAGCCTTTTTTTTTCAAGTCAGGAGACTTGACCAAAGCGCGCTACACTAGCATTCATTCACCCATTCACACACACACTCACACACTGATGGTGGCAAGCTACATTGTGGCCACAGCTGCCCCTGGGGCTCACTGACAGAAGCTGGTGGGCTGCCATACACAGGCGCCACTGGGCCCTCTGACCACCATCTGTAGACAATGCAGGTGAAGTGTCTCTTGCCCAAGGACACAGCGACACTGAAAGTGGATCCGAGCTGGAAACTGATCCAATCCTTTGATTTCAGGGCAAACTCACTACATCCGGAACGCCACTGTCATACCCACATTTTAGCAAAGATTTTTTATCAAAAACATAATTAATGTGCACAAATAATAAATAGTTGTATTAACCATACATTTAAACAGAGTTTTATAGGGCCCCCAGGAACTTGGGGCCCTAGGCAACTGCCTTGTATTGACTAATAGTAAATACCAGCCTGCCCCTGCCCTCTGTTTTAGGGAGGAAATGCTTTTTCTAGGGGCTCGTAAATTATGTCCCAATGGGAAAAACAAATCCGCTGGATGGAGTGGCCAATGATTGGCTAGGTCTGTCCATGGCAACATAATTACCAACAGCCATGCACACCTGCAGACCCTCGATAAAGATACATGTACATTTGGTGACAACAGATATTTCCCACCAAAAGCTTTCTGAATAAAATGACAGAAAGCTTCCCCTGATCTGGTGAAGCCTTTTTCCTCTTGTACCCAAACAATTTCCAATGTGAAATATCTGCAAGTTCAGAAGTTCTTCATAGCCTAACCCTTTCCTCGGTTCATAGCAGGACATGTTAGATTTAGTAGCGCCTGCTAGTATAACCAGCTCAATATCTCCTTGAGCCTATTGTGCACTGTCCTTTCTCTACAGTGATATTATTCACATTTTATATGAAGAAAAATGAAAAAATATCAACTGTGAATTTTGTTTCTTCTTAGCCAGGAGCCCATACCTGTTCAGAACATTGGCGGATGGTGAAACCAAAGGCCCTCATGCCGGTGGAGTGGCGTGCCAGTTTCAGGATGCGGAAGATCCGCATCAGCTTGACGACTTTGAGCACCTTGCTGACCTTACTGACTCTTGACATGGCTTTTAGGTCTTCTTTTGCACTAACATCTTCTGTATCAATGACAAATGTCTCAAAGATGATCTGGAGAAAGTAGGGCATGACAGCCACCACATCAACAAAATTGAGGGCGCTCCTCAAAAAGTGTTTGATATTGGACGTCGTAACTAGTCGCAAAAAGTATTCTAGGGTAAAGAAAAGGATAGAGGAGATTTCCACCCATTCCATTAATGTTTTGCCTCCAGCTTTGTATTCCCTAAGTTCACGGACTGTATTCATGGTCATGGCAACGATGGAGATGAGTACAAAGAGACTGGAGAACACAGCAAACGCTTTGGCTGGTAGGGATGAGTACGGATTCTCCATCAAGTCCCAAAGGACCTTCCGCAAACCTCCGAGGAACATGGTCTTGTAGCTTTCATCATCCTGGTGAGGCTTAATCTCATCAATGAGCTCCTTGTTGACCTTCAGCTGGTCTCTAATGTCATCCACCTTCTCCTCGAACAATATCCGACAGCACCTGAGAAAGACATTTCTTAACTCTGCTCCAAATAGACAAACATCATCTAGAACACAGGTGTCAAACCGGTTCCAGAAAGGGCCGTGTGGCTGCAGGTTTTCTTTCCAACCAAGCATATCACCAGACTCCAGTCACCTCATCAAAGTGAGTCCAATCTGAACAAGATGACTTGATGAGATGACTGGAGTCTGGTGTGATATTGCTTGGTTGGAAAGAAGACCTGCAGCCACACGGCCCTTTCTGGAAACAGTTTGACACCCCTGATCTAGAGGTAAAAGTTCTGCGTTCAAAGCATGTGAAAAACAAAACTGTACCTGGGAGTGTGTTTCAGCTTCAGGCCCCAAAAGGACATCTCTTCCTCAAAGTTGATAGGACAAAGGCTGTCCATCACCCAGAGGACATTGCTGCAGTAGAAGTGGAATATGTAATGGAAAAACATAGGGTCCCTGTCAAAGAAGAACTCATTGCTCACGACATTGTAATCATCACAGAGAGTCAGCCTCTTCACCGAGTCATCGCACATGGCGAGGGTACCAATCCTAGTCTTTGGATATCGCAGAGCCAGATGCTTTGGGATGTGGAATACCTTTCCTCCTATGTTTAAGTTGACTATGTTGGATCTCCTTGGATTTGGCAAATCTTCCCTCTTTACATGTTTCACATCCGGGCTGTCGAGGTTGTCCATCGAAGTCCAGGGTTTTACAGAGCTGTCCTGTGAAAAAGGGAATATGTACTCTTCTTCCTCTGTGCTCTGTGAAAAGCTCAGGTCCCGTTTTACACTCGCAAAAAGACTGGAGCGCCGCTTTTTCAGCGCCTTCAGCTTCGGCTTCATGGACGCCATAGTGTCCACTCCTCAGAAGCACAACAAGCTGAACGTTTTGTACCAAAGTTGGGATCAAGTCAACAACAAAAAAGGAAAATCAGCAAAATACTATGCCTCAAAATCATCCTGCCTGTGTGTGAAATAGAGATGAAGAATGTGATGCCAACCTTTCTAGTCAGAGAGCACAAAGATCAGCAGCATATGTTGAGGATTCGGAGCCTTCTCTGATTCTCTAATCCTATTGGTGTTCTCTCTGTCCCAGAGCAAGTTAAAAATACTGTTCACAAGGATTAGTGCTGTGATTTAGGGCTTTGAGTTCTCAGAGAGTAGGAAGACTGAGAGAGTGATGTGATGATTGCAGAATTGCCAACAAGGCTTTGTACTATGAACTCCAGACAGTTGTGTTCAATGTAATTGTGCAATCTGAGCCTTTAAAGAACTATAGTTAATCTTTTTTTTTGTTGGATGCATGTTTTAAATTAAGAAAATGCTGTCAAATCAAAGATTTAATCATGGTTTGGGTGATTAAGCTCAGGGTTTCCCAAAATTTTCCATCCGACAGGGACAGATTATGCTACAAAGTATTTAGAGAAAAGAACATCAACCTTTTCATTATTTTCTTTAATTTATCCCTTTTTCTACGGTGGCCCTGAGCTTGCAAACAGCAAAAAAGCGCAACTACATTAATGTAAATCGCAACTAAATAAAAAGCAAATCGCAACTACATTAAGAAAAACAAAACTAAATAAAACAAAGCGCCAACTACATTAAGAAAAATAAAACTACGCATAAAACAAAAGCATCAGCTTACATTACAAGGAAAACACAATTGCATTAACCTACGGGAAGGTAGGTAGGTACCAGTTGGAAAACATGAGACATCATGTCGCTGATTGGGCGGCGTTTGTTTGACCCCCTTGAACTGGAAGTCATTCTGCCTGCTGCAGCTTTAGAAAGCTTATGGATGGGAAGTAACGCCACAAATACTTAGCTAGCCGTATCCAAGTCCAGATTTGAATCAGGACATACGTTTACTTGTGATTCTGGATATGCTCAGCCTTTAATCACCTAATTTTAGTTCTACTCACTTTCCGTACTTTTTTTAGTACAGATACTTGTGTTACAAAATACTCTGTTAAAGTGGAACTTAAAAAACTTGGCTCGTCAAATCAAAGATTTAATCATGGTTTGGGTGATTAAGCTCAGGGTTTCCCAAAATTTTCCATCGGACAGGGACAGATGATGCTACACTAGTATTTAGAGAAAAGAACATCAACCTTTTCATTATTTTCTTTAATTTATCCCTTTTCTACGGTGGCCCTGAAGTGCATACTAGCAACTACATGATCTAAAAATGAAACTACATTGAGATCTAGTCGAAATGGCAACTACAAATGCGTAAAAGCGCAACTACATTAATGAAAACACAATTACATTAACCTACCGGAATAAGGTAGGTACCAGTGGGAAACATGAGACTTTCGCTGATTGGACGACAAGCAATTACTGAAATGTTGACCCACGTGAAGTAGTCATTCTGCCTGCTGGCGGCTTTTGAAAACAAGTATATTAGTCGGCCTCAAATAAGTAACATAGTACTGCCGCTATCTCAGAAAGAATATTTTGAATCAGGACACGTACGTGCGAGGTGATACTGGATATGCTCAAGACTAATCAGCAAATTTCAGTTAGTTTAGTTTGCGTACACTGAAGACACACTTAAAAGAAGCTGGACTGTTCAGGACGACGCAACTTCCGGTTCAAGGGTCAAACGGCGCCGTCGTCCAATCAGCTACGATGTCTCATGTTTTCCCACTGGTACCTACCTTTTCCTCGTAGGTTAATGTAAGTAATGTGTTTCTTCATGTAGTTCTTAGCGCTTTTAGATTTAGCCAAAGTTTGCAGTTTGCACTTCAGGAACCACTTGTAATTTTCTTAATTGTTCTTATCATTTTTTTTCAGCATGATAATATTACAAACTTAAAATACTGTATAATATTCCTACTAAATAACAAATGTTTTAACAAAGTGTGGATGATAACAAAATAAAGTTATCATGTCTCTCCAGCGGGAGGGTGGGGCTTAATGTATCTCAGCATTGCACAATTATCTTGTCTTCTTGTAGACTTGATTTGTGCCCAAAAATTTTTAAAAAACAATCCACTGGACTTTGTTTCCAAGTTTGAAGATGTCTTGCCTTACATCTAGGATGCTTTTTTAAATTCAAATGACATTTGAATTGAAAAAAGCTGCCTGCATGGGAAGCAAAACGTCTTCAGACTTGGAAACAAAGTCCATTGGATTGTTTTTTTTAACTTATTTGGGAATTACTATGACCGGCATGACTTAGAATCTTCACCATCCTGGCTTAAACAGGGGTGTTATTACAAAATGGAATAGGCATTTCAGATTCCTATCAGTTAAGGTGGAATAGACCTTAATTACAGTTAGTCTCAAAATTCAGATTTATTCACCATGGTTCTTATGTTAATATAATATATATTATTAAAGAGTCTTAATAATAGTGTTTAGAAAATATTATATGTAATGATTATTATCTACCCCCACCCCCAGAGCCCCCTGGTGCCCAAAGCAATAGATAGCCAAGGACAGCAATTCTCACTATTAGCTCTTCTAAAAGTGATGATTGAAAATCAGCCCTGTATGGAAATTTAAGTTCCTTTCCTGAGTTTGTGTGAAGGTAAGATTGTTCCATCATTATTGCAACTAAAGAACGTGCTTTATAACTAAAATTGAGAGAGAGAAAAATGCAATCCAGAAATGAAACTTTGAAAGAAATATTGCAAAACGTCTTCAAACTTGGAAACAAAGTCCGGTGGATTGTATTTTATTTTATTTTATTTTTTTTTGGAATGACTAGGACCTGGATGACTGAAAATCTTCTAACCCTAACCAGCATATTTTTCAAATAAATCAGTTTTTTAATCTTTTGATTATTTGAAATAAATATGTTCAGATGGGGATAGTTATCAAATAATTAGTACCTCTTGAAAATAAAAAACGTAAGACAGGTTCAAAAGTAACCTTTTGTGTATTAAAAGGTATTGCAGTTTTTCTGTAATATTTTAATCTTAAATGTCATGTTTTTTAGCAGCTGAAACCAGAAAATCGGAATTTATAAAAGGAAATAAATGATTAACTAGAATATAAGTTATTAGGCTGTTGTCCTGTTATTCTAATGAACTTAGTTACTGAACTACATGATATTCTAAATCAACAATCTTTTTTTTTTATTGCTATGTGCGGTTTTCCGTAAAGGCTACCGGAAACGGAAGTTGAAAAGTCAAATATTTTTTAAACAATATATATATATATATTTATTTATTTATTTATTTTTGCAAACATATTTGTTGTACTATAACCTTTATTTTACTGTTTAATAGAACTATATATTTAAATTTAATGATAATAAAAAAAAAAAAAAACATGCAGTTCATTTTCCAGCATCCATATAAACGCTCCTCGCACCACGTGACTTCCTTTCTGGTCTAACCTGCCAACATGGACGCCAGCCGCGTGCAGCCGATCAAGCTTGCGAGAGTAAGAAAAACCCTCCAACCGTCATAGAAATCAGTTTTTCTGACGTTATTTTTTTATTTAAACTCTTGTTGTATCGGGTGGTATCAGTATATCAAAGCGAGCCGCATTTTTAGGAGTTAAACTGTAATAATGTGTGCTGGTCTCGCGCGTCCATCATGGAGGCCCTGTTCGAGCTGCAGTGAGCTGTCGGCCTGCTTCCAGCCTCTTCACATGCTGTGTTTTGCTTTTTTTGTAACTTAACATGAAAATAATGTTCTTTTGGGTTTATCTCTTGTGTTTTGTTTTTTTTTAGGTCACAAAGGTCCTCGGAAGAACCGGTTCTCAGGGCCAGTGTACACAGGTATGCTAACATCGGTTAGCTTCCTCAGACTCTAGCTTCCTCTACACTTTAATGAAGCTTTCACTGGTTTATTTGTTGTAATTAATATCTGTTACAGCTCTTATGTAGCGGGGCCAGTTTTTTAGACTGAACTGATTCTACAGATGGACTTTTTTTTTTTATCTTCCAGGCCTTTATAGTTGAAGCCATCTTCATTATCTAGCTTTTGTTCGTTTTCCTGCTTTTAATCTGATTTTAAAAAATAGAAAAAAGGAAAGGGACTCGGTATTAAACCCTATAAAGGTGGTTTTGTGATAGTTTTAGTTTAATTAAAAACAAGCCTTTGTTTTTTAGAGCTTGTTATAAATGATAGGACTGCTATCTTTTAATACCACTGATAATTTTGACTTCTCTTTTGATGATCAACAGTTCAAAAAGTCAAACTTATGTCTCCCCAGCTGCAGGTCCCTTTTACCTGAAAGTTATTTAAAGCAATTTTGAAAAATTGTAGTTGGTTTCACAATAAAACAGCTGGAATCCACAGGAAGCATTAAATAATAATTGGTCTTTTACATTTTTCTGCAGGATTTCCTGAATTTTTTCTTTTTATTCTTATTAGTGTGCTCAGTTGTACTTTAATGTCCTTATCAGCTAAAACTGTCGCCGTTGATCCTATGGGAGGTAGATCGATCCCCTTTTTGGTTGATATTAGCTTTTTTTAGACATGCAGTGGAAGCACTTCCTCCATCTTTTTTAGATTAAATTGACACTTGTGTTTATGGTTTGGACAGTTTTAATCATGTAAATGGAGGAAGAGAAGCGACTATGGGCTCTAAATATCGGTTAGTATAGACTGAATAATCGGCATTGGACATAAAATATATTTTAAAGAAGGCATTGCTCAGTTTCTAGGTCCTATATTTAGATCAGACGATCTGAGCTTTGTGTTGGGGTTACATGTTTTCTTAATCTTATGCAGACCTGATTTTATGTTTATTAGTTACTTTATGAAGAGGTTTAGTTAACGCCAGCTGGATTTTTTATTATAATCATAAAATGATTACCATACTTCTGCAAAGGGGGAAATGTGGCTAAACATTTAATCTCACGAGCCCCATTTACTCTAGCCCTTTGAAACCGTGCTGAGCGCGTTCCAGCCCTGATGGGTCCAAAGTCGGCGCTCAAGTGCCTCAACCTGCAGATTTTAGGGTTTTTCTGCTTCAGGACAGCAGATTCTGATTAATGCAGTTCAGCAAAAGACTGCTAACCTGTGTAATACATGTACACTTGCACCTTAATCCTTATTTATCTTGATCTACTGTGTATATATATTGTTTATTCTTAATGCACCTTTTTCCTCCTTGTTTGCACCTTTATTTACTATGCCAATATGTGACCAGTGAATTTCTCCACTATTAGATCAATAAATCTAATCTAACCTGCCTGTTTTAGTCTGTACAGTTAGTCTAATGGTTCGATTACCAATTAAGATAAAGTTTAAAAAAAATTTCTTTTTGCTTCAGATCTGTAGATATGGTCTGTTTGAAACCTTTTTCCACTGACGTCCCTTTTCAATATGGAAAATTAGATTAATTATATCAGTTGTGTCGCATCAAGCATTTCTTACCTTCTTGATTATATAAGTTGGTGTTCTTTTCCAGTAACAAACTATAAAATGCATAATGTAGAGATTTTAAAATCAAATTTTAAACACTTGGTGGATAAGATGTTTTAAATGGAGTTAACCTCATTTTTAATATTATATTATCCACCACTGGAGTGTTGCATAATTAACTGCCGCTTGTTGTCGGCAAGGTTTTGTTTCAAACGGGAAAGAAAACATTTGTTTTAAACTGTAGGTGAGAATTGATTTGATTTGTTTTCCTCCAGGTCCGAGTCGAGTTCATGGATGACAGCAACCGCTCCATCATCAGGAACGTGAAGGGTCCAGTCAGAGAAGGAGACGTGCTCACACTTCTGGAGTCTGAAAGAGAAGCCAGGAGGCTGCGATAGGTGAGGCCAAACTCCTCCGTCCCAGAGTTCAGGCCCACCTCTGACACAAGGACATCCTGGATACTTTATACATCCAGATAGAAACAGATTTTCTTTCTAAAACGCATGGAAACATTTTAGGATGATGTAAAATAAACATCTGGGTGTTGCATATTATTTGGTGTGTTTACTGACTGACTGACTTCTGTTTTGTTTTTTCTTCCAGTGGAAGATGAAGCTGAGGATCCACTCCATGGCTGTGGAGCATCCGATGCCACCAGCTTCACTCAGTGGACTGCAGCTCCTGTTCTGATGTTTTGAAATAAATTTGGGGATTCGCACATGGTCGCCTTTGATGTTTTTTTTAATATACATAATTTTTTTTTGTTTCCTTAATGGAAAGTTGAAGGAAATGTAAACCAGAAATCAAACTTTGCAACAACTTTGAATCAAAAACAAGTTGTAAGACTAATTTGGCGGCTCTTCTCAGATTTCATGTTTTAAATTTTTTTTCCAAAACTTTTAGGAAAACTTATTTTTTTCAGATTTTTATCATTTAATTTTTGTCAAGCAGATTTAATAAATTTTGCCAAGCTCTTAAGCACACGTTTACAAAACTTTTTGCTTGTAATATTGGTATAAACTTCCCTCCGTACAGGTCTTAGGTTTGTTTATCTCTTAATGGTTATTAGTGATTTATAACCTGATGGTTTATAATGTAAACATCCCAGATTAGACATGAGGTTGTTTCTTGCTGCACAGTTTAACATGAGTTTATTAGAACACCTGCAAACTGGTAAATGCATAAAAAAACACTGATCATTTGAAAACCCTGAATTAAAACCAGGTCCTGCATCAAATTAACCCCAGACTCTAAGATCCACCTCTCTGGACAAAACACAAGGTTATTTTTAATTCACTCGTAACTCGAAGTCTTTTGACCTTCTGTGTCTAAAGGTTTCTGATGCTACATCTGAAGCGTAGCTCTATAGTAGAGGTAAACTGGGAGGTGGGCGGTGCTGCAGGTCACGGACTCCCAGTCAGACATTTCTAAAAGATGAGTTCCCCTCTTTAGTACGGAGGACCAGGAGAGCTTCTGAAAGTGGTTCTTAGAATTAAAACAGTAATGAGGATCTGTAAAATGTTTATATTTAATATGAAAAACTGCAAATTGAAGATATGTTTTCATATCCTGTTTCTAAATGGAGACTTAAAACAAAAATTAATAGGAATTTTTTAAAATCCTGTTTTACTGTTGCAGCTGAGTAACTGGATCCTGTGCATTATCTTACTGGTTTCACTTTTCCCATTTAGATCTAACATTACTATGGCATCCAAAGTCTGCTTGTTGTTAGCGTCCTCACCTTTAAATCTGTCACATGTAGTTAAGTTGAGAGGAAAAGAGCAACCATGTGTTGATTTTAATGTTATGAACCATTCAGCCATTTGTCCAGTTTGAGCTGGTGGGTTTAGTTTAGTTTTTTCTATTGGCTGCTGAGTTGAAGGGTTAAACCACTTTTTATAAACTGGGGGAGGTTACCATCAGCAATTCAATATATCAGCTTCCTGTAGTGAGAAATGAGCCTTTAAAATAAAACTTAATATTTTCATTAGGGCACAAATCAACTGTAGATCTAAATATGTTTTTAGGGGGATACATAACAGTGAAATAGTAACTGAGTAAAATCTGATTTAAAATTGCCAGTCATGTGTCCATTCTGGTATAAAATAACATTTTTAAACTTACATTATTACCAAACCACACATTTTGAAAGAAAAAAGAAACTTTTCTAAATCCAATTTGTCATAAAAAAAAAAACATTTACTTTATAAAATTGTCATCTGAAAAATGCGTTTCACAAATCCAACTTTTCAGACACCTGTTTAAACTAAACTACAAAAATATGAGTGTCTAATCTGAGGGGAAAATATCTGCAAACACAAGTTATTCAGTTAAGATCAAAGTTAAAAGTTGAGTCCTTAAACCCTCTGGGATAAACAAGTTCAACCTTTGTTGTCACCATCTTGCCCTCTAACTGTTTTGCTCCATTCATTTGCCTGCAATTACTTGTAACATTATGCAATTCTCATGCTTTCCAGCAGGTGGCAGCACTGCTCTATGAAAGTCAACTTCTGTGACCAGTTTAACGGATTTAATATTTTAAAAGAGTTCATGTTACTTTCTGATTGTAAATAAAAGAAAACTATCTTTCATAAGACAAGTCAGATCTTATAAACACGTTAACATTTATTCAACTCAATAAAAAAATATTTGACAATGTAAAGCCTTTAATGGTTAATTATGTCATCAATTATTTGGTGTTTTAAATACAGCCCCCCCTTCTGCCCTTAAAGCCTGGTTTATACTCAGAAACCAGGTCGTCTGCGTGTGTCCGCAGACACTCTGCTGCACCTCCTGAATTGTAGGTGACCGCAGACATGCGGAGGCCTCTGATTGGTCAAATCTACATCTGCTCTACACAATGAATATTTCCGATTTGGATCCTTACCGGCTTGTTTTGTTTGTATGACCGTCATTGTGGGAAACGCCTGGTGAAGATGGACCAGCTAGAAGAGCGAGGTGCGTGAGAACGTTGGGGGCCTTTTTCCACCTGGATCCCCGCTCTTTTTGGCCCTCATGTCCCTCCATTGTTGCTCTTGCCTCTCGAAGACCACGCTTCAAAATTGGGTATAAGTCAAAAATATCTGCGTCAGGCTCCCTTTGACACACTGCTGCGAAGTATAACCAACCCAACATGTCGCAATCCCTCTTAGGTTATGTTATTCCATGCCACAAGACAAGAGGGACAATCTGAGGTAACAATAGAGCCTGAACCAGGTTTACACTTTTTTCATCCAGCTGAAGTTTTAGAGTTAGCTTGTATGTTAGATCCAGTTTCAAGGAAGTATTTCCTCTGATTTCCTCCAGTTTAGATATGATTATTCTAATCTGGTTCTGTTGGAGGTTTTCTTCCTCTTAAAAGGGAGTTTTTCCTCTCCACTGTCGCTGCATGCTGCATGGTCGGCGTGAGGGATTGCTGAAGAAACAATAACAAAATCCCGGTACATATCTACTGTTTCCACTTGCTATTGGAGGATTAAGCACTGCAAAGTCAACAAGTCGATGCAAGCAGCTAGTTTTCCTTCGATAGAAAACTTTGAATTAATCTGACTGGATGATCTGCTGATGACAAGTGTTGTGAATTTTTCTCATGGAAATAAACTAAATTTAAATTTTCCTGACTTGTATAGATGATTTTTGTGTCATTCTGCCCATTTTTAACTAACTTACTGACTTCTGCTAATTGGACAAATGTGCATAGACGATGACACGTCTATGCACACTTTAAACATGATTTTTCTTTTGTCTGCAAATTGCGAGATTTGTCCCTAATGCCAACATTTAGTATGAAAAGTGCACATTCTATTATGCAAGAGGCCGCTGATGTAGGATTTAACCTAGATGGTCAAATATATGTCTTTCAAAGTCTACTTTACCAGTGCTTCTAAATTTGCAGGTCCAAATTGGTCTGCCATTGGATTGCCAGTTGCTTTCTGCTAACCACAGCTCGCCAGATTGGATTTGCTCCGCACATATCCATCTAGGAACCTTCCATTAAAGTAATTTTAAGGAAAGGAATCCAAAATACTGGTTAGCTGATTGGCCTGCTCGGCGTAGAAATAGCATGGGGCCAAATAAACCAATAGGATCAACGTAAGCATATGACGGTAGACAGAGTCGAACGCATCGAAAAACACAAAACCACACAAGCTGTGGCTACTCACTTAAGTCAAAACCGAAGTCGGGAGTTAGAGCAAAACATCTTTTCCTCTCTGGAGAAAAGCCTCCTAGAGCAGGTGTTTGCTCTTCTTTCAGTGAAGAAAATACCTGTAATTCGATAAGCAACTTGCTGATATAGCCACGCTAACGCTAGTTTCCCATCGGGCTGAAAGCCGCCATGTTCTTGCAGGACTGAACTGTCGCTTTTCGCCTTCGCTAAGGGCCACACCCCTCAACCCGCTTCTCAAAAGTTCAACACTGATTCCTTCAGACGTCACATTTGGTAAACCGGCTCCAAATTTCCAGACTGATTTGTTTATGCCGAAACCTGGAAGCTTCTGCGATCAGGATGGGTCTCATCACAGGCCAGCTTTCTTCGCACCGCCAAGTCTGAAATTACAGGTTTAGTGCCCCCTAGTGGCTAAAAGTAACACAAACATTATTATGTTGATCTAAACCGATGACAACTTCAATTAATTACAAGCAAAGGCAAGAGGTTGGGCAGTTCATTACAGGTTATTTATAAAGTGCCAATTCTTAGCACGTTTCATGTCAATGCATTTTACAGAGAAAATACAGTCAGACTGGTTTAAAGTTTCTGTCAAGATATACCAGTTGGTTGCTTTCAGTCTTTGACTTACAAGAAATGCTCCTCCTGGATGAGCCTATGGTGAAAATTAACTTATAGAAGATAAAGAAGGAAAAAAACACAGATTTTAAGACAGGTTTTTTTTTTAAATAGAAATTTTCTAACTTTTGGGACAATATCATCTGGATAAAGAGTAGATTTATATACATGTTTAAGCCAGAATGATTTGACATTTAAATATGATTTCCGTATGACTTTAAAGAATAATTCCCACAGAATCAGCAGAGTGCATCATATGGAAATCTCATCTCTCCCAAAAAGCTGTGATTTTTCTGCTCACTGAAGTTGGACTCATTTCTCCCTGTTTTGTTGGTTACTGCAAGTCCCACAAGTTACCATCCAGGAACGCAAAGTATATCTGAAAGTATGTTTGTTCTGTGTTGGACAGCAGGATTCCTGTGGCTTTAACCAGGCTGTGCAAAAAGGGAGGAAAACCGACACAAGGCTACAAATGAACTCCTGGAGATTTTTCAGCCGCCAGGTTCAAGAGTACAAGCATGCTGGCACAGGCTGGCTGTGCTCCGAGAAGTTAAAAAAAGGACAGGAATGTTGGTTTTCCAGGAAATGGGTAAACCACCTTTCCTTTTTTAGATATACATTCCAAAGGAAATATGAATGGAAAAGTGTGTTTTAGCTTTAATGTCAAACAGTTTTCTTGTTTAGGTGTTTGAATTAAGTGTTGGATCAGAAACATACAAGGAGATGAAAAGTGTTTTTCAGAAAGCTTCTGGTATTCGTATGCTTCAACAGCCGGCAGCTGTAATCATAAAAACAGACCAATGTCATCAAGGCCTCCTGTATGGGGAGAAATCTGTTCCAATATTATTGAAACAAAGAACATACTTTAAAAGGTGGAAATTGAAAGAAAATGTTTCAAAAATGGTCAAAAGAAGGGTTGTTAGAGTCATTTATGGTATTATTAAAAAATATGTCTTTACAATGTGATATTTTTCAGATTTCATTTTCAAAATCCTATTTTTTTCATCTTTTCAAAGTTTTATCCTGAATCTGCTTTGACTGGATTTCTTTTTTAGGAGATTAAGTTTTTATAATTTTATTCTTTTCAAATCCAGATTTAGATATTTCACTATTTCACTATGGGTGATCTGTGCAACAGACTCATTTCTATTTGTTTGACAAAGGATGACATCTGTTAAAAAGAAAGCAATTCATAAAATGTAGTTCCCCCCAAAAAAATTTTTTTTTTAAATATTACAAAAGTCAAAAAAAAAAAATGGAATCTGAAAAAGCAAACTGCAAAAACTTTGGCATACACATTATACATTACTCTTTTTTTCAACTTTTTGTTAAAGGTATAGTGCAGGATGTTCTTTTTCCGGGCGGAACCTTTTAGAAGAGAGGTCAAACTTACTATTTTTCATTGAATGGTTGATTGAGAATCTATACCACTGTGCCTCAAATGGTAAAAGGCCTGTACCTGTATAGTGTTTTTACAAAGCGCTTTACACTACATTCAGTCATTCACCCATTCAAACTACATTATAGCCAGATCTGCCCTGGGACACTTGTGCCACCGGGATCTCTATTTATTCACTGGATTGTTGATTGCCTGAAAAGTGAAGCCACCGTCCCCGCCGTCTTTGGTACTCCCCACCAGCGCGAAAGAGACGCGCGAAAAGCACGCCCACTTATGTACACCATCGCAAAACGCAGTTTGTCTTCTGCTGGCTTTGTGTTTCAGAACTTACCAGCGACGAACCAACGTAAGAGCATCCACACATACCCATTCCAGGAGGCTTTTGTAACGGCGTTGAAAATAACGGCTGCTATCAATCTCTTTTTTTAGTTTTTAGTAAACAGAAACCAAAATGATTACTCTTTACTACGTCCAGGAGTAACGCGCCGTTTTCCCAGCCTATGTTCCCCTGGCATTCAGTCCTGCCCTGAATGCCTCACTACTTTTCATGATAGACTCGCGGCGCTGGCTATGAGAGAGGGGAGGATGTCAGAGTGAGGAGGACCTAGCAGCAAACAACCCCAAGTCTCCATCGGAAATACTGGTGTTACGTGCACCTAAAGCTGTCGTTTTCCCCATCATGAATACGCGCACCCTCTGCACCAAGACAGCGCTGCCGCCAGCCACGCGACCAACGCCGCAAGCTTGTAAGCGCCAGCTATGAAAACGCTGATGTTGCGTCAAAGGCGCGAATCAGCCGCTTCCCGGCGCTCGCGCCGTTGTGGAATCATTACGGAGAGCGTGGAACGAAATCATGTCATTTTATAATTTGCAGAAAGATGGATATATGAAGACGGATGGCTGATCCATGGATGGATGGATGGATGGATGGATGTTGAATGGAATCACAGAATGGAGTCGTTACGGATGGTGCTTCCTGGATAAGCTGGACGGGCTGTGATGATGATTGTTATAGCCATGGCTGCATGCCAACCATAAACTAACACATTGATGGTGATGTCAGAATGTGGCATCCGCGGCTATTAATTTGCGTGCCGCCACCGATGCCCTGCTACGAAGTTTTGGTACTAGTGGCTAGTTGTTTCGGTGCATAACTCTGAGCGGGGACCGGAGAAGGCGCCTCTAACTAATCCCCTTTCATAGTGCCTTAACGTACTCCATCACTGGCCCGAGTAGTTTCAGCGCACGCTTTAGGACCAGCTGCGGTTTGTTATGTGTTTCCTCTCGTGAGCAGGTACAGGACTGTGCATGTGCATTTTTTATTTTTAAAGTTCGGTCTTTTCAAATATCCTCCCATTTAAAAACCTTCCCACTCCTTACCTCTGCTACAGTGATGTTTCTTTCAAAAGTTCCATTTTTAAACTAATTTTAAATTTTGTTTTTTAAGCATTCCCTACTTCCAATGATAAACAACAATGACAATAATGGTGCAAATATCTCTCCATATAAGGCCCCAAAACTAGGTTATCAACAGTTGGTCTCCTTATGTTTACCGCTTCTCAGGCCCATTTTTATTCCCTCTCTGTGCTGCTCACATTTTCTAAATCTAAGGCCAAGCTCTGTTTGTCTGCATGCGTCCAAGGACGGACTCAGCGCGGAGAAAACATCAGCGGCCGCCCTCGGCCTTTCTGTCACTTTGCTCAGACTTCATTCAGTATCTCCAAAATTGACTCGACCCAGATACAGAACAAACACAGAAGATAAAACCTGGTTGAACCTGGTGTCAGAGGAGCTGCAGCGAGTACAAGTAAACTTTAAAGAGGTCAAAGGTGAGTTCAGATGGTGCAAAACAAGTGAGGAGAGAAGCTATCGGTCGGTGAACAGATTGAGAAAACAGGGTTTTAAAAGCTGTTTTTAGGTTTTAAAGAGTTAGAAATTGTTACGGCACCGTAACCCGTCCTGCCGCAGCCGTTTTTCTTAAAGGCCAAGTAAAATGAAGAACGAAGTCCCCACGGAGCGACGCGCAAAGACGTTCCCAGCCTGTCGAAGTCCGCGCGTCGAGTTTAATCCCTATATTCAGTCTATATACAACATGCTCAATCATACCAGCCCTTATTTTTAAGTGTATTTTATGTAATTAATTTTAGCCGCAGAGTAAAATATTTCATATCTCCATTGCCGCTAACTATTCCTATTTTACCTACTCAAAACCAGAAGTGCGCACGGAATTTTTTACCACTTAGAGATCGTTTTTCAAAAGTGCCTCTACTAGTCCTACATCTGGTAATATGAGTGTAAGAGCCACACTGCATATCCTCACACTCCCAACAGCTACATGGCTGCAAAAAGCTGCTTCTGTGGACTAAAATGAGATAATTAGTTAATATGCACTTGAAATAAGACAAAGCATTTTTTTTTCTTATTTTAAATGTAAATTGTCTTGTTCCATTGGCAAAGTATATCAATTACCTCCTCAATTTAAGAAAAAATGCACTTAATTTAAGCAAAAATGACTCATTTAGATTTCCATGTTTTGCAGTGTGCCTCTCAAACTTTATCATGTTCATTTTATCATAAAGCTCCAAACTTTACTGTGTAATCAGAACTTAATGTGATAGATCAAAACAAAGAAGCACATTATTGGGGACACAGTCTTAAAAACATATCACTGGTATTTTTTTCCTTCTGCATGAAAGAAATGATCATCGTCATCTGAGCAAACATCACAGCTGCTGCGCCTAACGAAGGAAAAGGAAAAGGTTTTATATTCCTTACACTGGAAAAAAATCAATATGTAGATGAGTCATTATTTCTTAAAATAAGTGCATTTGTTCCTTGATAGAGGAGGTAAAAGTGACATTTTGCCAATGGAATAAGACAATTTACACTTAAAATTAGAAAACACAATTGCGTTGTCTTATTTAAAGTTAAAATTATCTAATTATCTTATTTTAAGAGAAAAAAAATACTCATTCCATTGGTAAATTATCTCATTTACCTACTCAAATTAAGGGTAAATATATTTAATTTAAGGAACTTTTTACTTATTTCTAGATTGTTTTTCCAGTGTAATTTTAATGATTATATATAGTCAAAAAAACGAATTTAGAGTCTTAGAAATTTGGCATTTTACATGCTACCATTCCAAAACAATATTTTCAAAAGACAATGATAGATTTAAAGTCGTAGGTAAGCGGCTGTTCCAATGTTTCGGTTCCTAATTTTCCCGAGTGGTGCCCGACTTTACACGAGTGTATAAAGTTGTGTCCTAAACCACGAATACAAATAATTAGAGCCATTTTGTCATTATAGTTCACACATTGCTCTGCTCATTATTCATTTTGAAATCAAAATTAAACAGAGTTGCTTGAATTTAACTTAACTGATTAACATAAACTCTTTGGAGGAATTAATTCACACATTGATTCATTAGATTTCAACATACAACTCTGGAAATTTAACACATTTGATTTTACTGTGTGATGAAGACGGGGATGGAACGTGATGCAGATGATGGATCTGATTATGGGCGGTTCTAGACAGGGGCCAAAGTAACCTGACTCCGCCAGATGGATTTGCTCCGCATATCCATCTGGAAACCTTCCGTTGAAGTAATTTTGGGAAGGGGCGAAAATAC
>JAGKQL010000121.1:120527-132000 GCA_018398635.1 Cyprinodon brontotheroides
GTTTCCAGATTGATATCTGAAGCAAATCCATCTGGCGAGTCAGGTTACAGACCTTCACCAAGCAGCTAGAGCTCACCCCATTTTGGGACTATACACCTAAAAATCTCCAGTTCATCCTTGTCAGAGTCACGGAGGGGCAAGTGCCTAACTCCAGTAGACTATGCAGTCTATTTCACCAGTCTATGTACACCCTGGATGTGCACCAGTCTGCCACACACGGCAAGAGAGAGACACACAAGGACGGCACAACCATACAAACACACACACACAGCTAAGGACAATGTAGAATAGCCAATTAACCTAACAGTCATGTTTTTGGACTGTGGGAGGAAGCACACAGTGTCCTTGACAGTGTCGTGTTCAAATACCCCATTTACACTACCCTTGAAAAACCGTGCTGAGACCGGTCCGAGCTCAGTAACTGAGATAACTTATCGTGTGTAAATGGAAAGCAAACTGAACTGAACCGAGATAGACACAACCGGAACCTGGGCTAACTGCAGACCAGTTCCAGAGGTGGGCACGGGCTCGGTTTTTCCTTGGCTCGGTTCTCTGATAACAAGAGTGCATGAGCATAGAACGCGTCATCTCCGTCTGGCCAGCTGCACATCCCGACATTCATTACTCCATTCCAGCAGTTGCGGTATTGTCCTCCGGAACCAGAAGAAGAACAACTTCTTCTTCAACTATAAACAATGATCGAAATAATCTCCACGCAACATTTTAAATAATGGCATTTTTTAAATAATACCACCCGAAAGCCGGCAATAATAATCAAGCATAACTTTCTGAATGTGATGGGCAGCCGCCATTTTGATTTTCTTGATTCCCTCCTTCTTTGTCGGATCTTCTTCTTCTTGTGTTTTTGTCTGTTTGGCAAACAACTTTTGGTGCATTACCGCCACCAACTGCTTGATTTCCTCCTTCAATACTGGCAGTAAAACCGCAGATTGTCACTACCAGGCGAGGAGGTCGAGGACCGAGATGACAGCGTGATGTGTAAACGGTCTTTTAGAACCAAGCTCGGGCCTGGTTAGCCCTGATCCGAGCTCGTGTGACCGGTCTCGGCCTGGATCGCGAACTCTGGGGTAGTGTAAATGGGGTATAAGTCACCAATTTAGTGTTACTTGTCCTTAATGGAATTTCCTGCCGGGAACCTACTAACACTACCGGTTGCTGCAGCACTGGTTTAACAACAAGATGCTTCCGACAAAACAACCAAAATTGCTTACAAAACCTTCTGCCACAACAAATCGCCCCTTAAAAGCGACCAAAATGCATTCGCTTTGTCCAGTTATCAGCTAAAGAGTAGGACAAACCGCGGGAGAATTTGAATCACAGCGGTTGGAATACAGCTGCTTCCAAATACAACTTTTAACTGAGGGGTAAACAGTCTTGTCCTAACTTTTACTTCTTGCTTCACAATTAGCTTTTACCTGTTTTCTATTTCCATTTGTAAGAGGTATGCAAGTCATCAAAAATGGTAATCTTGCCCTATAAGTGTGTGGAAAGTTGTGATCCATACTTTTACTCATTCCAAAGTACAATCTTTGTTACTTGTATTCATAGCGTTCTAAATCTTTGGTTAGGCTGCTCAGTGGTGCAGTGGGTAGCACTGCTTTGCCTTTGCTAGCAAGAAGATTCTGGTTCAATTCCTGAAGTGCGGGGTCTTTTCTGCATGGAGTTTGCATGTTCTCCCTGAGCATGCATGGGGCTTCTGGGCACTCTGGCTTCTCTCACACAGTCTAAAAACAATGCGGCCCCTGTTAGGGTAAATTGAGAAAGCCTCTAAATTCTCCTTAAGTGTGGAGTGAATGGTTGTTTGTCTCCTGTGTTGCCCTGCGATGGACCTGGCGACCAGTCCAGCCGCGTTGACCCTGCCACTTGCCCATTGACAGCTGGAGATAGGCACCAGCACCCCTCGCCACCCCAATTGGGACAAGCGTGTCAGATAATAATGGATGGATAAACTTCTGTTATCACAGATGAAACATGTGACATGTATTTATGAGTTGACAACAAATTTATTGACTCACATTCACAAACTCGGACACCTACTTTTATTAACTTTTTATATCTTCTCCCACTACTTTAGCTTGTTTTTGGCTTTAACACAGAAGCTGCACAGCTTTGGAGAAAACATTGATCAACAAAGGAAAGAAGAGCTATAAGTCTGATTGTCTTACCTTTGATGGTAACAACATAATGGACAAGTGGCGTTGGATGGGTGGAATTTGCCCTGAAATGCGCGATTATTTGGCCCGTTCAAGCCCGACTCTGACTTTCATTGTGGATTGTGTCACTTGGTCAAGACCCTTCACCTGCATTGCTCCTACTGATGGTGGTCAGAGAGGGCCGGTGGTGGCTAGTGTTACGGCAGCCCCGCTTCTGTCAGTGAGCCCCAGAGGCAGCTTGTGGCTACAATGTAACTTGCCACCATCAGTGTGTGTGTGAATGGGTGAGCGAATGCTAGTGTAAAGCGCTTTGGTCAAGTCTCCTGACTTGAAAAAAGACTGCTATATAAGTACATGCCATTTACCATTTGATTTCACAATCAAATTTAAGAATTAGTTATAGAATCATTTCAGGCTATATAGACACAGATGTATGAAACACAGAGTTGTGTGGAAAAGCTGGAATATTAGCTAACTGTAGAAAGCGTTGGTATTCAGAGGCCTCCTTTGGCCTTAAAACAGGTCCAAATCATCACACTGACACTACCATGCTTGACAGCAAAGAGCTGTTTGTGGTGTGAGAGTGTTTCATTTTCTCTATACATGCTTCTATTTATGGTTGAACTTCTCTGCTTGGGTCTCGTCTGTGTTCTGGGAGCTAAACATACTTCCTCAGTTGTTTTTTTTTTTTTTTTTATCTTTTTTTTTTTATTTCACTCTCATGAACATTAAAATTTTAACATACCCACTGAGGCCTGGAAGGTCTGGGAAGGTTAGGAACTTTAACATATGTTTTCCATTTAGATAGGATATTTTAAACAGCAGATTGATGGACTCAGACCTTAAATGTGCTCCAGAACACTGTGAATTTGATCAGCCACACTTTCTACTAGCATGACTGAATCAGTTACACAGCAAATAAAATAAGCACTGAGCACATAATTTTTATAGTAATTCTAAAGCTGCTAATGACATAACCTTTTCACTGTGTTGGCAACAACCTAAATAATCTATAAACTCAGAAATTAGGTTAAATGAAAATTAATTAAGTTGAAGAAAATTAAGTCAAATCTAACAATGCTGCTGCAAATGAATATCAGATTCAATTCAACCTGATTCTATTTAGTTTATTTCTATAGTGCTAGTTAGGAACACTTCATCTCAAGGTTCCTTACTGAGGCAAGTCAACCAGAAAATAGAATCAGATTGGTTCAAAGTTTTCTATCCAAGGAAAACCATCTGATTGCGTCGACTAATTGACTCTTCTATCGGATGAGCATGTGGCGACAGTAGAAATTTGCTTGCATTGTGTCGTTGACTCTACAGCAATCCCTCACACCCAGCATGCATGCAGTGCTGGTGGAGAGAAACAAGTCACTTTTAATGGAAAGAAACCAGCCTCAGCTTGAGCAGCCTTCTGACAAAACCAAAAAGGGGTTAAAGGAGACCAAAGTAGACATTGAAAAGGAACACAGAAGCATTGATCTATAAATATTTTCTATGTTAGAGGTTACCAAATAAGTGGCTTTCTCTAGGAAGGAAACAGTTAAGCTGATCCCATAGTGATGCCTAGCAAAGAAACAGGACCACACAGGACCAACTCTATGATCTATTATTAAGTTGTTGGCGGCTGATGTTTCCCTCCTAGATGGTGTCACAGCTAAACAACGCTAGGACAGATGAAGCTACCAGGCTCAGATCGGGAACGTTTTTCGGCATTTTTCCATCTACACTGGCCGACTTATGGACACACCAACCCCCACCCAACCCCCCCAGATTGGGAAACATCCAAACCTGTTAACAATGCACGGAAGAAGGGAAACGTTACCCTTTACATGCAAAACCCCATCATGCACCACAACATATTTTTGCAAAATATTCGAACTGTTGGGATCCAGAGCTTTGTCAACTTTTCTCCACCAGAGGGCAGGCGCGCTGGAATCTGTTTCAAGCAAGGGGGGCTGATGGCTGGGTTTGGGAAAAAACATGACGTCATTATGTTGAGGCCTGTAATAGTGACGTTTTTAACATAATATTGGAGGCCTACATTTGGTCCGCCAAAAACTGCCATTTAAAATGCATCGGAACAAAGCATGAACATTTAACACTGGCCTATAATGTCTACACTGGTGTTTCTCCATCTACAACTCAGCCTACCATCAACAGGATCAGGAATATTTGAATAAAACATGGCCTAAATATCCATCTAAACTGAGCATTGAACGTCTTGAAAGTCCATTCTCACTATGGATATGGGGAATGATTTACATCTGGAAAACAAAAAACACACAAAAGAAAATGTACTAATTTCATATGTTTATCACTAAATAGCTTAATACAGACATGATATTTAGTGATATGCAGCCTTATTCTAGCGTAGACTTCTTCAGCCACAGGACTAAGGCCGAATAGGCACATAAATAACGCTAAATCCAGCAGTATAGGGGAATTAAAACCATTTCTTACCTCGAAATGCTCAGAAATACGTTTCTTCTACTGCCTATTGCTAGCCATGGCCTAAATGAATGTGAGGTGGCGGAAGCTTCCGGGGGAGTAGCCTAGTTTTTTATGAAATATTAAAATAATGAATCATTAGTTTATATGTTATACACAGCCCATCATTTTAATCCCATATCAAAACACAGTCTTTTAAAAAATAAATACATAAATAACTTGCTGTTTTAAGTACAGCTATGGAAGGGTCTCCTACTTCACAGCCCCCCACCATGGGGGGCTGATAAGCCTATGATTTCTGGGAGAGGCTGCAGGCCCTCCAGCAGCCACCCCTTCCCGTGCCTCTGGCAGAGGGAGCCTGAGATCTTCCTCCTGAGGGCATGAGCCGACCTCTGCACACCTGTTCCCCATCTGCTCGTTTGGAGGCTTTTTAAGGAGGAGGAGGCTGACACTTCTCTGCCAGAGTGTTTTGCCAGTAACGGTACCGGCAAACTTTGAGCCTGCTCAACTCCTGATTTGTTTCCTGATTTTTGAACCCCCCTGACTCTGTGTTTTTCTGCCTCTCAGATCCTGAAATATCTGGAGATCAGCCAACTTCAAGACAAAACTCTCGCTGCCTGGAGCCTTACCTGTCTGCCCTCCGCCTCCGCCTCTGACCTCAGCCCTCAACCTGCCGACCAGCCTCTGGACCCTCAAGGTTCCCTCCCTGACCGATCAAAATACCCCACAGCAGGTATTTAACTCAAACCACCGCCAAACAGCAAGTTAACTGGATCCACTCTAACCGTTTCTGTCCTCTTCTAGTTGCCCCCCTCCCATGATCAGCCTGACGAACCAAGACAACCATTTACCTTTCTGAAAATATTGTCAATAAATCTCATAATTGTATTTCCTGTCTCTAGAGTTTTTTCTGCATGTGGGTTAGAAGACTAGACCCCAACATGACACGAACATAAATTCGCCAAATATAAGAGGAACATCATAGTTTGGTTTAAAGAAAGCATTTTAGTTTTATTATAATTTAGTCTGTTGCAAAGATTTTACAGTTTGAATAAATAGGATTTTACAGTTTGGAGAAATAGAAAATGACACCATGTCAACCGTCACAAGGACGTGAATGACAAGGAAGGACTATATATACTGCATGCATCATTTAGGTAGTTAACATTGTATTACTTCTTGAGCTCCTTTAGTTATTTACTGTTACAGGTAGGAGCTTCGGCTTTGGCGAACTTATTGTTCTAAAACCATCTGTTTATTTATTGGTTACAGTAGGATTTCTATGATGCTCCCACACCTCTGAGCTTCATATAGCTATGGTGTTTTTGGGGTGTTGTACAACGCATTTTGTTATGCAAAGAGTTTTGCATTCATCTCAGCAGAATTTTGTGCAGCAAACTTTTAAAAATGGTAGAAATGAAGTCTTGTGTGCTAATTGAGCATCCAGGGCATTTGCTTTGTTTTCTTTGAAGAAATTCCACGTCCATTGTAAGAAATTCTTTGAGGAATCACTGGGTTGTTTGTGGCGCTGCTTTTCTGGCACACTTCATATAATCGAAGGCAAGAATGTGTTGAGACATTCTGCTGCCCTTTACTAGATGGATGAAGATGAAACACTGGTGAATATTTCAGCAAAGTAATGATCCCAAACATGGAGCAGAGGAATCTCTCAACTGGTTTTTAGAGAAAGCTGTTAGATAGTCACCTGACTTGAATCTAACTAAAAAACTAACTTTGCCACTAATTGTGAGATAAAAACACTTTTTTTTTTTTAAGAAAAAATCGGTAAAGGAAGCTTTAGCTAACCACCTGCGATGTCCTTAATTCAGCTTCAGCCAATCAACATCCACCCCTTCTCAGACTATTCTCAGTCCTAGATCAGTCTCCGCCTTATTCCCACTGGAAAAAATGGAAATCTAGATCGTTATTTTTTCCTAAAATAATGGCATTTGTTCTTTGATTGAGGAGGTAAAAGACACATTTTGCCAATGGAACAAGACAATTTACATTTAAAATAAGAAAACACAATTGCATTGTCTTATTTCAAGTGGATTTTATCTAAATATCTTCTTTTAAGAGTAAAAATACTCATTCCATTGGCAAAACATTTTATTTACCCACTCAAATTAAGAGTAAATACACTTAATTTCTGAAAATGTTACCTATTTCTAGATCATTTTTTAAGTGCAACAGTGTCTCTAATCTGTTTCTAGGTTACTCATCCAAGTGAGTGTTTATTCACAGCATCAAAGCCTTCTGCCGGGGCCCGAGCGCCAAAGAACTTCTTTCATTCATGTCAATAAGTTTTTCCTAGTTGCAGCTTTTCTCTTTGTGAATCTCTCCAGGTTGAAATAATAGAGATGTGACATTACAAATGTTCATCTGCTAACTTTTTACATTCTGTGCACCATAATTTATTGTGTGCTTTAAAAATGTGTTTAGGTGCAACACAGGCAGCAGTTAATTAAAGATGCAATTAGCTAAGGGCCCTTTTTGCGCTGCTAATTTTTCAAACTGTACGCTTAATATTGAAAATGTTCCAACATGAATGTTATTTGATACCTGCTAAAAAATATATTAAAACCTGATTTATTTTTTGTAAAAGCAAATTTTATGAAAATATAGACCTGTAGAAAAGAACAAAAAAAAAAACATCTAATCGGGCACTAATCACCCTCTCCTGTTATAATAATAACTGGTTTCCAAGCTTACACTGGAATAACGATCTAGAAATAAGTAAAAATTTCTTAAATTAAGTGTATTTAAACTTAATTTGATTAGGTAAACGAGATAATTTGCCAATGGAATGAGTATTTTTACTCTTAAAATGAGGTAATTAGATAAAATGCACTTAAAATAAGACAATGCAATTGTGCTTTCTTATTTTAAATGTAAATTTTCTTGTTCCATTGGCCAAATGTCTCTTTTATCTCCTCAATCCAAGAACAAATGCACTTATTTTTAAGAAAAAATGCCTTATCTAGATTTCAATTTTTTCCAGTGTAACAGGCTCTTCCAGAAATAAGAAACACAATTCCAACACTTCCTTTTGCATAAATATGTTTATGATAAAAAAATAGTGACTTATTTAATGTTTATTTATTCACTGTAATGATGTAATGACAGTTTTTACTATAAATTTAGCATCTGTGAAATAAAAAATGGAAATTTTTTGATGGATTTAGGGTTTTTTTGCAGCTTTGAGGCCTGGATTAACATCAAGCAGATCAATCATGAGAGCCGAGGCGTTTGTGTGGCTTAATATTATCATAGTTTAACAGGTTTGGCAGCACATTTATTCAGAGAAACATGGATGTTAATGATTTTCAGAGCTGGTAGCGGATGTCAGTTCGTCTGATCTCTGTACTGAAGTGCTGACTACTTTCCAAACACATTGACAGAATATTGTCTCCCTGCTCCAGCAGTCGGACACATAAAAGAAGTCATTTTTTGCAGAGACATCAGTGTTTCAAAGCCCACAGCTGCTCTAAAGTACAGTTTTGGGTCAACCCCCCCTGCTGCTATGAAAGAATGTTTTAAACAAAATGTTCTTCCAGAACTTTTCTCTTCACTTCTCTCAGTCGGGGTTCTCGAAGGCCCGTTCACTTCTCACATCCTCCACTTGCAGCTGCTTAGCTCTGTTGCCAATTTCTACATCCTTCCGAGGACAGGAAGCCTTCATTCATGGCAGATTCCTTCTCAGTTCAAGCGTCCTCCAGCTACTCCTGCTTTACCTTCAGCTAATTAAAAATAACGAGGTAATAAATCAGCAGCATTGTGCTCAGTGAGCTAAAGGATTCTTTAGTGCTTTACACTATGCAGATTGGTTGGTGTAAAGCAGCTTAGATATCTGGGAACCTTACAGTTGGTCTCATTAGGGACACAAAGAGAGAAAATCTGCATTTCTGACACTCTGGGGAATCTTCAAACTGCAGCTCCTCCAGTTCAGTGGTTTAGATAAGCTATAAAACGGGGTCTGGGACCCACAGCTGCTTTATTTGGATTCCCCAGATAATAATAATGTGTTTGATTTATTTGAAGCTACTGAGTTGGGCGTGGGAGTCAGAGTTAATCTTTTCTGTGTTGAATTTATGTCCCAGAAGGGCTTCTGTACACTACTCTCATGAGATCACTATTAAAAGGCCCATTTTGGTCTATTACTGACGCAAGCAAAAAACACATTATTGTAGATGAAAATTTGAAAAAAAAAAATTTAATCTAGAAATAAAACTGAAAAACTTTTTAGTAAAGATAATAACTTTGCTGTTTTCCGTAGATTTAATTTTTCTCATATTCTCCGTTTCTATATTATATTTTTGGTGTTTTATTTTTTCAAACTTTTTACATCTATTAATTTTTTTCATATTTCTCTTTTTTTTACATTGAATTTTATACTTTTCATTATTTTTAAGTTGCGTTTGAGGGACCACATTCTTTTCACTTAAAGCTCAATACGAACACTCGTTCTTTACCGATAAAAATGTTGCTGCTAACATAGAGCGGACCGATAGAAATGCGTCTTCCTTCCCCGCTTTAAAAGAAAGCCTGTCCCCAGAGGGGAAAAGGTAAATCTGAAAATGATGAAGGTTGGTGTCAGGTCTAAGCACCTAAAACATCATACATACATACAGGGAAAGAAAGAAAGCACAGAGACAATTAATTTAGTTACTTGCGAGGAGAATAGGAAGGAGACTGCGGAGTTTACAAATCTCCACCCCACTCTGCAGCCTTCAGCTTTCTCCTCACTATTTATTGAAGAAAGGGGATGTCCCTAATTACACAAGCTGAGGTTTAACTAAAGGGAAGGGAAACAAAAGGATCTTACTTTAAACCTCAGCACATATGTTAAAACAAAGCATGTGGTTGTTTTACAATTGAATTGTTCCAAGAACACATAGAAGTTTAGAAGAAACATGTGATAGAGGATGTTCAGGCCTCCTTCACAACCCGTCCGTTGCATGACCTTTATCTGGAACAATCTTAAACAAAGCAAGAGTTAATAAAAGATGAATCACATATTATACATCATAATAGTTCACAACCCATGAAACACAAACAAAGTAAGAGTATAAATAAAATATTTCTAACAGTTGGAAAAAAAATCTAAATTATAAAAAAGTAGAAATTATTAATGATTTTGAAAAATAAACTAAACTGAGAAAACAGCAGTTACTCAAAGCCTTTTCTTTTTTAAAGGATATTATGACACAATTTCTCTATTTCACTGCCTGAAATCAATGACCATTTTTATATATATGCTATTATTGGTGTATTATTACCTTCACTAATAATCAGATACATTTTCATAAGTGAATAATTTTCTATTAGTTCATATATAAGGCTAACCACCTGTCTGCGAAACGCCACGACAGTCTGCCATCTTGAAAGTACAGAGAGCGGCGAGGGATAATATGGTACTAACATGTGGAATAATGACACGTTCCACTTGCTGTCAGTTCTACGGAAGATTACGGCCAGTGGAAAAAAAAAAAAAGTTAACTGATTTTTAAATTTTATTTCAGTTTAGTATGGGAAAAAAGTCAAAATTCTGACTTTTTTCTCATAATTCTGACCTTAATCTCAGAATTCTAATTTTTTTTTCTCAGAATTCTGACTTTAATCTCAGAATTCTGACTCCCAAGTTAAGGTTTTATGATATGTTATGTTGAATCTGAAATGATCATGTGCATTTTGTATGTATATAAATGTGAAAAATAATAATAAACAGTTGAATGTTAAAAAAAGGACAATAAAACCAGACATTTTGAAACTAGGCTAAAGGTCAGACAATCCTTCTCCAGGTGGAAGGAGCTAATGAAGGAGAACAACTTTAAAAGGAGCCTGAATTTACCACGGTTCTCCTCGACAAATGAACCGTAGCGCCTAAATTTGCCTAAAGCTAACTTTTATCCATTTGGTGTAATTGGACAGTGTTATATCATAGAAACCACCCGGTTTACGTGTGTTTAGTAGCTTTCAGAGCTGCAGATAATTTCCCTGCCACAGTACATTCCACCTTGCTTCAGATCTATGCAGTCCTGGCTTTTTGGCACATGGTGGCTACCGTTGCAGCAATAGTGTTTGAGTCAGTGACAAGACAGGGTTTAGTGTTCATTTGAGTGGAATGCCTCCATTTCAACACTAGATGGCAGTAATTCTTACACAATGTCCCTTTAAGACGTCTTTCAAAGTTTCATTTCGGGATTGTACTTTTTTTATATTTACAAAACATGTTATTTTCTTGCAAAACTAATGGATCAAAGTTGTTGCATAGACACACAGCATATGCAGTTAGTGATAAGAGGCATAAAACACATGCACCATTTATCAAAAATATATATAAAATATAGCAATCTGTATGGAAGACTAAACAGAGTGGACTTTGCAACACATACAGTAAAAACTTTATTATGAAATTATTTTTTTTCTTACCTCATTGGAGGGAGTTTGTAATCTGAGAATTTCTAACAAAGGTTTAAAGGAAAAGTCCAAGACATATTCAGAATTCAAACCTACTGAAAGTACTTAAAATATGAAATTATTTCCATACTGTTTAATAAATGATGTTTTTAATTCAGAGTAATTTTCATGTGAATGTGTTTTACTGGAGCATCCATGTTTGTCAAAGAACACTACTACTGCCACCTACTGGTTAGTGACGTCACAGTGATGCGGTGCTCGGCTGTTGATCAAGTCCCAGTGCTGTATCTGGTGTTTGTCTACCACGCGCTATTATCAAGTCATCTTGAAAACATTCTTCTTCAAATGTTGGCTACATATTGCAGGTTTTCTCTGGCCAGAAGTTGGAGTGGCAAATCCTCCCTCTTCAAGTTGGCGATCCAGCG
>JAGKQL010000121.1:134673-145104 GCA_018398635.1 Cyprinodon brontotheroides
AATCTTCAATAATTGTTGTTGATTGCGAATGTGTCTAGTAGTTCCCTACGTAGTCCCCAAGATGGCAGGAATGAGGTGTTACTATATTTGGGCAAAATGGTCAGCTCCTAGACTCAGTGATCGCGAAAAATTATTGTTTCTATTTTTTTGTCTGATTAACCCTAAATTCATTAAATCACAGCAAACTTTATTAGTTTAAAGGTATAAATAATGATCCGCTGATTATTCCTGCTGACCGGACTTTTCCTTAAAGGGAATAGTACACCCAAAACACTGATTAGCCTTCATTTCTACTCACCCCCATGCTGAACAACACTCTGGAGTACTTTTTTGGATATCTCAAATGCATCTGGAGATCCTGGGAGGCCTATCTGGTTAGCGTCTGCTGACATTCCAAATAATGGAGTCTATGGCTTCCTCGGTAGACAGAGAAGGTCCATAAAGTCCACAAAAAGCCCGTCAATATATTCCTCCATACTGCTCGGCCCAATGTATTCCAAGTGTCCTGAGTGGTAGCATCCAGAATTTACTAGAAGAAACTTAAGTCATTTAGAATGTTTTTTAGAGCATAAACAGTAGTGTATAGGATTTCCTAAAGCGGCGTTCACAACTCTCCACGGAAACCGCTGCAGACCAAAACCAGATGAAAGTGCACATTCAGCGTCTGCTCTGCCGCATAATGCAAGCGTAGAAGAAGAAATGTGCTGCTTTACCTGTGCAAAGAAAGAAACAACGAAAAGAAAAAAATGTCTGAGGACTTCAGTGTTGAGGAAGAGCATGAGTTCTTTTGCCGCAGCTGAATGCGAGACTTTCATCTGGTTTGGTCTGCCGCTGTTTCGTGAGAATGCCGTGGAACGCGCGCTTTTAGGAAATCCTATACACTACTGTTTATGCTCTAAAAACATTTCCTAAAATGACTTTTGTTTTTCAAGGACACTTGGAATACATTGGACGAAACAGTATGGAGGAATATTGACACGCTTTTTGTGGACTTTATGGACCTTTCTGCCTCGGGCCATAGACCTCCATTATTTGAATGTCAGCAGACAGCAAGAAGTTTTCTCCCAGATCTCCAGATGCATTTGAGATATCAAAAAGTACTCCAGAGTGTTGTTCAGCATGGGGTGAGTAGAAAATGAAGGCTAATCATGTTTTGGGTGTACTATTCCTTTTAAAACAACACATTTGAAGAAGAACTGCAAAGCTAAAAGCAATAGTTAAAAAAATAAAGATCTGCTCTGTCACCTGGTTTAGTCATTTGATGCTGGAGCAGAGCTACCAGCTGAACATTTCCATGGATTACTGGAGGCTTGGAAAATAACAGATATTCAATCAGTTCAGTATGCAGGCCCTGGAGCAAAGGTGGAAAAGCAGTCAATGGCAGGATCCTCCCTCCCCACCTACCACTAGGTGGCAGCCATATATGGAAGTCATGCGTCTTTGCAGTGTTAAAACACCAGAAATCAGGTTCATTTTACAGTGTTGCAGAATGACTACATTTAACAGTAAATTCATTGGAAACAGATGATTTAAAGCTCAGACTGGATGAAATGTTGATAATTCTCAATCAGTCTTGACTTTGACTGGGACATTTTTAGACATGAATAAGCTTTTTGTGTGTATGTGTGTGTGTGGGGGGGGTGTTTATGTGTGTATATAGTTGGTAAAACTCAATCTGGAAAAAAAAAAAAATATATATATATTTAAATGTATATAATTTATTATTTATATATTTAATATATACATATTTAAATTTAAATTTAAATATTTAAACATTTAAATATATATATATATATATTTATTTTTAATATGCAGTTTCCTGTCTGGCGATGTGGCAATAAGCATAATTGTCTTGATGCCAAAAAGTGCGCAACAGAGTTTGTTTTCACAACGTGGAGCAGTACGGCTGTCGCCATAGTGTTACGCTTGATTTAGACATATAAATAACTTTATTATAATTCACGCACTGAGTATTACATATTTTATTGACACTGCAATGTTAAGTTGAACAGGAAAGGAAAAACTAAAAAAGGAGAAAAGATGAAAGAAAGAGGAGATAAATCTCCCTTTTATATCTTTTATATTTTATTATGTTAGTTATATTTCTTTTTTTTTTCAGATTGAGTTCTACTGATTACACCATTTGTGGAAGTGATGCGTCTATATATATATATATGTATATATATATATATATATATATAAAATTTGAAAAATGAATTTGAAAAAACATACATATAGATAATATATTATATTTATGTTAGCAAATCTCTGTAATTTTTATATGCTAGCTTTAAGTTTAGTTTATGCCAGACGCATGCAAGAGGTCCGCACTGCCAATCTACATCATTTTTTGGAAAAAGTTGTAATTATGTGGACAGCTGGATGAGCTACAGGTCCTACTGCTCACAGTTCACAAATATAAACATCTAGACATTCTATAATCTAGCCCCAAAATATCACCAAAATGGAGAAAACTGGAAAGAAATTGTTGTTAGGAGGCTTTAAAAATGATATAAACAGCTGGGTACGTCCACGGGTTGTGTGGCGTCGTAAGCCGTGCAACATACAGCACAAAATGTAATAGGAAATTTTAAAAAACAAATAAAAACCTGGAGTAAAAATTCAATAAAAAAGATTAACTTTGCTGCTTTCACAGATTTGGTTTATTAGATCATTTTAAATTTTTAATTTTCTAAAATTTTTTTTTCTTTCATGTTCTATTTTCTTAATTGTACTTTATCAAATTGTGTTTTTCTTGAATTTTTTTGTCAGACTGAGTTTTACTAATTACATTATTTTCAGAATGAGTTTTACAGCTCACATTCTCTTCACTTCAAGCCCAAAAAATGACTCACTTAGACAATCATGTTAAATGTTACATTCATGTTATATATGTACATATATACAGAGTACATGTCAGACTTAATAATATTACTTCAGCGATAGTTTCAAGGTGTTGCTTTATTGTATATCTGCACCATGTTTTTTTGGTTGTGCTGTTCTTTTTGCATCTCGTTACAGGTGATGAAGCAGACTGAAAATGTTTTGTCATTATCTCCTTTCTATCTTTTTCTTTCTTTCATCTTTTCTCTTTTTTTTTTTTTTTCCTTTTCTTCTTCTGTTTTTTTCTGCTCTATTTATATTTGCAGTGTCCATATAAACTGTTAAACTCCCGGTGCATATTTTATAATAAAGCAATTTATATGCATGCCAAAACAAGTGGAGCTATATGGCAATTTCCTACTGCTCCACTTCAGGAAAGTAAAATCTGTTGGGCTCTTTTTGGCATCAAGACAACTATTCTTATTGCCACCTTGCCAGACAGGACACTGTTAAACAAAATAAATTTAAAGAATAAAAATTGAATTGAAATTTGACAAAAATAATATAAAAATTTAATTTTGAAAAAAAAATTAGAAAGCAGCATAGCATGCTTAGGAGGGAGAGGATGGATGGATGACAAAAAAATGAATAACAGAAGTTCCTCTAAAAACCCTATTTGATCATGAAAGTTTCATTTCTTAATCGCAGTTTTTAAAATTTCAGTTTAGAAATTGTGTTATTTGGTTGTAGCAATAGAGCAAAATAAGTATTCACTCCATAATGATACTAGAATAAGAAAAGGCTGTTCTTTAAACTGTGATAATTACGTAAAAATCCTTTATCAGATTGTCTTTTTAAGGAAATATCCGTCTTAAAACCATGTTAAAGAGCCGGAAATGGATGTTCCATCCATGGGAATGAGAGCTTTACTGCTGTGGAAGCGTCCAGCACCTAAATATTCCCCCATCTCTGCTTCCCCGCGAGCTACAGATGTTCTGTGTGTGGAAACTGGGTAAAAGGTCACCCTGCAGCTCGGAACAGGAGAGGACGTTTTGGGAAATTGAATCAGCGTCTGTGGGGAGGTGTTGATCAGAAACATGTGGTAACGTAGCCTGTGAACCAGGCTGATGCTCATTTATTTAAACCTTTTTAACATTTCAATCTGAATAAAAATTGAGTTTTACTAAGTTTCGGGATTAAACATTTCCTCTCTCCAGTTGGATGATTTGAGCTCATTTGAAACCAAACTGATCAAATCAAACTCCACACGAAGTCAAAAGCGAACACGAAGCGCTGATATTTTCCAAAACGTTTGGCTAAAAAGACGGAGACGTAAAATAAATGTGGATAAATCCCACCACGTAATGGCATGAAAACGCCGAAAAATGTATGCCAGGCCTTGTGAGAGTGGCGCTGTGGTGCCAAAGCAAAAAATAGGCTGACGAAATGTTGGGCATGCGCACTAATATTTATACATGAGTTGCCCTGCGGGTCCATTTTAAGTGGGTTCAGTCAAATTCAGGTGCTGAACTATGTGGTGCGATATTGCTCTTGTTCTTCCTGGAGATATTCCAGAAGAAGAAGATTCTGTTGTAAGCCCCACAGCAGGGTGAGTAGCATTAGCAGCAACGGCGCCATTGTTGTTGTGGGATACTGGTCGGCGCGATGCGTTGTTTAGAGGCTTAATGCCATGACGCGTAAGTGTAAAAACATAAATATGCGTGTTAGAGCGTAAAGATGGAAACGTAAAACGGCGCTTTGGAAATCTTCCCACTCTGGAAGGGGCTGAATAAAAAAAAGATGGATTTTACAGACCCCGAAAAGCGCTGGCAATCAGAGTGGATGAGAGGCTGGTTTGGTGAAAAATTTGTGCGTTTAGGCGGGGGTTGCGTCTTACCGTGTGGGCCGGGGCTTAGTCCGTGAGAGAGACACCCTGTCTACTTGCCCAAGACTAGGCTTAAAACCTTCCTTTTTGATAAAGCTTATAGTTAGAGTGGCTCAGAGAGCGGGGAGAGAGGAGGTTATCCTGAGCAATCGCTACAGTTATGCTGCTTTATAGGCTTGGGCTGCAGGGAGGACATGAAGATCACATATCCTCACAACTTCATTCTATCTCTGGCTTCTCCCAATTTAGCATTATTATCAGTTCAAAAGGCTTACTTTAGTTCTAGCCACGTTTTCCCATCATAGTAGTCTATTCTGGCCTGGTTCAGTTCAGCTGTGACACCATCCCAATGGGAGAAATCAGCTGGGCAGCTAACCATCAACATACAGATGATAGAGCTGGGCCTGTTTTTCAGTGTAGTCTTGTTTCTCTCCTAGACAAAGCTATGGGCTCAGCCTTTACTGTGACCAACTCTATCTGCTCTCTTTCATCCCTTTTGACATGAAAACTGTCTCATTGTTGGGGTGTTTAAAAGGATGCTGAATGTTAACCATGTGTGGTATGCCTCTGGCCTCCCTGGGGCTCCGAGTCTAATTTAATCTTGTGTTTACCTCTGGAAAGTCAAAGGTCTGAATCTTAAAAATAAACTTTAAACTACCTCAATGGGCGTTTATACCTTTAGTGATGTACAAAAAACCAATTTAATTACTTACTTTTTGGTGTTTTTAGAAGCGTATGGCGATCTGACCTTATTTTATTTTTTTTTGTATATGACTAAAGGGATAGACGCCCGTTGAGGTCGATTAAAGTCTATTTTTCATACCAAACTAAAGGGATAAACACAAATCTGTCTTCTTGCGCATGCCTATTGACTATGGGTATGCTGGTCTGACCAGGTATGCTCATCTGACAGAACACCCAGCCCAGATCATTACCCCACCACCACTCTGCTCAACAGCTGCTTCCATGTATTTTGTTTTGTTTGATCCAAAAGCAGTGTTTTATTATTTTTCATGTCAAGGCAAGGCAAATTTATTTTTTATAGCACAATTCAGTAGAAAGACAATGCAAAGTGCTTTTACATGATTAAAATATAGGAAAATAAAGACAGAATGGTGGAGCAAGTAGGAAAAAAATAAAAAATGCAGAAACAAAAAGGAATATTAAAAACAGTTGGACTAAATAACTAAAACGTTTTTAGTTGAACTGTTTACCTTTAACAATCGAAGGCAATCTAAACGAATTGATTTAAAGGTACACTATGCAAATCCAGTGTTGGGGATTTTCCAGCGAGAGGGCTCCCAGTGAGGAAAAGTAAAGGGTCACTGTGCGTAGCCACAATATGCTCCAACTGTTCTCCTGGTTTTCTCCGATCAAGCCGAAGGCTTGAGTTGTTTTGCCGGAAGCTGCGCGCAGACAGGCGAGCGCATATGTGAATGAGCATCTGACGCCACGCGCCCGCCAAGCAGCGCTGCTGCTGAGATGGAAAAACTGAATTTTGCTGCTCGACGCCCGGCACCAGCGTCAACCAATCAGAGACGCTGATCTGGGGAGCTGGCAGGAGAGGAGCACAGCTGATGATCAGAAGCGCTATAGTCACTCCTCTGAAACAGTTTATTGGCCTAAATTAACTTAAAATGCAAGAAATCTGCCGGCAGAATATGTTAGCTTTTATTATCACTGCTTGCAGTTTGGATTATTTAGATAAAAACACCTACCAGCTGCGGCGGTGTAGCGAACCGCGAGGAAGCGACCCGACAGAGGAAGGCTGCTGTTGAAAGGATTCCTACTGACGGCGCGCTGGTGTAGTATTGAAGTCCTGAGCACGGCATCACGACAGAAAAATATTGAAGAGCAGGATAATAATCTGGATGAACTGACTGCACTGATTACGAGTTTTTCAGGTGGATTTTTCTCACTTAAAAACATAATAAAACTACTTTATTCCCCACTGATCACAGCAAATAATATAGCTGCAAGGCAGAGATAGTGAAGATCCGCGGCCAACGCCGCGTCAGACACACTTTTGCACAGCGCAGCCAGGCAGCAAAGCTGCTTCAGCGCTGCGCGTCAGAACTAACTGGTACAAGCAGCAAAAATGAAGCAGCAGAGCTAGCGATTTTGCTGCTTTTGCTAGCGTCGATGGTGAAAGCAGCACTGCAACAAAAAGATTGCCACTGTGCTAACAGCGAACATGCTTTTAACTGGGGGTGTAGCAGGTTTCGCCCGTTAAAGCAAGACGACGACTCGTGAGACTTCTGAGCCTGTGGGTCGGGTGCTTGGTCGGGTGCTCCTGCAATTGTAGAATCGCGGTATTTCCCCTACAGACCACCAGAGCGGCCCGAGAAAACCTTTGTTCAACCTGGAAATGACTCATTTAATCGCACCAAAGCGTTATGGAACACATTAATTAACTGAAAAATGTTGCATAGTGGTGCCTTTAAAGGAACTCAGGCTTTCCGCACTTTTACAGTTTTCTGAAAGTTTGTTCCAGATAAGTGGAGCATAGGAACTAAATGCTGCTTCTCCATGTTTAGTTCTGGTTCTAGGTCTGCAGAGCAGGCTGGAGCCAGAAGACCTGAGTGAAAAACATTTTTTTCCAAATGGGTTCTGTGTTTTGTTCTCATGACGTTTCCAAAGCTTTCTTTCTCATTGTGAAGCATGAAATTTATAAGACTAACAGACAGTAGAGGTTGTTTTTTACTGATGTCGTTTCCTCTCAGCTCAATGCAAACTTTACTAAAGTCCCGGAGGTGCCCCCGCTCCTTGCCTCTTTTAATGAGCAGCATTTAATTGGCAGGATAGTCAACCACTTCACTCCTTTGGAAGCAGAGAGAGATTTTCCATACAGCTTTTTTAGTTTTAGTTTAGCGAAAATAAAATCCCACTAAAGCCGTGTTGTTTTTGGACATAGAATTGCTTTTGCTGCTTGTAAAAACTTAAAAAAGGGACCAGATGTTTGTTTTTTACTTCTTCCTCTTGTTTTTATGGGTAGAACTAGTGAATTAAAAGTGTGGGTTTTTGTTAGTGATGTTTTTATTGTCTACAATAATAGAAAATAATTATTTAAACAAAGAGACATGCTTGGAATGAGATTAAAAAGGACATGACTCAGTCTGTAATGGATACTGAGCTTTCACCTTTCACCTACTTAGTCTGGGCTGTGGACAGGAGAGGGTTAATGCAGCCCTTTCTCTGTGCATTGATCACAGACTGTGGTGGGCCACTGTCTACCAGGCGGGGGCTGTTAGGACCCCCCCTCTCTGTACCACTGGCACTCGGTTTGCTGTGAACTTTCCCCTGATTCTCACAGTCTTCACAATTTGCCGAGCAGCAGATCTTTAAACAAAGACACGTGGGACCGTTTCGTACACACCCTCGACTCCATGGCAACATTCAAGCCTTATGTCATCAGTGAGGAAATACAAGAAATCGCCACATTGTGTCAATTTTATTTAGCTTATTCCATCCGATGTGTCTCCAGCTTTAAAAAAAAAAATGCAAATTTTATTAAGATGAGAAATAAACTGATTTTTTGGCTGATTTTAACAACGGATAACTCTCACACTTTATTTTGTTTAGTAGCGGTCATATATGGAGTCAAAGAAATATGGAGATAAATCAGTCAAAATGCAAAAGATTAAATTTCAAACTGAAAATTTACACATTAAAAAAATAAATTCTTGAAAATTCAAACACTGACATTTCAAAATTCCCTTTAAGAAGTAAAAAAGGCAAACTTCTGAATTTTTTCATTTTTTAGCTAGGCGCTTTAGGATGGCGTTTCTCAATTTCCTTAAATGCAGTGTCACAGGACTCGTGTAGTATACCGAGTTTAATTCAATTCAGTTTATTTCTGTAGCGCCAATTCACAACTACAAAGTCATACTCAGGCTCTTTCCAGTTCACCAGATCATCCAGTCAGATTGATTCAGTTTTCTATCTAAGGAAAACCGAGTTTGATAGCATCGACTTCATTGACTCCAATACAATCCCCTCACACTAAGCATGCTTGTAGCGACAGTGGAGAGGAAAAACTCACTTTACAACAGGGAAGAAACCTCCAGTAACTTCCAGCCCGGTATGTTCTTGAGAAGAACAAACGGAAATTATGGACCTGCGAGGAGAACGGGGGAGCGCAGCATAAATGTGAGTCGAATTGGAACAGAAGCGTGCTGATGACATCATCACATCACGCTCTGCTCATCTGGAGCTGCATTTCACCTCCCTTTATTATTAGTCTCTAGATAATATTAAATTATTACTTTTTCATTTATTTGGGGAATAATGATGAACACATTCAGTTAAACAAAATCAAATTAACATTTTGCCAAATAAACAAAAATATATATACGCCATTAGAGCCAACGGTCAGTCACACCGCGGCTATGCAGAAGAAGCTGGCGCAGGCACGGGAGGCAGTGCGTTAGCCCCTGGCTAGTTGCACAAGCAAGGAATAACCATTGGGTCATTATTTATACCCACTAAACCAATCACGGCTGCGTGGTGATTTTAATGAATTTTAGCGTTCATCAGTAAAGAATAAAAACCGCCAATTTTTAAGTTTCTGCGATTACTGAGTCCGTGGCGGCCATTTTTACTGAAAATATGGTAACCCCTCCCTCCTGCCATCTTCCAGCAGTGGCGTCACGCGGTCGCGGTAAACTAAGCGCCATTCTCCCAGCTTTACAAGCTCAATCCGTGGGGAACTTCTGGGCCGCATCTGCGAAATCAACAACAATTATTGAAGATTTCCAGAGGACTTCACCATTGAAATTTATGAGAGCTATAGTTGCTTTGGTTGCGCAGTGGTTGGCGCGCACAACCCATGTAGCTAAGGCCGCGCCTTAGTCCTAAACCCCGTGAACCTGTGGTCCTGACCTGTGATCTGCTGCATGTCTCTCCCCTTCTCTCATACCCTCTCTTTCTTGTCAGCCACCCCAGTGCTGTAACCCCAGTTTCCGCTACAGCTCTTTTTGCAAGGCTGTGAGTAAGATGACTGTCTACGTGCATAGCAGCTGGATAGCACTGGAATACATCGGGGTAAAGGGGAAAAAGAGGATTATTCCACCTTTCTGATTCCTGATCTTCTACACCCAGCCGAGGTTGAGTGGATTGGATAAATACAACTTGAAGAGGGGAGGATTTTGCCATCGAACTTCTGTGCCAGAGAAAAACCGTAATATGTAGCCAACATTTTGGAAGAAAGAATGTTTTCAAGATGACTTGAATAATGGCGCGTTGTGACTATGACACCAGATACAGCACTGGGACTTGATCAGCAGGCCGATACCGCACCGTGGCGTCACAAACCAGTAGGTGGCTTGTGAGTGTGGTATCAGTGAAAGCACATTCACATGCAAAATTACTCGCTCTACGAAAGAAATCATTTATTGAACTGGATGGAATAATTTCATATTTAAAAAGTACTTTCAGAAATTTGACTTCTGAATATGGCGGACTTCTCCTTTAATAAAAATGGCCACCAAGCTTTAAAAGCTACAGTGTGAATGGCTTTTATGGCGACATCTAGCGGTCAGACTGCGCAGCTTTGAAGACATATTCCACGCTTCTCCCCCAGCAATGCGGCGGCGTTCACGAGGACAAAATATCTGGCCTGACGTCCACATCACCCTACGCTATCTCAAGTGATGAGGGTTTTGTTTACACATGGAGATATTTACAGATAGTATTTCATTAGTCATTTATAGGTATAGATTTCA
>JAGKQL010000121.1:145882-167280 GCA_018398635.1 Cyprinodon brontotheroides
TGTAGACTTAAGATAATGAATTTTCTACATCGTTGTAGCGTTTTGGCGATCTGCATGTCGCTAGTTTGTTGGCTCTCGCGCTGCCGTAGCACAAAGATGTCTGCCTCCATGGCTGCGAGACCCGCTCCTATGTAATTATAAATAGCAATTCACTAAGGCAGCAAATATTAAGGTTAAGAGGCTGAGCTCGTAGATGATGATAAATAACATAGTTATGTATAATATATTACATTTCTGACTGTATATCCCTGTAATTATTACACACTGTAGCTTTAAGACTTCAACGAGAAGCTGCTGGTCGTCACATTTTTACAAATGGATAAAACAGCTTTAATTTTACATAAGGTTGATGCCTAAAGTCTCAGTTAGCAAACCAGTTTACTGGTTTACTGAATCATCATCTCCTCTTCAATGTTATAAAGGGGGGACTCTTTCTGTTTTCTTTAGCTCTTAAGAATGTTTTGTCAGAAACAAAAAAATATATATGTTTTTTTAAACAAATAAAAAGATTAAAAGTGAAAATGACATATTTTTTCCATACTCGCTTATTTAACTTTAACTCCTCCTGACCAGTAAGTGGCGCTGTCATACTCACATGGTCTAGTTCTTTACTATTTGCGAGCCAGTTTCTGGATCCACTAATGCTAATGTTTCTCTAAACCAGCAACAACCTTTAAAAGCTTTACCAATGTTGCCTCTTTTTTATTAGTTTTTCTTATTATTTCTCAGCTCTATCATGGAGCTGCTAGCACCAAGCTATATCTGCACTGGAAAAAAATCGAAATCTAGATAAGTTGTGTTTGCTTAAAATAAGTGTATTTGTTCTTGGATTTAGTAGGTAAAAGAGAGATTTTGCCAATGTAACAAGACAATTTACACTTACAATAAGAAAACACAACAACATTGTCTTATTTCAGGTGCATTTTATCTAATTTTCTTATTTTAAGAGTAAAAATACTCATTCCATTGGAAAACTATCTCATTTACCTACTCAAATTAAGGGTAAATATACTTAATTTAAGAAATTTCTACTTATTTTTAGATCCTTTTTCCAGTGTGGCTCCAGGGACTTTCACCTCCTATTCCTAATGATCTGATCCTTTCATGTCAATGTTGGCATCATAACATGAAGTTAACATTTATACATTTTGGACTCTTCAAAATCAATAAAAATGCATTTATATACTTTTTTTTTTTTCAATAAAATTGACATTTTTATTCTGCATTGCTTCAGACATTTTGTGGCTGTTTTATGTTAGAAAAAAGATCTATGTCCTTTAATATCTGATCTGTTCCTGTTATGGTAATTACATTTCTTTTTCTTAATCCTCCTGCTTAATTTGGTAATATTATTAAGGAAACTGTTTAAGTAAGTAATGTTTATTTATGGAGGGCACAAAGTGCTTCACAAACTTAGAATATAAATAAAAATATATATATAGTCACAAAAGACATGGTCAGAAAACAACCCTTAATAAGTTTTACAGATAAAATGGCAGAAAATTAACTCATATGTTAGTTTGAACAGATAAAGATTCCATTTTTGATTCTGAAATCCGCCTTAGAGATGCGGAACCGATTTGTTTTCATCTTTCTTCAGACATTTTAAAATGTTTCCTGTGACTCCTTGCATCTATGGAACAGTTAGAACAAACTGACCGACCATTCAGACTCATCAGCTTGTATCTGGCCCCTGATATCACTATCAGTCCATTCAGGGTGTTCCTGTGCTGCTAAATGGATAAACTATCTGGAAAAGTCACATCGTTTGAACTCAGCTGTGATTCAGCTCCGCTTCTCGAAGATGGGAGGATGACTGTTTGCCATCAGCTGATAGAACAGACCTTTGTGTTATATCATCAGGAGCTGAATGACATGAAAGCTTAACAGAGAGATGGAGGAGGAACAGAAACCTGAGAGGAGCTGCACCCCTCCCTCCGCTTGCCTGGCCAATGGCAGGCAGCTGCACAGCTTACACTGGAGGGCTGGGAAACTATAAAACAGTAGAGCTGTGTCTGTGGATCCAGGAGCCTCAGCTCTCTGAATCACAAGAAACTTTGACAGGACACAGTTTAAGGGGGCGTCTCAGCCATTCAGCAGCAATGAAGACCTCCCTGGCAGCTCTGACACTCTGCCTGCTGGTACTGATGGTCACAGCCTTCCCCTTTGAAAGGAAGGGGGCTTCGCCAGGACGCACCCAGTACGCAGCGCAGGATGACTTCAATATCATCGCCCACGGCCTGCTGCAGCTGGGCCAGAACCTCAAGGAGCATGTAGACAAAACCAAAGGTCAGATGAGAGACATTTTCACCAAGCTGAAAGCTTTTAACCGCTCCATGGCTGAGCTGGGGAAGGAGAGCCAGAGGCAGCAGGCGGAGGGGGAGACCCTGAAGACTCGAGCTGTGGGGATGGAGAACAGAGAGGGACAGCTGATCAATGTCACATCCGAGCTGAGAGAGAAAGTGGAGGAGATCCAGCAGGAAAGGAGGACCATGAGTGAGAGGATGAGCCGGCTGGAGGAGAGGGTGGACAGCATGCTGCAGGGACACATGAGCCCCGGTGCCAGGAACAGCAGTGATGGACACAGCATCCAGGTGAGAGTGAATCCATTAGGGGACTGGAGGTGATTTGATGTGGAGACGGTAACTTCGTTTTTGGGGACTTTTTTCTTCCTACAATACATTAAACTTGAAGCTGTTTATGCCGGTGAAGATTCTCAGTCATCCAGGTTATAGTCATTCCAAAAAAGGTTAAAAAAAAAAACTGAACTTGGACACTGTTTCCAAGATTGAAGATGTTTCGCTTCCCATCTAGGAAGCTTTTTAATTCAAAATGTGACATTTATGACATTTCTATGAAAAAGCTTCCTGGATGGGAAGCAAAATGTCTTCAAACTTGGAAATAAAGTCCAGTGGATTGTTTTTTTTTTTTCCTTTTTTAATTGAAGCTCTTTACTTTTACTATAGAGGTCTGCAAGGGACAAAGTGTGCAGTGCGCACTAAATGACAGCATTGGGTGGTAAGCAGCTCAAGGGAATGAAAGGGGTCGTGCAGTACGTGCAGGGAGACTTAAGGCTGCAGACAAAGGGTTCTGGCTGCTTTAGATGATAGAAGAACTAAATGGGTTCCTAGCGCCCGGGACTTGGATGGTGAAATGCTGAGAGGCAGCAGATGGCTGCTTATAAAAGCAGAATTTATGAACACAATTTCAAAGCAGTTACATAACCACAGCTTAAAGTTCAGTTAGTCTCTGGTTTTAAGTTGAACCCAGCCGGCCGCAGGTTGTTTAGTTTGGGTTCATTTTTACGCACGGACCTTTTTCTGGAGCAGTGTTATCAGAAAGATCTAAAAGGTTTTTATTTGTGTTGCTTTTTTCTTTTAGCTCATGCTGGAGACTCAGAACAGGCGCATCGATGACCTGGTGGAGCGCATCAGGCTCCAGCAGGAGAAGCTCGACAAGCAGAACATGCGCATCAGGACGCTGCAGGGTCAGGTGAGCCGCGCTCAGACGCAGCGCGTAAAAACAAGGTTCTCTGATGGAGAAATCTTCTCCATTCATGTTTCTTTTTCTCGGTGTTTTATCTTCAGATCAAACAGCCCGGAAAGAGGCCATCACCGCGGAGCGGCAGCAACGCCGATGGCGCAGAGGAGCAGCGCGACTCCCCTCTCGGTAAATAAAGCCCCGCAGTGTCAGAGATCCCCCTCCCTTCACACCGACTTAAGTGGACTGGACCTAATCTGACGCCAAGTGTGGCGAACCATCTGTTGGTTGAGGACAGAAAGAGGCTTAAATCACTGACAATTAAAATCAATCTAATCGCAGAAACGGCAACAGGTGGATTTTCTGGATCAACTGTCAACCAATTACAACTATTTACATTATTGTTATTTTTATAGCTTAAATAGCGTCAATGAAGCCAAACAGATTATCTGTATGTCTTAAGTTAATATTTAGGGCTTTTGTAATTGTATTACATTTTAATTTATTTTCTCGCAACGTATTTCCTGTCATATCCTGCTAATTTACGCAGAAAACGGATCTGATTCATTTCTAGAATAGAAATTGACAATCAAAGCAATGAAATAAAATCTTAGAATTCAGCATCCCAGTTTGATCCTATATTCCTAATGCAAACCAGTTAAATTTACCCCCTGGTGCCAACTGGTACACTGGAAAAAATCAAAATCTATATGTCATTTCTTCTTAAAATAACTGCATTCGTTCTTGAATTGAGAAGTTTAAAAGAGACATTTTGCCAATGGAAAAGGAACAAATTTACATTTAAAATAAGAAAACACAATTATATTGTCTTATTTAAGGAAGTGCATTTTATCTAAATATCTTATTCTAAGCGTAAAAATACTCATTCCCTTTATTGGCAGAATCATTTCATTTACCTACTTAAATTAAGGGTAAATACACTTAATTTAAGAATTTTTTTTATTTATTTTTCTAGATCGTTTTTCCAGTGTACAAAGCTATACACTGCAAAAATTATTGAAATCTAAATAAGTCATTTTAAGCTTGGAAATAAGTGCATTTTTAATGGAGGAGGGAAGTGAGACACTTTACCACTGGAACAAGACAATTTACATTTAAAATAAGAAAAAAAAATGACTTTGTCTTATTTCAAGTGCATATTACCGTATCTATTTTAATTTAAGAGTAAAAATACTAGTTCCATTGGCAAAAAAGTAAACATAACAACCTAGAAATAAGTAAACATTTCTTAAATTAAGTGTATTTACCTTAATTCGAGTAGGTAAATGAGATAGTTTAAATTTGGAATAAGTATTTTTACTCTTAAAATAAGATAATTAGATAATATCTACTTGAAATAAGACAATGCAATTGTGTTTTCTTATTTTAAATCTAAATTGTCTTGTTCCCTTGGCAAAATGTCTCTTTTGTATCTCCTCAATTCAAAGAACAAATGCACTTTATTTTAAGAAAAAAATTGACTTATTTAGATTTAGATTTTTTTCAGTCCACAGTCATGTGTCGCAGACAAAACAACAAAACTGTATAAAATGATAAATTTTCTCCCCATAGATTTCTTGAATAACCTGAAACCCAGTCTTTAAACTTTCCCCCAGTTGTTATGTGTCGAGATATTTAATTTCACCCAATCTTTACTGTATTTACTCAACATACTGCTGAGAGATCATGTTGTTGAAAATAGTCTGTAGAAATGGGCAAGCTGTTTTGTGTTTTTTTTTTTTTTTACAGTTATAGCCATTCAAAATGGCCCTTCCCAGTCGAATGCCAGCAGAATGGCTGCAAAAACCCTCCAACTTCCAGCCAATGGCCTTCTACTGGGCGTGCATCTTTTTTTTTTTTACTCCGACTCCACCCCTTTCACTGAATTACAGAGTCTGACTAAAATTATGCTTCTCTTTAGATCTTAATGTTCACAAATCATGACAGAAAGAATATTTTAGTACAAAAATTGATGTTTAAAAAGGAATTGTAGGAGATCAGCCAAGGAAATGAAGGAAAGTGGGGAAATTTTGAATGGCTACTACTGTAAAGGAGTCTTTGACATTTGCATAAAGCAAGTCCAAAGTTTATTTTCTCTGATTCAGCAGCTGACATACTGTTGGAACGTTGACAATTGACAGTGTAACAGTGAGGCGTGATTAAAATCACCTGTTATTTCCACAAATACATTGTTTTTGAAAAGAATGCAATCAGTAAAACTCAGTCTCACTCCAATATCAGAAGAAAAAAACAAATCTCCAACCCACTCTTCAGCTTTCTCCTCGCTATTTATTAAAGTCAGAGGGGGGGTCCCTAGTTACACAAGCTGAGGTTGCGCTAAAGGAATAGGAAACAAGAAATACAATTCAATTTGCAGCCTCAGTGAACAGATCAATTTGCATTTAAATGTCTTGCGGTCAAATGGTCCGAGAAACTCCTGGTTTCGTTAAGCTTGAGCAATATAGTTGACCTATACTGCTTGTGCAACACCTCTCTGGAACAGTAATATGTCACATATCTTATACATAATTATTCCAACACTTTTCTATTTCCTTCTTTTAAATGTTTTTTTTTTTTTATATTTTGAATGGCTACTACTGTAGATGTCTGAAATTCAGAAGCAATTGTAATGCTTCATTTAGATGTGAAATAAATACTGAAACTGGAATTCCAAAAACTAAAAACTGAGTCAAATTTAAATGGAAATATGATTCATGTAAAACTGGAAAGCTGCTTCTGGATGTGAATCAGCTGAAAGGTGCCTAGAGTCCGGACATAATGGACATAAAGAGGAGAACACTAAAGTCTTCAGAAGAAATGGCCAAGTTTCCCTGGCAGGGATCCAACTGGGAGAAAGTTCAACAGTCTCAAAAAGAGTTTCAGTCAGGGTCAAGCATCTTTAGTGGATCACTTAGAGCGGAGAGGAAAGATAGTCTGGGGAGGCGGCGTATATCTGAGACTCTGTGTTTTCACTGATAACACTTCCCTCTGAGCCAAGGAGGAGAAAAATGGGGAAAGCCAGTCTAAATTTATCTCCGAACCTCGTCCCACTTTTTATGGCATCAGGCTCAAAACAAACGTGTGGACTTCCCTCCTGAGTGAGCAACCTTTCCCCCAGATGTATCAACCCCCCAACCCCTGCTGTTGTGGACTCCTTTTCCCTCCCCCCCTTCATCCCTGAACAAGACAAAACCCCTCCTCTGTGTCTCCCAATGGTATGAATGGGAAGTGTGCCAAAGTTCAGGAGATCCTTCTGACCCCCCCGCCCTACGGTCACCCTGCAGCCCTCATTCCTTTGGAGTACAGGTGTCAATCTTTCATCAGAGGCAAACAATTCTACATATAAACAACTAATTTCCACATGAGTAATGAAAAGTTGTTGCCTCGCAAAGCAAACTAAAGCACCAAGTAGCTCCAGAGTCTCTGTTTCTAGATATCTTCCCTTAAGACCCCGCCCCTCCCCATACATTACCATCTGATCACTCCCCATGCATGCAGCAGCCATGCACACCTACGTCACCAACCGGCCGCTTTGCACGTGAGGGAGGTGTTTTAGGTCACAGACAGGGGGAAAGGGGGGAGGATGAGGAATGTAAAGGGTGACTGCCATGTAACCCTATAGGTTGCAAGGCCAAACAGCTGTAAAGAGGGGGGAGTTCTGCTTGGGAACTGGGGGAAAGGTCATGTTTACAACGGAGACGCTCTGTTGTTTTGAAAGGTTTTTATCAGGTTCATTTCAGTATCTCCGGACTCTTGCGATAAGCTGTCTCTGAATGGCAGAGTTTTATTTGCAAACACTCTGCCCTCCTAGAGTTTGGCAGAGGGAGCAGAGTTCAAATTATTCTGGACTGTCCTCTCAGTTTTATGATATTCGATGTATTTTCACCTAAACAAGTTTTTTGTCGTCACTTCTGGGGTGTAGAGGATGCAACATATATGCCAAGCATTGTCATGCCTCCTGAGGACTGCAGAAACCCGCCTACATGATGTTGCTGGACAAAATATCTTACACCCTTCACAGGTCGCTATCCTGGAAGAAGCCAAAAAGAGAAAAAAGCTAAATCCAACACATCTGTCCAGTTAGATGCCTCCTAGATTTTGCGTGCCTCAAGTAGTGTTACAGTAGGAGCCATTCAAAATTTCTCCCCTTACCTTGATGGGCCCTTGGCTGGTCCCCTACAATTCCTTTGCAAACATCAATCTTTGTACTAAAATATTCGTTTTGTCATGATTTGTGGACATTAAGATCTAAAGAAAAGCATCATCTCCTGGTCAGACCCTGTAATTCAGTGAAAGGGTGGAGTCAGAGTAATAAAAACATGCCAGATAAGTCATTTTTTCTTAAAATAAGTGCATTTGTTCTTGGATTGAGGAGGTAAAAGAGACATTTTGCCAATGGAACAAGACAATTTACACTTAAAATAAGGCAACTAGTGGCTGAAAGTTGCATCTGGAAAAACAAATTGAGTAGGTAAATGAGATAGTTTGCCAATTAAATTAGTATTTTTACTCTTAAAATAAGATAATTAGATAACATGCACTTAAAATAAGACAAATACTTAAGTGTAAATTGTCTTGTTCCATTGGCAAAATGTCTCTTTTTTACCTCCTCAATCCAAGAACAAATGCACTTATTTTAAGAAAAAATGACTCATCGAGATTTAGGTTTTTTCCAGTGTAGATATTTCGGTAGCAAAGTGAGACCAACGTGATCTCGCAAGCTTTCAAGTTTTCACTAATAAATCAGTCTGGAGACTCTCTGATAAAGAACATTTGGAAACACACACCACACCGAACGTCCAATCCGGCGTTGGCTTTGAGGTGGGTTGAGGTGTGACACGAACGAGAAGTGCGACAGTTCAGTCCTAGTTAAACATGGTAGCTTCAGCCGGCGAAACTAGCGCCAGAGCGTGGCTATCAAAGCAAGTTTTATCGAAATGACAGAGAATTTCTTCGACTGAAAGAAGAGCAAAACATTGCTCTGGAGGCTTCTTTTTCTCAGAGTGAAAGATTAAAGTTTTTGCCTCTTCCCTCCCCGCACTCTCGGCGCTCTCGCAAGAGTTTGATCTATCAATTCAGCCCTCTTCGCTGCCGCTTGTTAGTACCGTGGGCCATATGCTTCGCTATCTGATTGGTTTATTTGGCCCGCTCTATCACCAAACATAGGCAAATCAGCTAACTAGTATTTTCGCCTTTCCCAAAAATTACTTCAACGGAAGGTTTCAGATGGATATGCGGTCCAACCATCTGGCGGAGTCAGGTTAGGATTTCTCTGGGATTGGAGGGAAGTTTGCCGCCATTCGGCTGGTGTTTGACTGGAAAGGCCATTTTGAACAGGCTGCTGGTGTAGAGTGGGGCTAGAATTCTCTTGAATGCTCGGACAATGAGTTATGTTGAAGTTTAAGCTGTTTAAATACAGGTAGAAGCCATACTGAGTGTTGGATCTATCTCTGTGATGTTGCAGAAATGGCCACAGACTGTCATGAACTGTTCCTGAGAGGAGAGACCACCAGCGGGATCTACACCATCCGGCCAACTGACTCCGAGCCTTTTAACGTCTTCTGTGAGATGGCACCTGGTGAGTGACCTGGAAGTTTTTCCCTTTCTTTGAACTTTTTTATTTTGTTCTTGTTTTTTTGTTTTTTTCTGGTCAACCTAACATTTGTTTGATCGTATTTCCGATGTCTCTCTGTTCAGATGGTGGATGGACAGTCATCCAAAGACGCCAGGATGGCTCCGTGGACTTTAACCAGCTGTGGCAGGCTTACGAGAAAGGCTTTGGCAGTCTAAATGGTAAATACTCTTTAGAGTTTTATCTACTTTCACTATGAGGTGTTATCTGGTCAGTGCAGGGTCAGGGTGAATCTCGTTTAATTCTTCTGAAGGCCTTCAGCAGCTCATGGTACTGGGTATAAAGACAGTGAGAGACGCGGGAAGGAAGTGCATTCGTTCTCGGATTGAGGAAGAAAAAGAGGCATTTTTCCAATTTACATTTGAAATGAGAAAACACAGTTGCATTGCTTTATTTCAAGTGCATATTATCTAATTATCTTATTTTAAGAGTGAAAATACTCATTCCTACTCAAAATAAGGGTAAACACATTTAATTTAAGACATTTTTACTCATTTCTAGATCTCTTTTCCAGTCTACAACATATGCAAAGATCTTGAGCTTTGGGTTGTTTTGGACTAATCCTTTTCTGTTCCTGTTCAGGGGAGTTCTGGTTGGGCTTGGAAAACATTCACGCCATTGCCAAAGATGGGAGCTACATCCTGTGTGTCAAATTCTCAGACTGGTCAGATGACATGGCTTCTGTCTGCTTCGCTCTTCAACTTAGTGGAAGAGAAACCAACTATACACTGTTGGTCAAGGGGGTTGGTCCTGATGATAGGCTTCAGAGCTCCTTGACCACGGACTCAGCCACCGGCCTGCCTTTCTCTACTCAGGACCGAGACAATGACTGGAAAGCTGAAAACTGTGCCAAATACCTTTCCGGTAAGTCCTAACAGGGGCGTCCATGTTACACAGATTCTGGCAGCATGCTAACCAAATCTGATTCTGTCTCTGAAGGCGGTTGGTGGTTTAGCAACTGTGGTCGCTCCAACCTGAACGGACGATACTTCCAGAGCCCTCCTCCTAAACAGCGGCACCAGAGGAAGCAAGGCATCTTCTGGAAGACCTGGAGGGGACGCTACTACCCCTTGAAGTCAAGCACAATGATGATTGCTCCTGCCGCTATCAACAAGTCCTAAAGAGCTAAAAATGGCAAAGAGGAGGACGATGTTAGGAGAAAGGAGCAGATTCTTGACTGCCTTTTTCATTCTTGTACCTGGGTTTTTGTTGTAGATACACCCAAATATTTGGTTTTTCCTTTGTGAGAAACCCGACACCAGACCCACAGGACTGAAAGCAGAGGAACAAGCAAACTCATATTTAAAGACATTTTAGTGATCTATTGTGTTAAAAGACAAAGATTTCTTATCGTTTTGTAACTGAGACTCAAACTAAACATGCAGTGGAAAATTTTTCAGATATGTTTATCCTGATGAGGTTTCCTTCTGTAGATGTGAGCAAGTCTCTGCTTGTATTCTGAGCTGGGAGTCATCAAGCATTTTCCAACAAGCTCAGACGCCTCTGTCGGGGTGATGAGGCTTACTGCTGAGGTTTAGTAATTAGCAAACAGGGATATTAGACTGAAATTATCTGCAGAACTGCTATGTTTTTGTGCATAATATGCGCACAAGTGAAATGCTGATTCAAGAAGCTTTTAAAACCGCAAGCTGTGGTCCAAATAGACTCTTAAACACAAGCAGCTGCTTTCTGGCATAATAAAAATGGAGTTGGATGACCTGGTATACTGACATCAACTAGCTTCAGGCTATGCTAACCCTTAAATTGCTCACTGTTGCTGCCTCTTGTTACCACATGCTTTATTCTCTATTATTAAAACTCAAATGAAACTATTCTTCACAATTTTTTTATGTGGAGAGTCTGATATTTAGTCATATTGACTAGTACTTCAATAAATGAGTATGTTTGTACATATTTATAAAATGTTTTTTTTTTTTTTTTGAAATGTATTTGTTTCTAGTTTTTGCCCAACAATTTCAGAGTTTAATGTTTTAGACTATTTTTTATCATAGTTTTTATTTAAATACATTTTATCTATTATATGCTGCTTTCTATTTGTAATTTATGTTGTGGGTTTTTTTTTTTGGTGACAATTTTGGCCACATTGAGCCAATAAAGTTGATTTGAACAAATCTGTGATGATATCTGGTGTTGCAGCAGTCCACACCCTGTGACTAGCACTGGTCTTGATGGTTCCTGTTCTTGGTTAACCCCTTTATTTTTCCTTGGATTAAAAGTCACTTACTTACTGGAAGTAATAGCGCTTACTTTGGCATAAAAACAATGCAAGTTCATTGTATTTGAAAACATTAGCAAACAATTAATGCAATGGCGATAGTTTTATGCAACGTTAATGCTGCACAAAATGATCACGTGATGACGAAATACACCCGAACATCCGCCCTACCCCTTAGATCCCTCAATCTGTGAGTGATCTGGCCTGTTTGCTCCTCGCAATTAGTCATTCCTTTCACCTGTCGTTTCAACATACTCTCATTATCAGTCGCGTATGAAATGCGTGCGAAAGTTATGCATACTATTTAGATGCGTTTTGGGCGTTAAAGCTCCCGATGATGCTTTGGCGGCTGGCGGAGCAGAAAAAGCAGATCGCGGGCGGGGCGTAAAAATATAAGGAAAAAATGAATTGCAATCATACACTTATTCATGTCTCTATACTTTCGTTGCTTGTTGTTTTATCTTAGGGTTAGGGTTAGAGCTAGTATGGTATATATTCTCTATATTCGTGAATGGTGCGTCGGATGCGCATGCGCATCTGACAAAGCATTCACGAATCTAGAATATAAATTATAATACCGATTTCATCTGCGATAATGAGGGTTGATTAGTTTTCCCTCCCTGCCTCAATTATAATTTATTCACCTACTCACCTGTTTCCTCTTGGTTATATTCAGTCCAGCCTGAGCATTTGTTCGGTGCCAGACCAATATGCTAGCGTTCACGAGGAACAGCTGGCGCGACAAGCAGCGGTTACATGCAAAGGGAGATCAATGGTGTGTAGCGTCAAAGCCAGCTTTCAAGATCCCTCTCTTGGCGGCGTTTGGCAGCAGGCGCCCAGCGGTCTGAGCAGCTGAAAACCTCCCAGCGGCGTCGGTGGCGTCTGAGCAGCTGAAGCGGCGCATCTGGCAGCGTTTAAGTGGGTCAAGTGAGGCAGCTGCTGCAGCAGCAACTGGAACGAAAGTGACGTTTGAGCATCTGATGCGCTTGTGCGCCTCATCAACCAATCAGAAAGAAGCTGGAATATCTGGGAGCTGGCAGGGGGAGAGCACCCACAGCGCTGATGACACGAACTTGCAGCTCTGATTACTCCTGCTTAAACAGTTTGATATTAGCATAATTAACCCAAAGTATAGACATCTGCCGGCAGAGTATGTTCGCTATTATTATCCTGGTGCATGCAAACTGGGATTATTTAGATGAAAAACACCAGCTTACGCCTTGATAAGCCTTGAGCGGCGACTCCGGCCAGAGGCTACCTGTTGAGGAAGGGATTCTTTTCTGTCGGCACACCCGTCCGGTATGTGGGGGTCTGGCTCGACAAAATAACGATGGGGGCTGAAGTTGTAATCTGGATGAACTGACGCTGCACTGATTAAGTTTTCAGGTGTATTTTTCTCACTTAAAACATATTAAAAACTACTTTTGCATTCCCACTGATCACAGCAAGTATAGCTGCAAGGCAACAGACAGGATAGTGAAGCTCCGTGGCGCGCCTCGGACACACTTTTGCACCGTGCGGTCAAGGCAGCAAAGCTGCTTCAGCGCGCTTATCAGAACTCACTGGTACAAACGCAGCAAAAAATGGAAGCAGCAGGCGATTTTGCTGCTTTTCCGGTGTGAGCGCAGCATGACTGTTTATTCGGATTGATTTCTCGGTTCATGTCCTGGATCTCTGGCAGCCGTGGAAAGAGGTTTTGTGTTTGTCTCGTCTCCTAGTAGGTCACTGTTCCTCCCTGATAGGTCCTCAGGTTTTGGCTCTGGCTGGCGGGGAGGTTCAGTTTTATCAGTAAGCCTGGCTCAAGCTGGAGACCAGTTTAAAAATCCTGCATCAAGTTCTGGTTCGCGTCGTGTCTCGGCTACCCTCTTCCACTGAACGGCTGCCTGTCTGCACCTGATCCTCTCTGCTCCTGTGCGTGACCACTTGGTCATGCTGGACCCTGTCAGACTCTGAACCTGTCCTGGAGCTCTGTTATTGCCTGGAAGCCTGGATACACGTATTTCCTCCCTTCAGTGTGTGAGATTGGGCGTTGCCCGCCCTCCTCCTGCAGTGTTAGGTGAGCCTCAGCTCCACTTCAGTTTTTGTTTTATTTTAATAAACTTTTTGAACTTTCCTACTGACCGTCACTATCCTTGAATACTGGGTCCTTCTGTCCTCGTTTCATGACACAATCACTATATTCAATTCAGTTGTTACAACTTAGTTTGCAATGCAATGAATTTAATATAACATTCCGACTTTAAACTCGTGATTTTATTATTTTATTCTCATATTAGTATTACCTTGTTCTAGAAATGTTTTGACTTCAAATTCATAATGTTGAAATTTTATTCTTGTAGACTTAAAATTCTGGCTTTATTTTGTTGACTTTATTCTCATAATTTTAGGACTTTAATCCTGTAGACTTTCTGTTATGTTTTAAATTTTTTCATAGTATTATTTTATCTTTCATGATGTAAAAAATATAAATTTCTTAATATGGTTAGTATGTATATACCTCTCATTAGTTGTGCACCAAACAGGTAAATATTATAACCACTGATAAATGAAGTAAATAACTAAATATTATCTCTTCATAATGGCTCCTGTTTGCAGGCAGGGTATTAAAAAATGGCTGCATCCCAATAATCAAGCTTCCATCATTGTCTCCCTTTATCCATAATTTGGTTAAGCATGCATCTAAGCAGACTTTGTCAAAGTATATTTGAACTACAGTTCATTTCTGCCTGTTATATTAACCAAAAACGTGAGACGATGATGTAACCCAAATTGTCCCAAATCTCCAAACATGGATGCTTGCAACCGGGGCATTCGAACTTTTATGTGCATTATGACAAAGTACCCAGTTCATAGAAGGGTATTTCTGGGTATTATTGCCCTTCCTGGTTCTTTAAGTAAGGGTGTGTTTGTTGGCTGCAAAGGTTGTTGGCTCCTCCTGCTGGAAAGACATTGCTTGTTGTGTTTATGGGAGTTCTGCAGAAAGAACCAGCTGAGTTATCAACTGAGAGCTGCTCAGTATCACAGTGACTTTAATAAAGCAGGGGTGAGAGCAAAACCGATTCCTGAATGTTCTTTCAGACCGCTATAAAACATAAGTTAGCTGGAAAATGTCATGTGTCAGACACCAGCAGTGTAAGGGGTTGTGCAAATTTAACTAGGATTAAGCATGAGTACCGGTAGGTTCAAGCATCTCTGTTGCTTCTATGGGATCTTCTGATCTGCAGTGCAATCAATACATGCTGGTTGCATGTTAGAGATGATGTTTGCAAGAATAGAAAAACATTAGAAGCTCAGAGGTGTCAGCTTTTGGTGGCCTTGCAGTTAGTGCATCGAGCTTTGAATCCTGAGCCCCACAGGTTGCCACTCAGGGTTCTGGAGCCAGACCCCGAACCCCAGACTGATCCTCTGGAGCTGCACATTAGCTGGCAGCCTTAAAAAAAAAAACTATTAGGAAGTTGCAGCCTAGTTCTTAGGCCATAGGGCTTGAAATCCTAAAGTTGAGTCCAGTCGCTGAGCAAGACACTTAACCGTGGACCGCCATTGCTCCCTGTGCGCCCCACGATGGCACCCCTCACTGCAGAAATAATCCAGAAATAACTCAAAATGTCTTAAATTAAGTTTATTTACCCTTGATTTAAGTGGACAAATAACATGATTTGCCAATGGAATTAGGATTTTTACTCTTAAAATAAGGTAATTAGATAATATACCCTTGAAAAAAGACAAATAGTTTTTTTTTTTATTATTTTAAATGTAATGTTTCTCGTTCCATTGGAAAAGTGTCTCATTTACCTCCTCAATTCAAGAAAAAAATTACTTATTTAGACTTTTTTCCAGTGCACTGCTCTCCACACTGCAAAAACAATCAAGTAAAGATTTCTTAAATTAAGTGTACTTACCCTTAATTTGAGTAGGTAAATGAGATAGTTTGCCAATGGAATGAGTATTTTTACTCTTAAAATAAGATAATTAGATAAAATGCACTTGAAATAAGACAATGAGATTGTTTTTTCATATTTTAAATGTAAATTGTCTTGTTCCATTGGCAGAGAGTCTCACTTTCCTCCTCAATAGAAAAAAAAAATCACTTATTTTAAGAAAAAATGACTTAATACAAAAAAGTTTTGCAGCACAACACTGCAAAAACAATCTAGAAATAAGTAAAAATTCCTTAAATCAAGCGTATTTTACCTTAATATTAGTAGGTAAATGAGATAGTTTGTCAATGGAATGAGTATTTTTACTCTTAAACTAAGACAATTAAATAATATGCACTTGTAATAAGACAATGCGGTTGCTTTTTCTTATTTTAAATGTAAATTGTCTTGTTCCATTGGCAAAGTGTCTCACTTACCTCCTCAATTCAAGAACAAATTCACTTAGTTTAGGAAAAAATTACTTATTTAGATTTACATTTTTTTGCAGTGAAGGGGATGGGTTAAATGCAGAGATAAATTCCTCTATTGTGAGATCATATTATCATTAATTGTCAGCGCTATGCACTTCCTTGCCTCGCCTAATAATCTGCTTCATCCATTGTGATCCTCCAGGCACCTGTGTCACCGTTGGAAATCTACGCAAGTAATTTTTTCTTAAAATAAGTGCAGTTTTTCTCCAATTGAGGACGAAAGTCAGAAACTTTGCCAATGGAACAAGACAATTTACATTTAAAATAAGGAAAAAACAATTGCATTGTCTTATTTCAAGTTCATATTATCTAATTATCTTATTTTAAGAGTAAAGATACTCATTTCATTGGCAAATCATCGTATTTACCTACTCAAAGTAAGGGTAAATACACTTAATTTAAGACATTTTTACTTATTTCTAGATCATTTTTGCATCATTAACCTTTTATTCTCTTTGGAGATCTTGATTTTTCCTGATCTTAGAATAAGTGCTTTAGTTCTGCTCTGATTACTGGTAAAACTAGCGACTTACCTTAGCCGCTTAGCGTGACCCTATGGGCCATTTGGATCATGTGTCTATGTATTTATTTGCATCTTTTCCCCTTCATATCTGTAAATGGCTTTGAAAAAAGGTGTCTCCCCTCAGATACTTCTTTAGAAACTGAGGATGAGAGTAGATTTCACCTCTGAACTATCTTAAGAATTATTGTTTTATACATTTTAATGGGGTCCAAAGTACACAAATATTTACTTTTGGTTATGATGTCAACATCATTACAAAGGAAAAGTAGGCTGACATCACATGAGACGAAGCTCAGGTGTTACCACGCTGGAAAAAAATCTAAATCTATATGTCATTTTTTCTAAAAATAAGTGCATTTGTTCTTGGATAGAGGAGGTAAAAAAGACATTTTGCCAATAGAACAAGACAGTTTATACTTAAAATAAGAAAACACAATTGCATTGTCTTATTTCAAGTGCATATTATCTAATTATTTTATTTTAAGAGTAAAAATACTCATTCCTTTGGCAAACTATCTCATTTACCTACTCAGATTGAGGGCAAGACATTTTTACTTATTTCTAGATCGTTTTTCCAGTGAAATAGCTTCTCACACTGCAAAAACGATATAAAAATAAGTAAAAATGTCTTAAATTAAGTGTATTCACCCTTAATTTGAGCAGGTAAATTAGATATTTTGCCAAAGGAATTAGTATTTTTACTCTTAAAATAAGATAATTAGATAATATGCAGTTGAAATAAGACAATGCATTTATGTTTTCTTATTTTAAATGTAAATTGTCTTGTTCCATTGGCAAAATGTCTCTTTTACCTCCTCAATTCAAGAACAAATGCACTTATTTTAAGAAAAAAATGACTTATCTAGATTTAGATATTTCGCAGTGCAAAAAAAGAAACAGAACAAAGAAAAAGTAGCTTAAGCTTGATTGTTTAAAATTGCATTCTAGTGTGTAACATATGAAAATGGGGTAACTTCTTTGTTTGGGGGACAAAATCTGAGCAAATTTACTCCCCAAACTTTTGTTTTAATGTTTTTTGTCACGTCTTGGTTGTGGTTTAGAAATCAGCGGTCCCCAACCTTTTTGCACCACTGACGGTTATATGTCGAACAATATTTTCAATGGACGACCACAAACCTTAAGGGGGTGCAAGAATCACCATCAAGTAAAATGATGAGACTTGGCATAAAATCAAATATAAAACATCATAAAAACATAAAACTCACCATTATGTTGAATTAGTGGGAACCCTGAGCTTGTTTCTCTAAAACAAGCCGGTCCCATCTAGGCGTAATCGGATACAATGACAGACGAAGTGTGCTCCTGATGTCCAGTCTGCTCTCGTAGCTTTGTTTTGAATTACGCTTTAACGCAGAAAATCCCGCTTCACAAAGATAGAATGTTATAGATAGGATGAGTCTTGACCTGAATTAACCTGTGTCAGAGAGTCACAGATGCACCGACTGATGTAATTGGGAGATAATACCCCAATGTCTTATATTTTTCGTAAATAAAACATCACTCAGACTCTGATCGTCGTCGATAAATTATCTATACATATATTTTTTCTGTGCGGCCCGGTACCAAATGACCAATGGACCGGTACCGGTCCGCGGCACGGTGGTTGGGGACCGCTGGATTAGAGGACCCAAATGCAGAGACAGAGAGGCTGAGATGAATTCTTGTAGTTTAATGTAGACACTAATAAGAGAGGCAAAATCCAACCAAAATGTAACTTAGACCAGAACCACGGAGACATCAAGGGAAACGCGCACAAGGAGCCAAGGAGAGACGAGGTGAGGGGAAAACATCGTAATTGACAAGGAACCAACAAAAGAGTGAGAGCAGAGGGAGAGTATATATAGCTGACTGACAGAGACAAAGGAGGGGCTAACGAGCTGACAAGGAGCTGGTATGAGAGGAGAACAACGAGGGAGCCAAGGTAGCATAAAAAACATGAGAACTAGGGCTGGCGATAATTCAATAACGATATATATATATAGGCGTGTGTGCAATACATAAAAAAGAGGGTCGATAAAAGTTCGATAAAGAAACGCAGTTCCTTCCTTCCTTCTCATTGTAGCCTAGCATGTAGGTTTATGCTAGTCACTGCTTCCTCCCAACCAATCACAATCACGGACCCAGGCACGCCGTCACAAAGCGCCGCCCTCTCAAACCACAACACAGAGCACATGAAGATGTATGCAGCAAGGAGAGGCGGAGGAAATTGTTCCAAAGAAGGGTTTTGTAGTTACGCCAGTTTGGCAGTATTTCCGGTCATGGCAAGTCGGACAAAACACAAACCACAGTCATCTGGAAAATGTGTAGGAAACCAGTGAAAACCAAGTCTGATAACACAATAACTTTTTTATCATCTCCAGCTGCTCACAGCGCGGGAGTACAGCACAGTGTGTAGGCCCGGCTGTGGCTCTCCCTCCGAGGAATCTTAGGGATATTTTGGGGAAAAAATAAAAAAATTCAGTTCTGGGCAGTTTCCCCCGTAGTTCTAACAATTGAGAGAGAAAAGAGAGAAATACTGAGGGGCCAGAAACTTCAAAGTAATAACTCAGGTTAAAGCAGGAAACTAAGCTGAACCATAACGAGGTGCCAGCAGCACCTCTAGAAGAATAGGGGTGAGAAAAAATAGCCCATAGAAATGCTAGGCTAAAGGGTGAGTTGATTTTTGTTTGGGTTTTTGTTCTTGTTGAGTGGAGAATTTACATGGTAGCCTAGTCCTAAAATCTTTTAATTACCACAAGCTGGTGGTGTACTATTCCCACCCAAATAGGATATTCTATTTATTTATTTATTTGTTATATTTATTTTGGTCACTTTTCTGCTTTAGTCACTTTAGTTTATTCTTTGTCAGTATTTAATAACATAACTCAGGTCTCTTAGGTTATTTTTCTTTAAAAACAATTCTGTTATGGTTAAAAAAGTTGGTTAAATAAAGATTTAATTGGAAAAGTCTGTGTTTGTGTTCTTTTACTAAAATTAAATCATTTAGCAATATCATAAAAAGTCCAAGCAGAGCTGCACATAAAATATGGTTTCAAATCTTTTCAATAATTATCTATGTCGATCAATATGCATTTTTTTTAATCGATAAAGCTTTTTTTCTATATCACGCCCAGCCCTAATGAGAACTAACATAAATTAATTGTAAATAAATTGTAAAATTACAACAAAAAAGGAATTAAACCAATAAAACTGGGAAACATAGAGCAAAGTAAAGCACAATATAAACAAAAACCATGACAGCTTTTCAAAGTTTCATTTCACAATTATAATTTTTTCCAAATTTTGGACTCAGAAAATGTGAATCAAAACAAAATGAACTCCTTAGGGACGTGGGCCTTGATGAGGAGGTTTTGGTCCTGATGGGCCGCAGCCTCGTACCAGAGAGGAGAGTGTAAAACTGTTTGTGTCCGGGGTGGGAGGGGTCAGCTGCAATCTTTTCAGAGTCCTGGAAGGACAGAGCTCCTGAAGAAAGAGGAAGATATGCAGCCAATCACCATCTCTGCAGAAGGAACGATGCACTGCAGACATTTTCACTGTGATGGAGGAGAAGAGGTTAGCGAAACGTCTCCAGCTGCAGCCACACATACATCCTCTCCTGTCTTTGTTTGACCTCACTGATGACTCTGGCTAGTTTTTCCTCCCCTTTATGCAGCTTTTTGTTTGTTATTTTTCTGGAAGTTACCTTAAAGTTATGCTAAGCTCCTGCTTTCTTATCGTTTTCTCAAATCAAAAATGTCTGTTTGTAAATTCTTTTCTGCTTTCATGTGAAGAAACATCTAACGGGAGGAGAAATCTGGTAGAGTTTCTAGTTAAAATGCACGTAACCATAGCAACAGCGAGCAGTATAACAAGGACCCTCCATGCTGCAGTGGAGAGGCTGCGGTCTGAAGAGGAACTCGGAGCCGAAAACAGGAAAATGCACCTGAGTTTATTTCATGGGGGGAAAAAAAATTGGTTTGGTTGTTTTTATACGATGATATAAAAAGGTTGAAGGATAAAGACATACTAAAATATCATATTCCACTCCGTCATCATGCATCAAACAATAAAGCTGATAAAACTGGTCTGGAGTAACACAATGCAAACTTTGAATTATAAGTTAGTCAATGTTTCTTGAGTATTTACCCATTAGATTTGGGCAATTCAGGAAGATAATTTGTCAATTATGAGATGATCTACACTTAAAAATACTCTTAAAAGAACTTAAAAGAAACAATCCCCTGATTATCATTACAGGGGGCAGACATTCGGATAATCTTATTTATCTGTTAAACTTCAGGACAAATAAACATATTTTGAGAAATCTTTTCACTTATTTCTATAAATTTTCTATGTGTGAGACCGGGTAAAACACTTAAATCTAAATAAGTCCTTTTTTCTTAAAATAATTGCATTTTGTCTTCAACTGAGGAAGTAAGTCAGACCCTTTGGTAATTCAACAAGAAAATGTACTTTTAAAATAAGAACACATTTGCATTGTCTCATTTCAAGCGCATATTATCTAATTAGTCTTATTTTAAGAGTAAAAATACTCATTCAATTTGCAAATAATCTTGTTTACCTATTTAAATTAGTGTTGCACTGATATCGATACCAGTGCAGTATCAGGCAGGGCCCCCATCCAGCACTAAAATGGTGGCATCGGTATCAGCGAGTACAAACAGATAGGGGCACCCATACTCATTTTGAGAACAAAAAGTTTCTTCAACTATTTTCACCCATTCCAGGTAGGCAATAAAAAAGTTCTACTGGATTCACTTTTGTTTTAGTCTTTTTCCTGCTTCACAAAGGTAGGCAGCAGCTTTCTTGCTGAAGCCATGATGGCAATTATTTTACATCCAGGTAGTCTGCTGCAGTTCTTCATATATACACACACATCAATTTCAAACAGATGAGATATCGGGCCGATACTGTCAGGTATTGGGGCCAAAAAATTTAATGAATTAATCAGCAAGAGCGGCCCCTGCTGGCCAAAAAGCTTACAGCACTAATAAAAAACAAATACGCTCAGAGTGATTTAATGAGTTTAGCCTTAATCGGTGAAAAAATGAAAATGGGAACTACTAGACACATCTGCAATCAACAACAATTATTGAAG
>JAGKQL010000121.1:182280-213197 GCA_018398635.1 Cyprinodon brontotheroides
TTTTTTTTTTAATAAACTTTATTAGAAAAAGTTTTATAATACAGAAAGAAGTACAATTTTCAGTGAACAATCACCAGGGGTTTGAGCAAAAGAAAAAATAAAGTAAAAATAGCAATAGGGTTAGGGATTACATAAAATCTTTAAATTTAGAGCATAAAGTTATAGTTTTAGCAGCCTTTTTATTATTGGAGGAGGACAATGTAGAAAAATAAGTAGTTGCTTCCTTTAAAAAAGAAATACAGGAGGGTTTAGTCACAATAATTTTACATTTGTGGATATAAAACTTGTCCAACAGTAACAAAAGATTACATAAGAAGAAATGTTCAGAAAGTTATTTTTTATATTTTGTGATTCCAAATAAAATATCTTTAAAATAAGGGTCAGATTTATCATATTTTCTGGTAGTTCTATATGGATGTTTACATGACTACGTAATGACGTCACGGCGTAGACTTGGTATCCCAGCATGCAGCAGGAGGCCGTTCAGAGATCCCGCAGCTGGTAGTTGGAAGAGCGCCGAAGCGAGCAGGAGCGAACGGCCAGTAGAACTCAGACATTTCTTCCTCCATGTGAGATAAACTGAGCCGTCCACCTCGCAGGCAACAGAAAATATGCTGTTCGGGCGCCCGATGTGTTCCGCGAGCGAATTTTGAGTCTTCACCGTGAGCCTGCTCTCATTTTGGAGGATTCCTCCCTCCATCCTCCGGATCGCAGCAAACAGGCAATGACAACGGTCTCAGCAACCCCGCAGCAGATGAAGGACCGGCTGCTGCAGGCCATTGACAGTCAGAGCAATGTGAGGAATGCTAATGCTAGCTTTAGCTTGTTTATCTAGACTGTGGCTAACGCGAGATGGCAGTTCGCCGAGTGGCTTTTATAGGATTGACTTATCTTTTTTTAAAGAGAAAATGTTCAACACTGTACCCCAAACCGACTGCTCTATTGTTTCAGACAAAACGACACGAGCGTCTGAGTTGACAGCTAGCTTTCGAGCTAATTTAGCTGCAGCGCTGCCTTGATTAGACATCTCCCGTTACATACCGCTAGCATGCTAGCTGCTAGCATAGCCTTGATACCACGGCAACTTTGGAACATACAGCGGCGAGAAGCGTCACAATCCGCTCATTTTACTTAAATCTAAGTTGGAAGTCCTGCAACAGATCCGGGATATCGTGTGAGCTGCAGATTCTGGACTTCGGCAGGTCTAAACTGGAAATTAGCTTAAATGCTAAAGCCAGGTTTTAGGAAATAGTCGGGTCCTTCCTCCTTAACTAAGTTGAGTGCTAGCCGTAGCCTGTTCGCCTAACACAAGTATGGAAACATACAAAGTCCATTCAAAGCTTATAATCTTTTCCCTCTCGTATAGAGTCACGTGCTAAACACTTTTATACAGGTTTATTTTCAAAAAGGGCAGGATTTTGGAGCTGTCACTTCTGTGTCACCACCTTTGCTATGCAGCTTCGCAATGCCTCTGAGGCATAAAGCTGAGATAAATATGATCCTTTCTTACTTTTGCAACTACACACAACCTGGAAGGATAAAGGATGGTCCAAATATTTATTGTTTTCTGTTGCTGAAAGGTTTACAGTAATGGGTTTTGTTATTGCTGGGATTAGTAACACTAACTATGTGTTCTCCAATCAACCTTTCTTAGAGGTTAGTGACCAAATATAAGTTGATCTCTTTGTAAGATTTTAGTTTGCTTAAGATTTCTCCCATTAGTCATAAAGCAGAGTTAAATGCAGCGCTACTTTTAGATGTCAGGTGACAGCAGAAAGTAAAGTTGCTTTAAATTGTCACAGAAACAACCCCGGGGTGATGGAATTTACATTTTCATTGACTTTCTCGTCTTAAGGGCTGTGGATGCTCCCACAGCAGTGTGTCGCAGTTAGCTTGTCACAGGTATGATGCAGATATTTTTTATTTATGTCAAATATTGAAGCATGGTCTGCGATATGTTATTCAACGCTATAATGCAAGAGGGACAATCACCAACTAGCTAGGATTCTGGGTGTTCGTGTGTCGGTTTGACAAGCTTCCTCATCCAATGCCGGACGACACACAGTTCACCCGTGAGTGTTCCCCAAAGTCCGGCCGTGGCGCTGCGTTTTGGCTTCGGTTGCAAACCAACAGTCCGTCTCACAAACCTACAAGCTAGCCTTCAGTCTGTGTCTGGTATGGTGTGTGAGGTGTGCCAGGCGTTGTGGACGGCACTGCAGCCAGAGTTTCTGCCATTAGGTACCAAACAGGAAATGCGCATAGTGTAGAGCACATGTAGAACTGACCAATCAGAGGCCTCCTTTCTCTATTCCCTGCGACGCTATTTGCTGCACTGTCTGTGGTCACCAAATCTGCGTTAACTACGTCACACGCAGAAGACCTGGTTTCTGAGCATTAAACCAGGCTTTACATTGTCAAGATCGGAAAGGTTAGCTTTAATAACTGTAAAAGATCAGCGACAGTGTAGGTTGTAATTAGTGAATTACACAAATTATCAGTGTGTGATTAGTTGTTGATTAATGGTTTATTAGATTAAAAGTTTTTGCACTGTATTAACTGATTAAATGTGCCTATGATATTGATTCCTTCCTGTAATGTTACCGCCGTCCATTAGAAGGCTGGTCCAGATTATTTTCTCTGTTTAATGAATCAAGAAGAATGAGCTTTGGGATTCTGTTTCTAAATATAAACGCTGGATAAACTCCTGAAGTTATCACATGAATAGTGTCCCTTTGGTAGTGCTGCATGCCGGAGCAGCGTAACTTGAGGATGTGATGATGGAAAAGTGCAATGTATTATTCGAAACATTTGTAACCAGATAGAAAAAGACATACTAGCAGTTAGTACTGTAGTTGGAAAGGGCTTTTATAAAGTATCTTCAGGGAGCCGAGTTTTTAACATTCCTGTAAGAGCAACCAGAACCAGCTGTTTAAGTCTTTCCCACCACTGATTATTGTATTACACCAGGAAACAGAGCTAGCTCACAGTTAGCATCCACTTCGTTCATTCAAAGTGGCAAATAGTTGAACGATATGTCGGAGCGAGATACCCTGTCTGATAGAGATAGTGTTTTACTTATTTTATTACTTTTTTTATTTAGGAACCTAATATGTTTGTTTTGATATCTCTAATAAGTGTGTTTAGTTTAATTAAGGAAAATGTTTATTTATTCAGTCGGTACAATACAGCTGGAGCAATAAATAGTAAAAATGTGATGATGTACTGTATTTGGTTTCAGCCTACTGTAAAAAATTAGGATGCACGATATTGGATTTTGGCCGATATCTGATATGCCGATATTTGAAAACTCATGTAGCCGATAACCGACATCGATACCGATGTTAAAGCTGACAAAAATAAGTAGTCATTGAAAAATAAAGCAGTTTTTATCCATTTCTGACACTTTGAAAATAATATACTAAATATATTTTTCATATGCTGATATCAAATATTTTTAAAAACGCTGTATCGCTCTATTTTACTTTCAAAATCACGTGAAATTTCATCGTTCTGTTACAAACTCGTGATATTTTTGGTAAATTCTTGTGAGATTTTGTTGGTAAAATAGATCGATACCGGCTAATATATCAACATATAAAAATATGGCAACATTTGGTGAATTTTCGGGGGATTTCGTAGCATAACGATGACATATAGCAATATTTCATTAGTAAAAGAGATTGATATGGTGTTTTTAAATGGCAATATATCAGCATATGAAGATATTGGGATATTTTAATGGATCAATATTTTTTCCCTCGTCTTTAGAAGTTTTTAAGTCTGTAAAAAAGAAGTTTTTGAGGAAGAAGAAGAAGTAGTATTTTTTTAATTTTTTTTTTAGACTTTAGAAACTCAGAAGTTGATCAACATCGGGTTAAATATCGTGGGTGGCCGGCGTCCGATATTCAGTTTTAAGGTTTATACCTATAGGGGGCCGATTATATCGCATCCCTATAAAAAATATACGTATATGTGTTTGTATGTATATGTATGTGTGTGTGTGTATATATATATATATATATATACACGTGTGTGTGTGTGTATGTTTATCCCTCCACGTTATGGAAAGATCTCCCTGATGGTAGAAAAGACTTGGGTTCCTATGAAAATGGCACTACTAAAATCAATCAATAGGTTGTCGATACTTTGAGATTAACTCATTTATCAATAATTTGTATTTTTGATTGGAACCTCAAAGGCAGGTCTTCAGCAGGGGGTCTGTGACCTCTAGGGGTCCTCAGAGGTACTGCATGGGGGTCTTAAAGTTTGGTTGATTAGACTTTTTTTTATATATATATATATTCCTCCCTCTGCGTTTTTTCCACTACACTAAAACATCTTTTAAATCCACATTAAGATGAATTCAACAGACTGTAGTAAACAGATAAATGGAGTGGTGAAGATGTCTTTCAGTCATCAACACACACATTCAGCAATTCAGGGACACACAGAGCTCTTTTCAAGCTGGGCACCGTTTCATTCACAACACCTGTCCCATCAACCAGGAATCAGAAATACTTTAATAATCCCAGGAAGAGATTACTTTAGTTACATTACTCCATCAGTAATAGAGTGACTATAGGACCAGTTTGATAGAACACTATTTCATACAATATATATAATTAGGTCCCCGCTCCATCTCGCCATCAGTTTGGGGGTTTTTGGCCTGGAAAACGTTGAAGACCGCTGCTCAAAGGAATAAAACAGAGCAGCCATTGCCTTTAGTTCAGAGACTTTACTTCCACATGATTTAGCTACTTGGTCTAACACTTCCAACGTCTTTAAGAAATTATGCCTTGTCCCTTTAAGCACCCAGAAATGTTATATTAAAAATGGGGTTAAAAACATGATTTGTCTCTGCAGAGAATCCATTTGAATTTTTAAAATCCTTGTTTCTGCCTCTGACTGTAATTCTAAACTTTCAACATTCAGATCACGGATGTTTTAGAAGTCGTAGTGCTTAGTTTTGAAATTTTAACCTACATCCACTCTTTCCCTGTCCTCCACACAGATATGCGATATGGCGGTTGTGTTGGAAGTAATTACTTGTCTTGAGAAGTACCCAATTACCAAAGAAGCACTTGAGGTAAGAAGTTAGATTCTGTGCAGAAACTATCTTTAGATTATCAATGTAGATGTTTAAATCGTTTTGGCTTGATTTGTTTTTTTTCTCTCCAGGAAACTCGACTTGGGAAATTGATTAACGATGTGAGGAAAAAGGCCAGGGATGAAGACCTTGCTAAGCGAGCCAAGAAACTGTTACGCAATTGGCAAAAACTGATTGAACCCGGGCCGGCGGGAGCTACGAGCCTCCCCGGATCGACCAACGGCAGCTCCCATCCCTGCAGGACTGATTCCTCCCCGGCGGACCTTTCCGTGTCGGGGAAAGGCGTCCCTGAAGTTAAAACTAGAAACGATGTCCACAACACGTACTCGCCCAAGGCCGAGAAATCAAGCAGCCGCAAACGGCGGGCAGAGCAGAGAGACAGTGGGGTGTTCTTACCCGAAAAGATCTCCAGGATGGCGTCGTATGAAAACTCTGTTTCCCCGCCCACCAATGGGATCGCAGCCAGCCCAGACGCCCTGCCTGACCAGGAGGTTGTCCCGTCTCCCGATAGATCCCGATTGGACCACCTTGAAAACGACAAAGTCAACAAGATTCCAATAAACGCCGTCAAGCCTCGCCCCAGCTCTCCTGGAGCGGCCAAACCGCTCAGCTCTTCTTCTCTGATCAAAGTCGCTGTGATGCAGCAGGCTAGATTGGACGAAGGGGGCGGTGGTTACCAAGCCAGAAGTCCTCGCAGCGTGGCGTCCAGTCCGAGGAGCGGAAAGCAGGACTCTGTGTCCAAGCGCTCGTCGGCATTTGCAGCTAAAGGAACACCCATCCCAAGCCCGTCTTCTAGAGACTCTCCCTTGCCTTTCTCTCAGTCGGTGTCCTCCCCGGGCCAAACATCGTACGCTTCTCATTGCCCGTCCCAGGACATTTCCGAATCCCTATCGGTTCCCCCTTCCCCGCTCATTCCTCAGCAAAACTCCGAACTACACAGATCAATGTTTGAGGCTGCGCCCGACAACACGGACGGGACGGCGGTGCTGAACTCTGAGCATAAAAGGAAAAAGTATAGGCCTAGAGACTTTTCTGTTAACTTGGACGGCCAAAAAGTAGAGGACACAACTAAACCCGTGAGGTTAAAAGAGCGCAGAATAACGTTCGACCCGGTCACAGGCCAGATCAAACCCTTGGTGCATAAAGAACCCTCTCAAGCAGAGGACATCCCCACTCCAGACCCCGCCGAGTCCAGGCAAAGAACCGAGAGCGTCGTCCCGCAGCCCACTGCCACAACCTCCACCCCGACGCCCGGCCCCGGCCCAAACCCTTTCCACCAGACGAACTGGAAGGAGCTGTCCAGGAACGAAATCATCCAGTCCTACTTGAACCTTCAGAGCAACGTGCTCACCTCCTCGGGGGTCCAGGCCCCTAGCGCACACTTTTTCATGTCGGAGTACCTGAAAAGGGAAGAACAGGAGACCAAGGAGTCGAGGAAAAAGCACGTTTTGCAGACGGACAGCTTGACGGGGGATTTGCCGGGGTTGAGTCGGGACGTGACGACCGAGGACTTGGACAGGATACACACACAGAACTGGCCCGGGGTCAACGGTTGTTACGACACCAAAGGCGCCTGGTATGATTGGACAGAGTGCATATCACTGGACCCTCACGGGGACGAAAGCAAATTGAACATCCTGCCATACGTTTGCCTCGACTGAGAGGTTTGGGAAGGCTGCTGTTTCTTTTTCCTCTCCTTTCTTTGTCTCAACAAAGAGACCTGATAGTTTGATTTTTTTTTTTCTTTATTCTTATTATTATTTTGGTTTTGTTTGTCCACTGTGAGTTTGGCGAGAACCAGGCCGACTAAACTTCCCCCCCTCCCTCCCAATCGGCTCTTTCTGTGAAAATCTCTTGAGACTTTGGTATTAAAAGCATAATGGTTGAAAGAAGAGTTCGGTTTGATATCAAGGGCTGTTTTGTTTTTGTTTTAAACCGAAAGTTTTTCACACCAAGAGAGGGCAGGATCATTTCTCCCCCAACCTGAAGGGTGACGGTCAGGCTGGTACTGAGATAATGATGCTGTTTTCATTTTCTCCTCGTTTCCTGAAGATACGATGCAGGATCCATGGAGGGGTTAAATGAAGAGGGAAGGTTTGGCTCTGGCTCTTCTGTCCAGATGAACCCGCTGATAGAGTTGACTTAGCACAGTCCGAGCTGAACGTGTCCAGATGATCCAATACTGGAACATATTTAGCAGTTACAAGAGGCTTTATGTGAAATATTAAAAAAGTAAATTATAAGATTTCTTATGTATACATCTATTTATTTTTGAACATTTATGGGATGTCCTAAAAAAAACAAAAACATTTTTTTTTTGTTTAAATTACAGCATCTTCATCACAGATCGCAGACATTTGTGTTTTTTGTTTTGAGATTGGCTGAATATTTCCGGTTTATTAACATTCCAAGTACCGTTCACCGACTTTAACTCCATAGCATCCATTGTTAAATGGTTCCAAAAGTGCAAATTTCTCATTGATAGTAAGGTCAGTCCATTAGCATGCTACCAGGTAGGATGTTGGATACCAGAGTCAAAAGGGAAGGCTTTATTTAAACGTTAAAACGCATTTATTGCTTTGGAAGATATTGTTTGCCTTCCTGTCTCAATATGTTTCCTGAGTGAGAAGAACCTAAGTGAATGATTCTGAATCATGTGACCAAAGGTCATTTAGATATCTGGATGTAGGGTTTTCTTTCTTTTCTTCTTCCTTAGTGAGTTCAAACACCCATCAGGATTGGAGAGTCCAGTTTTTCCCATCCGACAAGCAACAGTGTTTTATTTGAGTTTAAACGCACCAAATGATTTCAATCAGGATAGGCCTCTGTTCAACCCCTGTTCATTCATCCTTTTCGTTTTTTTCCCTCCTACCGATGTGCCTTGGTAAACGGTAAATCTGGAGTTCCTTCCGCGTTAAACATGCCTGTCTGTAGGTCAATGTGCGGGAAAGTCCCCCGAAAACCCACTAAGGATACGACCCTGGTTTATATATGCACCGATTTCTGTTACGTTTGTACACAGCGATCCGGGGGGGGAGCTGAAGCGGCAGGCGACGGTAAACTGCACAACAAACGCAGCTGGCAATAAAGGACAAATGCTACCACAGCTTAAGGAATCTGTTTCTCTGGAGTTTTGACTGGGGCGTCTTTAGTTGTTCAGTGTTTAACATCTCTAAATTGTTTGAAAAATAAATGATCTAAATCTTTTCTTTTTCTCACCTGATGTGTGTGTGCTTGTGGGGGGGGCTTATAGGGTATTCTGCCAATATGATGGTTTTAATGGCTACTTTTTGATGTACAGTGAGAACTTTTGGATGCTGTGAGATCTCATCAGATGTTTCTATGGTAACTGAACTGTTTACAAGTTTACAATATGATTTAGATATGGGGAGTTTCGAAGCTTTGGACACAAAATGTTAACACTTTGATCCCTAAACCAGTCACAGGAAAATTGAAGATTTAGTTAAAATTAGTTTCACAACACTGATTTGTTTCAGGTGTTGATTTAATATAATTTACAGCTAATGAGCATTTTGTTCTAATATTTAAACTAGGGATGTGCGATATAATGGGCCCCCTATCGGTATTTCCGCCTTTTAAACTGAATGACGACATCAAGCACCCCACCGGATATTTTAACCCCGATATTTGATCAGCTTCTGAGTTTCTAAAGTCTAAAAAAAAAAAAAAAAACTACTTCTTCTTCCTCAAAAACTTCTTTTTTACAGACTTAAAGACGAGGGAAAAAATATTGATACATTAAAATATCCCAATATCTTCATATGCTGATATATTGCCATTTAAAAAACAACACATATCAATCTCTTACTAATGAAATATTGCTATATATGTCATCGCGAGCGCGCTACTAAATCCTCAAAATTCACCAACAAGTAAGCTGCTATATTTTTATATGTTGATAGATGGGATTTCCATCTATTTACTAACAGTCTCATGTAGAAGAATTTTGGCGCAACATCACCAGAGTTTGTACATTATAGAAATCCATGAAATTTCTCCAGATTTTAGAAAGTAAAATAGATCGATAGCGATTTTAAAAATCTATTTGATATCAGCATATGAAAATAGTATTTGAGTATATTATTTTTCAAAGTGTCAGAAATGGATGCTGTAACAAAACTGCTATTTTCAATGACTACTTATTTTTGTCCAGCTTTACCATCGGTATCGATATCGGTTATCGGCTACATGAGTTTTAAAATATCGGCATATCGGATATGCATCCCTAATTTAAACATTGCATAAGACAGATTTTTTTTTTTAGGGTGTGCTGTTTTGAGTTATGAAAGGGGGTATGTGTAGGATACATATGGAGAGAAGTTTGTTCCAATATTATTGAAATAAAACATGATTTAATAATGGAAATTTGAAGGAAAACGCTTTTCAAAAATGGAATTAAAATTAAAAAACAACACAATTTAAAAAGTAATTTGTGTATACAAAAGTTCAACATATTTACAGTTTGCTCTTTAACAATGAGTCGTTTGGAGACGAGTTTTATTAATTTGACCTTTTCAAATCCCAAGTTGACAGATTTAACCTTCCATATTTCTGGGTGGATCAATAGAAGATAAAAATTCAGGCAGAGCAGATTAATTTCTACGTTTTTTTTCCATAAGCTGCCCAAAAATGTTGAGGGTAAAATCTGTAAAACCGTACTGGAGGTGAATGCAATTTGTTAAAAACCTCTATTTCCCCCGAAATAATTAGAAAATATAATCTGAAAAAGGAAATTGAAAATTTCAAATCTTAAAACATGTTTTAGAAAAGAAAAAAAAATCCCAAATAAAATTGGAAAAAATATATTTAGCTTTTGGATGCTGTGAGATCTCATCAGATGTTTCTATGGTAACTGAACTGTTTACAAGTTTACAATATGATTTAGATATGGGGAGTTTCGAAGCTTTGGACACAAAATGTTAACACTTTGATCCCTAAACCAGTCACAGGAAAATGAAAATCAGTTTCACAACACTGATTTGTTTCAGGTGTTGATTTATTATTTACAGCTAATGAGCATTTTGTTCTAATTAAACATTAAGTGTGCTGTTTGAGTTATGAAAGGGGGTATTTGTTGGATATATATGGAGAGAAGTTTGTTCCAATATTATTGAAAGCAAAAAAAACAAAAAACAATCGGAATTTGAAGGAAAACGCTTTTCAAAAATGGAATTAAAATTTAAAAACAACACAATTGAAAAAGTTATTTGTGTATACAATAAGTTTAACATTTTTACAGTTTGCTCTTTAACAATGAGTCGTTTGGAGACAAGAGTTTTATTAATTTGACCCTTTTCAAATCCCAAGTTGACAGATTTCACCTTTCATATTTCTGGGTGGATCAATAGAAGATAAAAATTCAGGCACAGCAGATTAATTTTACGTTTTTTTTTTTTTTCCATAAGCTGCCCAAAAATGTTGAGGGTAAAATCTGTAAAACCGTACTGGAGGTGAATGCAATTTGTTAAAAACCTCTATTTCCCCTGAAAGAATTAGAAAATATAAAATTGGAAAATCTGGAACTTGCAAAGTGTGAAAATATATACACGTAAATTACTCACAAAAGCCTTTTTTTTCCCAAGTCTAATAAAATTTGAAAAGCATTTTGTTCCTTTTTTAACTCCTTTCTTTTGGTAATATTGGAACTAATTCTCCGCAGCATCATTACCGCATCTTGCTAACGCTCTCTGGGATGCTTGGTTTGTGGTGGACATTTCGGAGTATGGGGGCCTTTAAAGCGCCGACCGCACCTCCACTCCATAACTTGGGAGTTTCCCTCAAATTCTTCATTTTAAAACCACTGTTGCTTGTGCACAGTTCTCAACAGAACTTTTTTTCTTCCACTTAACCTTCTGTTGAAAGACTTCACTACGACGATACTTCACCAGTTAGCTAATGTGGCCTATTTGGAGGAATCCTTTCAAAGGAAAAGTTCGGTCATATTCAGAATTCAAACTTCACAACAACAGTACTTTAAATAGGGAAATTATTACATAGTGTTATTGCTTTACTGGAGGCATCCATGTTTGTCAAGGACACTACTGCCACCTACAAGTTTGTGGCGGCCACGGTCTTGATGTCGGCTGTTGATCAAGTCCCAGTGCTGTATCTGGTGTTTGTCTAAAACGCGCTATTATCCAAGTCATCTTGAAAACATTTTTCTTCCAAATGTTGGCTACATCATTACACGGTTTTTTCTCTGGCCAGAAGTTTGATGGCAAATCCCGGCTTTAACAATTTCTTGTAAAGCCGGGAGAATGCTGCTAGGCTTACGCGCTTTACGTGACGTCACTGCGGGATGATGGCAGGAGGGAGGTGTTACTATATTTGGGCAAAAATGGCGGCTCACAGACTCAGTGATTGCAACAAAAATTATTTAAAAATGTGTACTGATTAAGCTATGTTTATTAAATCACAATTTGTTTGAGGTATAAATAATGATCCATTGATTAATGATCCTTTAAACTACTGTCAAATCAGCAGTTCAAACTGAAAACGTCAGTAAGAAACCATTTTTTCAGGAAGTATCTCCCATTCAGGCTTCTACATTATTCTGATCTCCAGCAAACAATATCCATAAGCTGTTAGTCAATCATCACATTAAACGGATTTTATTTTTTTTCCAAATAGACCACTATAACGGAGTTTTTCAATAAGTAAAATGGTTTACTAATTTGATACAGTCACTTTTATCTTCCGTTTGTAAGGAAAAAAAATTCACTAAACTGCTGAGGCAAATAATTGCCTGAACAAAGTTGGTTCCTCGTTATCAGTGGTGGTTTAAAGAACCACACATATTTTTTGAGAAGCTTTGGTGAAAGGGTTACTGTATGTCTGACTCCACTAAACACAGCAGGATGCTTGGAAATCAAGAGTTAGTCCCAGTCCCGTTCCTCTCACTCCAGTGAGTTCCTTCCACAGTGAAGAACACCCAATGAGGGAAGTGCAAGTAAACATTTTTTCCATAAGAAATGGGACACCACTAGTTGTAAAATTAAAGCCCAGTCTAGTCCTGGAGTAAATTCCTGCCCAATATCTCCAAGTTTAACTCCTTTCTCTTCACCTTTCATTGGGTCAACTGTTAGAACTCTATGAAGCTAAGGAAAGGAACTATGGACTGCTGTGCTGAATCCAGACAGCCCTCAGCATGACTGATGTTCTTACTCCACAGACGCACACATAAATGATAATTGTCAAATTAGGACTACAGTCGTCTGGTAAAGAACTACAAACAATATATATATATATATCTAAAGCTCTCCTTTATAATACCCAAAACATATGAAAGTGTGTCCATCAGCATGTTCTAATACATGTAAAGAAATTCTCTATTTTTGTTAAATTCTGAGAGGTGGGCCGTGCTTTAATGTCCTGTCACTCAAAGGATTGAGGGAAACCGTATAATTCCTAGCAGTGGCCAGGAATATTAAGAGGTCCCTATGCTAACTATGTCGGTGCTAAGATTTACTGATTGGAGGAATTCGGATTGTGCCTCTGCTGAGGTCGACTGGGAACTTATGAAAGGTGAAGCACAGATGTACAAATTTCGTCCATGATAGAAAAAAGCAATGACAAACTAGCCCAATGGGTGACTATCCAGGAAGGAAAGGAAAGTATATTAAACTTGACTTTTCATGTCAAAGGGGATGAAAGAGAAAACATACAGTTAGTCACAGTAAAAGCTAAGCCCTAAGTTGTATCTAAGAGGGAAATGGGGACTAAACACTAAAAAAAAGGCCTAACTCTATCATCTATAATGTAAGGTGTTCATTGCACCATCCAAGTTGATATTTGTTCCAGAAATGATCTCACATTTAAACAGAATCAGACCCGGTGATGCTACTATGATGAGATGAGAGCTTAGAGAACATAAAATTTGAATTGGATTTAAAAACTAATGCAGAATTTGAGAGCAGAAGTAGAATGTAGCGGAGTGATGAAAAGTGGTCCCCATGTCCTCCAGCAGTCTAAGCCTAAAGCAGCATAACTTTAAGATAGCTCAAGGTGACCCGGGCCAATCTAACTATAAATATGAAACTTAAGCCTTATCTGAAAAGTGATATCCACTATTTAAATGCTTTAAAATCTGGTATTTTGAGAGTAACGTAAATATAAAAGTGATCTAAATCCTGTGTTCACTCCTTGGAATGATACTTTGAGGTCCTTTTGTGGCAAAGGTTAAAACAATTCCCAGGGTTTTTTTTCTATTTAGTGAATTTTAATTCATTTTTTAAAATCATTTTGAATTAAGCTCATAATTCTTCACACCAAAAACATAAGAAGAAAGGTTTTTGCAAAACAAACATTTGAAATCAAGAGTGTAGGGCGGGTATAATCCCGCGGTTCTCAAAGTGTGTGGCGCGACCCACTGGTGGGGAATTGAGACGTGACAGGTGGGGCGCGCCAAGTTCCGATGTGTGTGTGTGTGTGTGTGTATGTGTGTGTGTGTGTGTCGTGTGACTATAAATGTAGAACGTGTGAGAGCAAACTGTCCTTATAGCTGTATGTTGCCGCTTTTTTAGACCAATCAAACCCACAAAGTAATCCTTACTAGCCTACATGCAGAACATTAGATATTAGGAAAAGTTTCACCTGGAACTGAAGTGCCAAAATAATGATTGACGTCTAAACGTCGGCATATTATTTGTAACGGAATAAACTTTCGCGCCCAGTGTGTTGCCAACTCCGCGACTTTGTCGCTATATTTCAGACCCCTCCGGCGACTCTTTTTCAAAAAGCGTCAAATCTAGCGCCTTTTGGAGACTCTTGCATTCCTAGAAAGCACGTATCGTTCCTTTTCTTGTCCTCCAGCGGCTAGGTGCTGCCGTGGGGCGCCCTCCCCATCCCAACCCCGATTCTCCCCCCCGCTGAGGAGTCGACTGGGAGCGCTGCAGTCAGAAACACAGCATGTTTACCCTCAGCGTCCAGACTGCAAATAAAGCGACACATGCGCCGGGATTGACGGCGCAGGTTGATCATAAATAACTGAATTTGAAATATTTTATCTTAAATAAATAGGACCAGTTTATTGACATGACGTCTGACTCCACCCTGAGGCTCAGGTTTAATGCTCAGACTCTTAGTGAATTCTGGTTTGGAGAGGAGTATCCACTCATCGGGCGAAAGCTGTGTGCATTCTTCTTCCCTTTGCCACATCATATCTCTGTGAGATGGGCTTTTCAGCTGAGAGCTTCAATGAAAACAAAATACAGATCTCAACCAGAAACATTGAGCATGACTTGAGTAGCAGTATCAGCCTGCAACCCCGTTTGAGAAACTGTGCAATGCAAAACAGGCTCATTGCAGCCACTAATGCAAGGGATAAATAGACCTGTCTTGCCAGATGGATTTCACTTCTTTTCTTTTATTAACAGATTGCAGAGTGGAACTTTAATATTTTCTATCTTTGAGCTTGATACAAATTTTGACACAGCTGCATTTTTATTTTTCTTTATTTTGAGCTTGCTGTCTTTTGATGTAGATAGTTTGTATTTAGATACTACTTGTTCAATAAAATTGGAACATTTTAAGATTATTTGCGTATTTCATTAGCATTGTGTTGGGGCGATGGGGGACAGGTGGGGCTTGAAAATTCCCCCTTGTCCAAAGTGGGGAATGACAGAAAAAGTTTGAGAACCACTGGTATAATCTGTAGTGATTTATTGTACTCACCCAAAGTGGCCATAAGGGGGCGCAAATGCTCCAGTTTATTGGCGTTACTAGTGTGTTACGTAAGAGTTTATTACCTGCAGCATGGAACGAGTTTATTGGGAATAACTGACATAAAAAAGGTCACAGCAAATATATGGAATATGAAAAAGAAGGTTTATGTGCTGATGACGTTTTTATGAGCTTTACCCGCCTTGTTTGGACGCCTCACAGGTATCAGGTGATGTTTCCCGTTAAGATCGTTTTATTCCTTGGGCTCAATCAGTTCCAAGAACACCTGGATGATGTCCTCTGCAGGAACACACCTGGATGATGTCATCAGGAGGAGCACACCTGCTTATAACTATGATCAGACACAGAGGAGGGGCGTGACGTCAGAGCTGCTACTGCAGCAGACAGTCTGAGAAAGGAGTAGGGTTTTTTTTAAATACATATATAGAAAGGTTTAATTCTTCTTTATGAGTGAATTAGACATATTTTATTCCGTGTTCCAGATTAATAAACATAGATGTTGTCTGTCTGGTCTTGGAGGGGAAAAAAGACCAAATAGTCCATCTATTCCATACATTATAAGGTAAAAATGGATGAGGTAAATAACCTTGTTCTGCATTTTTCGTTTTTTAATATAAATATTTTAATTTCTAGATTAGGAAAATCTAGATCTGAGATAAAAAGGAAAAAAAAATCTCCCTGATCCATGACCTCAGGAGAGACAGCAGCTGGTGTTCAGGGCCATCATTACCAGCTTGTACAGATCTAAACATGTCAGCTGAGGCTGGATGGGATGAATCTGTCCACATTACGTCACCTCTGCAGCTCCCTATCTCATCTGCTTAAAAAAAAACTTTTTTTTTTCTTTTTTTTGTTCCCCTGTGACTCAGAAAAGTGCGACAATCCGTCTCGTCCGCTGCACGTCTGGTATGCAGGGTGGGTCCGATGGATCCACTCCCCCAACCAGGAATTTGGGAAGTTTCCTTCCATATAAGGACTTTTGGATATAAATCGCGACCAGAGGAAGAGGAGGGAGGGGGCGGAGTCAAGGATCGATTAACAAAGTTAAACCAAAGAGTAAAAGAAGCAACAAGATAATTCCTGAGTTTTCCTTTTTTTGTGGACATTCAGGAAAATGTGGCCCTTGGCTTCATTTTAAATGGAACTGAAATCTAATATTTCTCATAATAAACTCCTCTGCTTGTTTCTGAGCTTCCCTTTTTTATGTTTTTTACTTTCAGAAGGTGGAACGTCAAACAAACAGAATGAATCAGCAAACAGGTGTTACACCACAATCTGTGACCCATCATATTCTGTGACTCGGTTTATTCTCACCAGTCTGCTATCTGCTCACTCTAATGAGCTCTAAATGATGTGGAACTCAACACGTTTCACCGCATAAGAACACATAGATTACAACATGCATTTACGACTATATAACTACTAATCTAGATTAAAATCTATCCACATCCTATACATGTTAACTATTTAACTACTAATCTAGATTAAAATCTATCCAGATCCTACACATGTTAACTATATAACTACTAATCTAGATTAAAATCTATCCACATCCTATACATGTTAACTATATAACTACTAATCTAGATTAAAATCTATCCACATCCTATACATGTTAACTATATAACTACTAATCTAGATTAAAATCTATCCAGATCCTACACATGTTAACTATATAACTACTAATCTAGATTAAAATCTATCCAGATCCTACACATGTTAACTATATAACTACTAATCTAGATTAAAATCTATCCAGATCCTACACATGTTAACTATATAACTACTAATCTAGATTAAAATCTATCCACATCCTACACATGTTAACTATATAACTACTAATCTAGATTAAAATCTATCCAGACCCTACACATGTTAACTATATAACTACTAATCTAGATTAAAATCTATCCACATCCTATACATGTTAACTATATAACTACTAATCTAGATTAAAATCTATCCAGATCCTACACATGTTAACTATATAACTACTAATCTAGATTAAAATCTACCCAGATCCTTCACATGTTAACTATATAACTACTAATCTAGATTAAAATCTATCCAGATCCTACACATGTTAACTATATAACTACTAATCTAAATTAAAATCTATCCAGATCCTACACATGTTAACTATATAACTACTAATCTAGATTAAAATCTATCCAGATCCTACACATGTTAACTATATAACTACTAATCTAGATTAAAATCTATCCAGATCCTATACATGTTAACTATATAACTACTAATCTAGATTAAACTCTATCCAGATCCTACACGTTAACTATATAACTACTAATTTAGATTAAAATCTATCCAGATCCTACACATGTTAACTATATAACTACTAATCTAGATTAAGATCTATCTAGATCCTACACGTTAATTTTTTTCACATGTGAAAATCACACATAAAACCCACATTCCACTTTTAGAATAAACACAAGGCACAAATGTATTAAAATGTATACCTGTATATTGGGAACATATAGAATAGAATAGAATAGAATAGAATAGAATAGAATAGAATAGAAAAGAAAATCCCTTCATTGTCCCACAATGGGGAAATTGTGCAGCAAAGGTTATAGTAGAAGTGGTCACACAATGTGGACCTGTATACTGTATACTGTTTTACAATACAAATGTAAAACATGTTAATCACGTATAGTACATGTGATAAACACGTTTTCACATGTGAACCCGGTATCTTTCATATGTGATATGCGTGAGCCTAAAATAGGAATCACATGTGAAAGCATGTATCACATCGCATGGTAAAAAAAAAAGTGTGATTTAAATTGTTTACTAGATATGCCTAGACTTGTCATGAAACGAGGACAGATGGACCCAGTATTAAAGGAGACAGTCAGCAGGGAAGTTCAAAACGTTTATTAAATGAACAAAACTAAAAGGGGAGCTGCTAGGATCTGTGGCATGTGGCGACTGCAGGTGGGGGGGGCGGGGCAACACCCAATCTCAGACACTCTGTTTGTGGGAGAAACACAGGTAAGTGACCACGATCATCTGACAGAGGATGATTATGTGAGTTGGTCACTTACCTGGTTTAACAGTCCAGTCCAAGAATGTCCCCAGTGCTGCAGTCCCAGAGGTCATGCAGGAAGCCGATCCTGGTCAGGGATCCAGAACAGACAGGATCCAGGCCTCCAGGCATCGTAGAGCTCCCAGGCAGGTTCAGAGTCCTACAGAGTCTGGAAGCGTAACCAGGCAGTCAAGCACAGGAGTAGACAGGATCAGATGCAGGCGGGGAGGCTCAGTGAAAGAGGGTAGCCGAGACAGGGCGTGGAACCAGAACTTGATGCAGGACCTTTAAACTGGTCTCCAGCTTGGATTCAGGCTTACTTTGATAAAAACTGAACCTCCCCGCATACAGAGCCAAAAATCCAGAGGGCTCAGCAGGGGAGGAACAGTGGATGATTAGGAGACGAGACAAACACAAAACCCTCCTTCCACTGGCCGCCAGGATCCAGGACATGAACCTTGGAATCAACATAACAAACAGTATAACAGAAAGACAAATAATGATCTGGACCTGAATTCTCAGGCTGAACAGAATATAAACCAAAGGAAACAGGTGAGAGGAGTAATTGATAATTGAGGCAGGGGGGGGAAATGACAGGTGAAAGAAATAATCAATTAAGGGAGATTAAACAGGCCAGATCATGACAAGACTGGAATCTTTGTCAAGCGACCTTATTGAATTCTATGATCTAGCGCTTATGGGTCTTATACATAATGGTCATTTAGTTTTAGTTTATGAATTGGATTTAAAAAATAAGAGGCTACTCCATTTTCTGGAAGCACATTACAATATGGTTCTCCTTTATAAGCTGTTAGCAACTCATTCAGTGTTTAAGTGTTTATTATTTAAAATGAGCAGGAGTGCAATTTCTGTTTTTTGTGTCAAAAAGAGAGGAGCAAAGTTTTCAAAATAAAATTGAAACCAAAAAAGTCTTTTTTTTTTATTTCCTCCAGACCGGTTGCAGTCACTTCTCTCAGGAGAGCACCAAATTAGTCAGCGTGCTGTTGTTGTTTTAGCCAAATATAAAATGTTGAACCTTAGAATCTCGCTCAGGGGAGCAAGAAGATGTTCCGCATGAAACATGAGAGGATTTTAAAATGAGAATGGATTAAATGACCTGAAGTTGTTTACACTACATTCAGCAAATCACACGCTGATGGTGGTGAGTTACATCCTGGCTGCCCTGGGGCACGCTGACAGAAGCAAGGCTGCTGTAAAATCGGCCCCATTGGGCTCTCTGACTACCAACAGCAGGACAGGTTCTCCCCAAAAACAACAACTGAGATGGTCTGAGGCAGGAGTCCGAACCGAGGATGAACCGCTGCCTCATGAGCAAAGCAAATTCTCATGTTTCTTGCAGAACATCTTCCTCCTCTCTCTCCTGTTTAAAGTTGTGCAGTTTGGAAAATTGGAAAACATTTGCCTTTTTTAACCGTTTTAGTTTTAAAATAATTTTATTTTTTATTTATCAAAATAGTAGACAGAACCCAAAATTATTTCAAAAAATGTTGGTCGTCTCTTTCGACACAGAAAAGGAGAAGCAACCATTTGTTTTCTGTTTTATAATACAAAAATAGAAAATGAAACACAAAATGTTTCTCTTTGTCTGTCAAAAAAGGGATGAAGTTTAATTTGCTGTCTGCATTAACAGGAAATGAAAGTACTTTCAAACAGAAACAAAATAGCCTTTTTATTTTTTAGACTGGATGCTTTTACCTATTTCAAAATAGTACCAAATTGAAAGAGAGCATATATTCAAAGTCTCCTCATGCTTTGCTTCCTTCAGTGAGCCTGAACCTCCTTTCTATCGGCGTGCCCCAGGAAAGCAGTGGCTGCATCATAGCTCCCCACTTTGAAGCACTTTGGAGTCATTGGTCTTGATAAAGTGCTAAGAAGTATCGAATAATTAATTACTTTTCACTGAATAATGTCCTTATGAGCATCCTGCCCCTTGACTTATTTATAATATATTCCAAAAAAGATTAAAAAAAAACAATCCAGGCTAGCAAAAGAAGTCAAACAACCCCCATTCCAAAGGGGTGGACTCGTCCTTTTCAATCCTTTTCAGTTTTCATGTTTTCTAAGCAAAAACAAAGCTTTGTTAGGCTATTGGATAAAACCTGGAACTCAACGCTATTCCTGACATTTTGAATTGAAAAAGCTTCCTGGATGGGAAGAGAAACGTCTTCAAACTTGGAAACAAAGTCCAGAGGATTGTTAACTTTTTTATTTGGTCACATCAAAAATCATAACTTCTAAACACATTTTATCGTGAGCTAAAGGAAAAATAGCACCCTGATGTGATGCTTTCAGAAAAATGTATGTTCACGCCTTTGTTTTTTCATTTCTGTTTTAGAATTATTTAATTATTTGTTAAATTAAACTAAAAAAACCTAAATCATTTTCAAAGATTTGCCTCTTCCCTTTTCATACAGAAAAAAGAAACGCTTCATATTGTAAATTTTAAATTAAAATACTGGTATTTTACAAAAAAAAAAAAATCAAATAGCTTAACATCTTTATATATATTTATATGTTTTCCATTCGATTTTCCATCATCAGTATCCCAAGCGGGGTCGTTATCTTTTGCTATCCAAATATTAATCGATTAATTGAAAAAAATAATCGACAGAAAATAATCTTCAGTTGCAGTCCTTTTTTTATTTATCTACATTTGATTTAGAAAGATTATTTTTTTTCCTTTATTTTGTATTCAAGGAAGTAGGGATACAAATGGAGTTTACAAATAAGAAAGCCAACATAGGGGAAATAAATTCAATATAAAACATGATTGAATTGCTAAACAGCTGTATTATTTACGGAGGAGGAAGAGGATTAGGGCCACTGGAAAAAAAAAAAAAAAGTTAACTGATTTTTTAAATTTTATTTCAGTTTAATATGGGGAGTCAGAATTTGACTTTCATCTCAGAATTCTGACTTCTTTTCAGAATTCTGACTTTCATCTCAGAATTCTGATTTTAATCTCAGAATTCTGACTTTTTTCTCAGAATTTCTGACAGCTAACAAACATGTTAGCATCAAGCCATAGCCATGTCTGTTTTAGAGACTAGCTCTCTTGTTTTAATTACCTTCTGCTCCTCCATTAATGAGGGTGGCCCTAATCCTCTTCTGTGATTATTAATATTGATAGCCTGTAATTTTCTGTTTGGTTATCAGAGTCTATTGACCAGAAACAAACTCCCTGACCCTCATTGCGTGATGAGGTATTTAATGTAAATGGACTTTCTATAAAAGGAAGAAAAGAACAAACTTTTTTTCAGGCTCCGCCTCCATGAGAGGCTTCAAATAGCCTCGCTTTGTTTCCCAGCCGCCAGTCAAATTCCTGAAGAGGACTTAGAGCAACGCAGAGCAGCGGACCTGAACCTGCAGCAGGGAACTATCTTGACTTTGCTCTTTGACAGTGAAACCGTGGGAGCGCTCTAATTGGCGGCCGTAAAAACAGAGGAAGTAGTTTCTTCTCTTCAGGGTTTCATTGGCAGAGACGCTGAAAGATAATTAAGTGCCGTTCTTGTCTCCACGAGTCGCTGTTTTGCTTTTTTTTTTTTAAACAAAATTATTTAAGAAAAGACTTAACGGCAGTGAGACAATGTCCTTCAACAAAGGTCCTGCTTATGGGTTATCAGCTGAGGTGAAGAACAAGGTAAGACTGTCAATCAAAGTAGTTTATAAAACTTTTCTTCATGCGTTTTTTACACGTGTATTTTTTTTTTCCACTCTTCGTGGAGCGCGAGCTTCTTCGAAGTCACCTGGCTTCCATTTTTTTTTCTCTTTTCTTGCCACGCGCCGTCAGGTTTCTAAAGGTAGAGGTGAACGGGAGATAAACTCGTCTGTTTTTCGTCCTTCCTGTGAAAAACGAAGCTTGTTGGAAAGACTTTTTTAAATGTTAGTTGGAATTTCTTCTCTCTTAGCTGTACAGCGAGGGGGCAAAAGTTTTTAAAACATTTGGGCGTTGCCCCTTCTTGGCAACCAAATATGTCGTTGTGGCAAAAAAAAAAAAAAAGTAATCCCCGCTTCCAGCATTTTCTTTTTCCCCCCGCGGGCAGACAGCCGCCCTGCACCGTGACCCGAATTAACAGGCAAATAAATTCACCCTTCAGCCCTGATCTGAGGAACAATCTGATTTTTCTCAGCTGCTTTCTGCCTCCTGATGGTCTGATTTCTGCTCTCCTACCAGAGTTCTCCTCTGACCTGTAAAAAAACAGAATAAAAGAGGAAAAAGTGTTCTTGAAACGGCCCTGCTCTTCAGTAATGTGTAACTTTGTTGGCCTTCATGAGGGAAACACTGTTTATTTAAGGCAGCCTGGATGCATCAAAGTGTTTGGCAGGAAGAGGCTGCTTGGCCTCCATTCTTGGTTTCACTGCTCTGCTTTAAGGAACCCACATTTAAACCAGGGGCGGTTCTAACGACGGCCCCCAAAGGGGCCCAGGGTGGGACCAAGGTTTAAAAAAGAAAAAAAAAGATTTTTCATCTGAAATAGGAAAAAAAGTATCCGGGCCAGGCCAGACATTTTTTCTTTTCTTCTATTGCGGGAATAAAGTCGCGCGATTGCGGGAATAAAGTCGCGCGATTGCGGGAATAAAGTCGCGCGATTGCGGGAATAAATGAATGAGACTTTGCAGTATGGTCTTCGCATGTTATTCCACGCCATAACGAAAGAGGGACAATCACCGAAGTTTGTGCAAAAACGGAGGCATATGATGGCGAAAAAGAGCGGGAATCCAGGTGGAAAAAGGGTCCCAGCGTTCTGGCGCACCTCGCTCTTCTAGCTGGTCCAACTTCACGAGCTGTTTTCCACAATGGCGGTCATACAGACATAACAAGCCGGTAAGGTACCAAACAGGACAAACGCATAGAGTAGAGCGGCTGTGGATTTGACCAATCAGAGGCCTCCTTTCTCTCCTCCCTTCGACGCTGTCTGAGCATAAACCAGGCTTTAGGTCTATTCAAATGCGACCTGTGTCGCATTCAGCCGACCTATACAGCATTAATACCCAACAAAAGTCACTATTCTGGTCTTGCAACGCAGAGGCAGCAAGGAAAACAACAACCATGGCGGACGATGATGCGGAGAGCAATATTTACTCTTAACCATATTGAAAATATTGAGTTTTTAAGGTTGGCAAAGATCGCTAGATGCGCTCCATCATTACCATCCATGTTTACTTCTGTAAACACAGAGCACAATGGTTTGTGATGTCATTGCGTCCTTTACTGCGCATGCAGGGCAATTGCGTCGTATGATTGCAGTTCACACAGGAGATCACGTACAAGCTGCATATATTTGGAAATGTTAACGGCAACGCAAAAAAATCGGATTTGGAATTGAGCACTAAGGCCTGCAGTGTGAACGTAGCCTTAGTTTCCAAGTAAATATCTGGATCAAGGTAAAATAACATCGGATAATCTGTGAAATTTGAAAATGAAAATAAGATTTCATGCAAAAAAAATAGTTTTTGAGTGATAACTCCCAAAAACAAAATGGCAGCGGCAGATGTAAACATATCGGATGTATCCGTGTTTCAGCCACTGCTCCAGTGCTCATCCCACAAATTGTCGCAAACCAAAAAAAAAAAAACTACTTCAGTCTCTTTGTCTTGTAATAACGCATTAAGGTCCCGCTGCAGATCACATGACCCGTTTGATAAAAAAAAACGCTTCTATCGCAGTTTTGCGAAATATAAGAATTTCAACGAGACAGCAAAACCAATTTTACATTTTCGTGTTTCCATTTCGCAGACATATTTTGATAATTACAAATTTATCAGTTTGATGGTTAATTCAAACACAGCTAGTGTTGTATGTTGGTGATCGTGACCTCGTCGGCCGACCATTTGATGATTGATGCGGGCAGCTAGCCGACATCATGGCCAAAGCTGCTGTTAAAGCAACTAATGGGCTCCACTCAATATTTCAATGCGATAGCAACGTGCTAAACTAGCTGCAGAATTGCAAAATGCTAAATAATAAATACCAAGGCGTTTGAATTTGTTAAAGGCTAATTATAGATGATCAGCTACATAAATCTCATGTAAAAAAAACTGAAGAACAATATTCTACAGTTGGAAGTTGGACCAAAGTTAAATATTGAGCACCACAAAAGGATTATGTCAATAGAATAACAATAAAATTAATATATTCTTTGGAATTTTATTTAAATGTGCATTCATGTTTGAAGAATATCACACACTTTTACTTATTATAAACTAAAATGATCATTTTTGACCAATTCAGAAGTAAAACTTGAATAAATCTGATAAAGAAATTGTAAAAAAGGTAGACGATGACATGGATGCGAGCTGCTGATTGGTTATGGTTCCATTGCATATCATCATAATACATTTAGTATTATGTCAGCAGTTGGGGGGGGGGGCATAATGGAGGCAATAGCCCCTGTCTAGAACCGGCCATGTTGAAAACTGCTTTTTAATTTCCAATCTGAGCCGAGTTGCTCAAAGTGATTTTCTTTCCATCATCTGGAAATGCTCTTATTACCTCTCCTTTTGGTTCGAATCCCCATTTTCTTATTAAATGTCACGATCCACGACCCCCAGATCCATCCCTTAATAGTCGACTTCCTGTTTGTAGATATTTCTGGATATAATGCAACCACTTCCCCTTACAGTACGCCAAGTAAGATTTCCTGGAATAAGTTGGAGAAATCTATTTTCCTGCTGGTTAAGAACTGATATTAAATGTCTTAAGGTGGTTGATGTTTTATACTGATAGAAAAAGGCCGACCTCTATGGAAACTTTTTGGGATTGTGTGAGGATTCGCTGCAGGCCGTTCAGAATGTGTAGCTGAGATGTTTTAGACGCTGATGCGGAGCTGCTGATTCCTAAAAAGCATTCAGTCCAGCTGTGGAATCAGACGCCGACTTCATACTTTACAAACACTTTTTATTTCTTATCTTGTTAGAAACCAATCCGGGAGGTTAAGATCTTAACCGTCTCCTCCTAGAGACTATAAATCACCTCCACAACCTTCGGATCATTTATTTTTCCATCTGCATTCTTCCGTCGTGTCTTTGCTGGGGGAGAAGGGGTAAAAAACCCCCCTCTTCTTCAGAAAGTATGTGGATTTCCCTCTCGCTGCTGCTCCTCTCCTCGCTCACTCCTGTGGTATTTCCTCTCAATGCTCGGTGAAATGCGAGGCATTTAAAGGGAGACGCAGACTAGAGGTCATTAAGTGATTTGGTGGAAAAACAACATAAAGGTCACAGCTAGAGGGGCGCCAGGAGATTACTGGCAGATTATACCTTTTTTTTTTTTCTTTTTTCTGTGTTATAACAACACGGTCAGTTGTTACAAGATCAACAGACTCCTTTAAAACTTTCATTTAAACCATTAATCATTCCAAGAGAGAATTAAAAATGTCTCTAATACTATAATAGATGTAGGTTAAAGTTTAGAACATTGACAGTGGCTCATTTTCAGACCGCTGCAGAGGTACAGTAGGGAAGATCGGCTTCACCTCCATGAATCAGACGATGACTCCATGATGAAGGAAGTCATGGCCGACAGATCAGAGTTTATCATCAAAATGATTCATTTTTCCAAAATGGTATTCTAGAGTGGTGCAAGGTTAAAGTGAAGAAGAAGAAGAGGAGGTGGGAAAAAAGCTAAAATTTATAATAAAAATGAAAATTATCTTTATAAATTTTAACGAGTCCAAAATGTATTACGGTAATATTTACACCTGGTTACCATGCCAACGTCAATGTAAAACCCTTCTGTGTCAATAGGAAGAGCAACAAGGCGAAGAAGATGAGAGAAAAGCTAAAATTTATAATGAAAATGGAAATGATCTTTACTAGTTTTAACGAGTCCAAAATGTATTGATATTTACACCTGGTTGCCATGCCAACGTCAATGTAAAACCCTTCTGTGTCAATACGAAGAGCAACAAGGCGAAGAAGATGAGAGAAAAGCTAAAATTTATAATGAAAATTCTTTATAAATTTTAACGAGTCCAAAATGTATTAAATTTACACCTGGTTACCATGCCAACGTCAATGTAAAACCATTCTGCGTCAATAGGTATAGCAATAAGGCTTCCTTCAAATCCATCCACGCCTCCGATCCATCCTTCGATACCCAACATTTCCCATGATTCAGTGCGGTTTCAAGCAGTTTGGTCAAATTTGGGCAGCAATGGTGGACGACTGTGGCAAAAATTGGATATAAAAATTGAAGACTTTTGCTTTTTATGATCAGCAACACATTTAAGAGTGGATAAGTAGGTCTGCTAAACTCCAATATCCATTTTATTAAGATCCTATTCATTTTAAAAAAGTTAAAGAGATTCAGGGTTGTGCCTGGTTACCGGCTCAGCATGTTCACCCTACCGCTGGATGGAGGTTAGACTCGTAGTCCCTTCAAATTATACTGAAACATTACTTGATTTACTTAAGCCTTTAAATCTTGGCTGAAAGTAAAGTTTGGCTTCAAAATGTGATGATTTTATTCAACTTTACTGGCGGTTTATTTGGAGACGAATAATCGGTTCATCATTTCTGGTAAAGCTGCTGTGATTGTTAAAAAAAATGCAGCAGTTTAACCAGAATTAAAAATATGTAATTTATCATCAGTGTGGGTTAAAGATAAAGGTTATATCCATAAATACCTTTTACACAAACATTATTTTATTCCTAATAATTCTCCTTTTTATTTTTACTTTTTTTCAAAAGAACAGATTTTGTTCAGCTCTATGGGGGGAAAAAATCAATAAAACAGAACGCTGAAGCATTTCCTCTGATTCTTTTATTTTTCACAAAGAGCGTCTTAATCGTCAATTTTATCGTTATCACCAAAGAAACACAAAAGCGGTAGATTTTGAAGCAGTGTTGCTGTCCCATCTATCTAGATAGAAAAAATAAAAAAGCTTGGCCTCAGCGGTGATGTAACGGTTGCTAAGCGACCGAAGTTGCACGACTGGCTAGACCGATCTAATTCACAGCTCTGTCCTTCGTAGTTTTTGAGGTCTTTCCCAATCCTTGGATCCAGCCCACGTTCACCGGGTCCATGAAATTATTGCTGAACTCTTTCATTTTTCATCAGACGGTTAATTTTTCAGCTATTGGGTCATTTCCTGTTTTTTTTAAATGTTCTTTTTGGGATGGGTAAACGGATAAACTGAATCCTTAACAGCTACGAAATAAGGACTGGACAACAGCAGCGAGTACGTTTGAAATGGATCCAAGCAGGATGTAAATGAGATGCTTGAATCTTTCCTTCCTTCCTGCGGAGCCTGTTTAAACGTTGGGATTCATTGTTGTTGAAGACGTTTTTACCCAGAGGAGGTCTGTTAGATGCTTGTTGGTGCAGGACGAACCCTTTTATTGGGTCGGCGTGCCGATTCCTGCTCTTCGTTGGGTTGTTTAGCATTTTACCGTTTTTGTTTTTTTATAATTCCAGCACTGTGGGCTAAATTCCTTGTGTTCAGCCCGTCGTGGTAAATTACATCTTTGAGTCTCTGTGTGGGCGGTTGGGATGGCCGCCGCCGTCTCTAATGGATGGCCGACTAAATGAAGTTTAATTAGAAAGTAGACGTTCCTGCAGACTGCTTTCTATGGAGAAGAAGGTAATTGGGGTCACGCGTCGTACAGCAGCTGGACCCAAATAGCCAGAGGTGTTGCTGTGTTTTCACCCCCCCCTCCTGTCACTTCAGGCCTAACCACTGTTTATGTGACCACAATCCACTTCCTGTAGGCCTGCTTTCAGGACAGACGCTGTGTGTTTATCTCCTGCTCACTTTCTCAGTGATGAATGAAAATCTTAGAAATCAGCAACACTTCAACAGTGACTAAGTCACACTCCCGCCCCTCCTTTTTTTCTTTTTTTATCAACTTGCTCTCTGTGGTTCTCAGGAAAACTGAGCTGTTTAGCAAACAGGAAATCTGTGTGTTACATTTTTCTTTTATTGATTTGAAAACAACGGCAGACAAAAGCCCCTTTATGGTCGCTGCTCTGAGCACTGAGGCTGAACTGTGTGGCTCCATCCGTCACGCTGAGGCTTCTCTGTTTATTGACCTAAATGCCATTTATTTTAAAGCTAGAATCCATTAAAAGAATGTCAATTTGCTGCAATAAAACTGAAAATCAAAAGTTACCCAGAAACGGTTACACTCCTAACCAGTTGATGGCAGTAATGCACCTGAAGGTTGTTCGTCAACCGGCTTTAAAAAAGAGAAAGCAACAGTCGATCAGTCATTGTGCTGCAGATCTGTTGAAAACAAGGTTATAGCAGAGATATAGGGTGCGTTCAGTTTCAGAGGCTGCATCCTTCAAGGACCCGGTCTGCCTGGACTGGGTCCCTCGAGGTCCATGAAGAGTTTTGTCCAGTAGGTCCAGCCTTCCCCGGCTTTCACCAAACATTACCCGCCACATATCTGACTCGATAACCATTTAAAACAATAATTTTCATTAATTTCACACACTACACACTTGTATTATGTTAAGCTGCACTTCCAATATTCACCATTGTTCGGCGTCATTTTCCTTTTTTCCTCTGAGCACAGAGCAGCCGATTTCATTCGCAATGAATCCTGGGATATCGAGGCTATATAGGATACATCGGACCAGACCTTTAAAACGGGTAAAAAGATTGACGCTTTTGTCGGCCTCATAACGAGGAGTCTTCCAATCCAAACAGACCTTGACGTAATCGACCTACTAAGCCGCTGGATTGGAACTCAGCAAAAAAGTTCAACAGGGTTTTATTTTCTTCTGTTTAATGCTGGTTGATGAAAAACTTTCAGGCTCATTACTGCCACTCTGTGGTAGGGAGTGTCACAGAGTGTAGCTAAAAAGCTGCAAAGAGAGAAAACTTTAAAAAGCTTTTTCTTTTTTCCACATTTTATGTTCTTTCATACTTTTATTTATTTATTTTCTGTTTTCCAGATTGAGTTTGACAAACTGCGTTCTTTTCAAATTGCATCTGATCGCATTCTTTCTCGCATTCACTTTTGGGGGCGGGCTTCCATGCACTGGAAAAACGATCTAGAAATAAGTAAAAATTCTTTAAATTGAGTGTATTTACCTTAATTTGAGTAGGTAAATGAGATAGTTTTGCCAATGGAATGAGTATTTTTACTCTTGAAATAAGATAATTAGATAATATGCACTTGAAATAAGACAATGCAATTGTGTTTTCTTATTTTAAATGTAAATATTCCTGTTCCATTGGAAAAATTTCGCTTTTGCCTCCTCAATTCAAGAACAAATCCACTTATTTTAAGAAAAAATGGACTTCTGTAGATTTTGATTTTTTTTCCCAGTGTGTGGATGTTGGTGAGCATTTATTTTGGGCTCGCAGTAGAGAATATGGAAAAGAATGCAGTTTTCAAAACTCGATCTGAAAAGGAGAAATTTGAAAATAGAAAATCTGTGAAATGGGGGGAAAAGGCAATGAAAAACAAATGTAAAGGGGGGAAAAAAGTAAATCTGAAAACAACAAATACACCAAAGTATTTCTGGCGTACTTTTATTTTTATACATTTTTTTTTCTTCCAAATTTCAATTTATAAAATGTCTTATAATTTACATAAAAAAAAATAATTCTCCACTATTGACAATTATGGTATAAAATGCATTCCATATGTTGATTTGCATTTAAAAAGTCTGACCCCTTTATATTTGCTTTACTATCTTACCTCACAGGAATGACTTAACGCTTCTTACAAAAGCAGAACAGCTGATTACTCACTATGACTCTGACTATGACCTGGATGACTGAGAATCTTCACCAGCATTTTCTCACAGTGGGATTCTTATGGACGTGACTTTTTTTTTTGTCCAACCAGATTGCACAGAAATATGACCTTCAGAAAGAGGAGGAGCTGAGGATCTGGATCGAGGACATCACCGGCTGCGCCATCGGCCCCGACTTCCAAAAAGGCCTGAAAAGTGGGGTCATCCTGTGCGAGTGAGTAGAGGATGCAGGAGTGAAAGATGACACGTAAACAGAGACTTGGTAGCTTCAACTTTTTGTTTGTTCTCTTTCCTCCAGGCTCATTAACAAGCTGCAGCCCGGCTCTGTGAAAAAGATCAACCAGTCAGCCCTGAACTGGCACCAGGTGAGTGAGCTGGTTAATCTTTCATTGAAATCTTTAAAGGCGCGGCTCATTCACAGAACAGAAGGCCGATTGTTAGAAACGGGCTCATAGTGAGCAGTGGTTCCACAGCATGCCTCAGCTCGGCTTCCTGCCGCTCATGCCCAACGCCGTTTTCTTTGTATGCATTCGTTGGCGCTTCCTTTCTAAACCGTGGATTTGGTTTGTTCCTAGCTGGAGAACCTGACCAACTTCATCAAAGCCATCACAAGATACGGCCTGAAGCCTCATGACATCTTTGAAGCCAACGACCTGTTTGAGAACGGCAACATGACGCAGGTCCAGACCACGCTGCTGGCCCTCGCTAGCATGGTGAGTGCTGAGCTAACGGCCTTTAAACTAAACCTTTTAGCATCTTCATCGTTGAATATAGCTGAATGATGCGAGTTTCTAGAACATCTCCTGCTGCGTGCTCGTCAGGCAGGAGACCTACAGACTGTTAAAAGAACAGGATCAGAAGAATGTCAGCTAAGACTTATTATTTCAGAGGTTTTGTAGGTTCAGAAAATTCCCCTCACCACTAACCACATGAGCAATGACAGATGGACAAATGCTTAAATGGAGTTGGAACTAATTGAGTGAAACCATTTAAGGGACACAGAACTGCAAAAAAAACCAAACAAGAATATTTCCATTAAATGAACAGCTAATGAAACCAAACTTACAAAACATAAATATTTTAATTTAATCTCAATAAGTCTTGAAAACTTTACACCCCCTTCCTTTCCCTGATGGTTCGGTCCTGGAACTAATCACTGGGCACAAGCTGCTGGGGAATGTTTTACCTGAACACACCTGCTGGGAGAGTTTAGTGCCATTTCTCAATTCACAAGAGCAGCGGCGAATGCGGACTTGTGTTCTTAATGAATTCTTACTTTTTTTCATCTAGTGGGGAATAATAATGACCATTGTCAGATAAACACAAAA
>JAGKQL010000121.1:227002-266341 GCA_018398635.1 Cyprinodon brontotheroides
TAAGTGCGCAGTATCACAACTACATGTCTGACTTTTTTTTAACAAACCAAACAGTTTGAGAATAGTTAGACAATTGAGGAAGTTATGGTTATTTCAGTACATGCGCCTTTTAAAACACAATGTTACGAATGAGCGAGCTGCTCTGTGGTAAGATGGTCGCCACGTGCGGACGTCGACCCCCATTGGCCAGCAGCGCGGACGAGACATCTAGCCTTTATTATGGATATCTATGCCTGTAACTACACGATCCGTCCTCCATATGCGCGAACAAATTATGTTAGTTAAAATTACTTGTTTCTATCCTTAACTCACTAAATAATTGTGATACACATCTGTAAAAAATGTTTTATGACTTTTGTGAGACAATTTTTATACTTTTTACATTTTCTTCGTTAAACTGCTTCTCTGACGTCATCAGTCACGCTCAGAGCAGTCCGGCAAAATATGATTAAACATTTTAATCTGCATTTTAGGTGTTTCGTTCTTTAGATTATGCAATATATAGCATAATGTTTAAACGAAACGAACACATACAAATCAAAAAGACTAGATTTATGTTTAAATCCAAAAGGCGAAAAAGTTAGCTCCCGGAAGTAGCTTAAGATCCTATTTCCGGTGCAGACCGCGAAGAGACGACTGATAAAAGACAGGATTTGAAGATATTTATTTTCTCAAGAAATACATTATTAACCTTTTACACATATTTTAGTACGTTCACTATTTTTGGGAAGGGAACACGTCATTTAGGTATTTTTAACAAAATAAAATCGAGGACGACGCGCAAATGAGCTGATGGCGCATGCGCAAAACATGTTTGATTCTCGGACGACCGCGGGCAAATCGCGCAGTGCGCATGCGCAAACAAGGATTATTCTTCCGCTTCCTCTCGAGGCAACAGAATCAAAACAAACACGGAATCATGGCGGCGGTGCGAGTGAGATGGAGTAAGTCGACAGAGAAGCAGCTCGTGGAACTGTGGAAAGCTCACCCCTGCCTCTTTGATGTTGCCTCCCAAAGCTACTATGACCGAAAAAACAGGGAGAAAAGTTGGGAGGCGATCGCACACCAATTACAGCTACCAGGTACGTTTTTGTCTTGACTAGCAGCATGGTTCAGAAGGCATTGTTGTGATTGTGTGTTGGCGGGGACCCGTGTGTGTAGAGAGAGAGAATTACTGGCAATATATGTGATGAAGTACACCTGTTTCTTTTGCAGTGAATGAGGTTAAAACCCGCGTGACGTCACTCCGGACGCAGTATGGAAAGCTGCTGAAAGCCAAGCCCAGGCGAGGAGGTGGCCGGAAACCATTGACTCCCAAGCAGAAGTGGATACTTAAACACGTGGATTTTTTAAAGGGTCATATCATCCACAGACATACAGAATCTACAATGAGCGTAAGTCTATAGAACCACAGTGTAAAGGGGATATTGGTGAGGAAATAAGGGATACATGTTAAAGTCCGAACTAATGCACACACTAAAAATGTACAAAGTGAAAAGCCTTGAAGTTCTTGATATGATATAAAGTCTCTCCTGACAACCTTAACCTAGTGATACTTAAGTGTGAAATTCTCTGAAGTAGCTCATCCAATTTAGTTCATTATAATCACTTCTGACTGATTTCTTTGCTTTTTTTCACAGCCCACCACTGAGTCAGAGGAGGCATTTGAGGGCGAGGGGGATTCATCCACATCGGAAACTGAAGCTGAAGTGGAGGAAGAGGACAGTAGTTCGTCTTTGACATGTCAGCTTGTCCAGAAAAAAGAAGAAACAAAACAAAAGCCACAATCTGCTCAGCAATGCCTTGAAATGGCCGAACTATCACTGCTCCAGCAGATACAGAAAACTCTCGTTTCCAATGCAGACTCCACGGAGCTATTTGGACAGCAAGTAGCCTCTGAGTTGAGAAACATCAGAGATAGAGCAGTACAACTAAGGCTGAGGCGAAACATCATGAACATGATTTATGATGCACAGGAGGCCGAGCATATTGGTCAAAGCCAGTATGCAAGTCAGCTGGCTAGTCCGTCGTCGTGTTCCTCCCCAAGACAACCCGGTCCCATCTAGCCTGCCTATGTCATTCACTAGCATTATACATCGTGAGTAGATGAAAACAAAGCTCTGAAGTTTGGCTCTTTGTGACCAAACTACCTCATTTTTGTTTGTTTGTTTGTTTTGTTTTAAGCTATATATGGCACTAAAAAAGTCTGTTTTTCATAAAAATGTAGATTTGTTTTCATTTGTGTTGTGCCAGCTTCTTCTTATTTTTATTTTTAATTTTTTGCAGCGTTTGCACATATTTTGAATAAATATTTTTGTATTAAAGGACTAAATCTTTTATTTTCCATTAAGGCACAATTATGGTTTTTAATATGTTTTTAGATGTAAGAACTTCTTAAATTATGCTTTATGGCTGTATTCAAGTTTACGGGTTTGGCTTTTATTTAAGTGTAGATTCATTAAAGTGTAACCTCCAAAAATCAGCTTATGTTGCATTTATGCTGTAAATTGGGTCTAAAGCAGTGGTTCCCAACCACCGGGCTGCGGACCGGTACTGGGTCTAAAGCAGTGGTTCCCAACCACCGGGCTGCGGACCGGTACCGGTCCGTCCGTCATTTGGTACCGGGCCGCACAGAAAAAAATATATATATAATTTATAGACCATCAGAGTCTGAGTGATGTTTTATTTTGAAAAATATAAAAAAAATTGGGGTATTCTCTCCCAATTACATCAGTCGGCGCATCTATTCCTCTTGACACACAGGTTAATTCAGGTCAAGACGCATCCTATCAATAACCCTAACCCGCATCCTATTTCCTGCGTTTAGAGCGACCAAAACAAAGCTACGGAGCAGACTGGACATCAGGAGCACACTTCGTGTCATTGTATCCGGTTACACCTAGATGGGACCGGCTTGTTTTGGAGAAACAAGCTCAGGGTTCCCACTAATTCAACATAATGATCAGTTTTATTTGATTTTTATGCCAGTCGCATCATTTTATTTGATCATATTTACCCCCCACACTTTAAAGGCCGGTCCGTGAAAATATTGTCTGACGTATAACTGGTCCGTGGCACAAAAAAGGTTGGGGACTGCTGGTCTAAAGGATTCTATAGGTAGGGCGATTAAACCATTCAGCCCTTAAACAGTGAGTCTGCATCAGGCTCACTGGGGCTTTGTCTGCACATCAGCCCTAAATCCCTCAATCACTATGTAGGGATTTAGACAGATGATCTCTACTTTTTGCTCCCGGTTGTTCACGTAACTCCGCCTTTGCACACGACGCCTGAACAATCTTTGTTATTTGTCGCCGCTGTCGGGTAACGATAGCCATAGGCTACAGCTGGCCACTGTGACAATAGATCCTATAACGGCCGGCACTATTCAGACAGCACTTGGTATAGCGGCTCCTGAAGCACTTCCTCCTTTGCTTAAAGGGGAGCATCTTTTTTTTTAATATTGGCCCCCTGATTTTATGTTATTACATCATGTTCTACTCACCCATATGAGTTTTGTGTCATTTGGAGCCGTTCTGAAGATATTCGTTACGTCTTCCTATGGGCAACGACTTGAAGGCACAAACTAAACTGTTCATCATTTAATCTTTATGGGTACGCCAGCATTCATAACATGTAGGCCGATCACTGTCCCCCAGACATCCGTGGTTATATTTTTATATTTATATCATTTGTGTATGACGTCATCCGCACGCCAGACTGAGTTGTGACAGACAGCCCGGCCACAGGCGCCAGCTACACCTCTACCCAGGCATCCACAAAGTCGGGTCCTGGAGGGCCACTGTCCTGCAGGTTTTAGAGGTTTCTTCTGCTTTAGCACAGCTGATTCTGATGATTGCAGTTAAGCAAACGCCTGTTAATCAACTATCAATGTAAATCAGCTGTGCTGAAGCAGGGAAACCTCTGAGACTTGCAGGACAGCGGCCGTTGAGGACCGACTTTGGAGATGCTTGCTCTAATCCTCATATTCATTCGTCTAGCTAATCTGAATCGTTCAATTCCATTTGGAGAGCGAGATCATCTGTGGTAGCAGCACTAGACGTCTTCCAGGCATGTGAGGAAAACTAGCAGCAGTTCAGTGGACAGGATGAATGAGTGGAAGGCGGCGCACATAGATGACATCATACATGCTCTGCTTTGTTTAAAAAAAATATATAAATAACCTAACGGAATCTCTTCAGAACGGCTCCAAATGACACAAAACTAATATGGGTGAGTAGAACATGATGGAATAACGTAAAATCAAGGGGCCAAAAAAAAAAAAAAACGGCATTCCCCTTTAAGTACCCTTACTGATTTTAGGCAGTAGGACGAGCCCTAGGCTCCTTCCAGTTGGTCGATAATGGGTCGCCATGGTAAGTGCTATCCGAATAGTGCTAGCAGTAAGGAAGTAGCAAGAAATAGGAAGCAGGATCCTAGTTTGCATTATTAAATTAAATTCAGTTTATTTCTATAGAGCCAATTTACAACACATGTCATCTCAAGGCACTTTACAGTTCACCAGATCATACAGTCAGATTGATACAAAGTTTTTCTTTCTAAGCTAAACCAGTTGATTATATCGACTCTTTGTCTCAAATGCAATCCCTCACACTAAGCATGCTTGTAGTGACAGTGGAGAGGAAAAACTCCCTTTGAACAGGGAAGAAACCTCCAGCAGAACCAGGCTCAGTGTGGCGGACCATCTGCTGAGGCCGACTGGGGTTCAAGGAGACAGAAGCAGAGAGCTCCAGCGCCCAGCTCCCATGTCAGATGATGAAGAGATCACATCCAGCCAATCACAGTCAGAGAAACAGGACTAAAGGCAGATCTGGAACATCTAGAAACAAAGGTGTTGATGGCAGCAGCACAGCTGATATTTCTCTCCAGAATGGAGTGCGAGACAAACAGGAACAGACCAGATGAAGCTACTATGAGAAAAAGCAGAGAGAGCAGAACGTTAGAGATTGAGCTAACAGATTCAGCAGAGTGGGAGAATAGAGATCGAATGAAGCAGAATAATGAAAAAGGGGTCCCTATGTCCCTCCAGCAGTCTAAGCCTATAGCAGCATAACTGTAGAGATAGCTCAGCATGACCTGAGCCACTCTAACTATGGAGTGGCATAAGGACCTCCTGATGAACAATGAACTATTTTAAGTAAAGCCGTGTGCTTAAATTTAACGCTCTTCCTTTAATCCAGAAATATTGTTTCAGTTCTGTTTTGTTTGTTGTTTCAGCTGAAGATACTTTGTTTTGATTTCTCCTCTGCATTTACGCCATTGGCTGGAAGGGTTCATGGTCATCTGCATAGTTGTTGTTTACTCAAACCTATCTAAGTGGGAACTTTTAGAGTTGGGTCCATAAATATTTTGATACCAACACAAACGCTTACTGAAACATATCCGAGTTATAGTTATACAATAGACATGAGTATAAAGTCCAGACCTCTAGTTTTCATTTGAGTGAATCAACTTTAAAACCAAACAAAGGTGTGTAGTAGTTCCAGCCCCTTTGTGTGCCACCCTGCTTTATAAAAGGGACTAAAGCTAATTAGACAATTAACTCAAAGGCTAATTCATGGGCAGGAATGAGCAGGACTCTTGTTATGTAATTCTTAGTGAAGCAGATAAAAGGCCTGTTGTTGATTTGAGGTGTGGTGCTTGCATTTGGAATATCTTGTTGTGAAGAAAATATGCGGTCAAAGGAGCTCTCTGTACAGGTGAAACCAGCCACCCTTAAGCAGCGAAACAGATAAGTCCATTTTAGACATTTATACGAATAAAGGAGCGAGAACGTTTACATCAATTGGTACATCCTAAGAAAGAAAGAGGGAAGCTAAAAATCATCTAAAAGAGAAACCAAAAACAACACACCCTTGGAATAACATCCTCTGAAAAGATGAAACCAAGATCAACCTCTACCAGGACGGTGCAAAGACAGAAACTAGGCGAAGGCGTGGTACGGCCCAGAATCCACGGCACGCCACGTCACCTGCAAAACATGGTGGAGGCCGTGTGACGCTCGCTCAGTAGGGATTAATGATGATGTGACACAGAAAGCAGCCAGATGAACTAACATACTGTGAACTTAAATACAACCAAACTATGGAGGATAAAAAGTGCCAAAATGAATCTGTCAAACTCACCCATCAAAGTTAGGGGGCGGTTATCTAACACCTGATTGGTCACCCTGCACATTAAGGTGGCGCAAATCGATTCGCGATTAGCGTTAACCCCCTTAATTTGATGGGTGAGTTTGACAGATTCTTTTAATGATTTTGGATGCACTGCGACACAGGACCATGAAATAATTAAATGCACACTGAAATAATTATATATATATTTCTTTAATAAAATGAAGGCGTATTTTATTAAATTAACATTTATATATTTAATTCCTTATTTATTTAATGAATTACACATTTAATTAATTGTTAATCGCTGTATTTATTTATTTAATTATGGCACTTTATATTAGTGACGTGGTTTTAATTAATGAATGACACATTTATTTATTTAATTCCACATTTAATTGATTATTGACACATTTAATTATTTATTTAATGCTGTATTTATTTATTTAATTTTGGCACTTGTTATCCTTCACAGTTACAAACTGATTGAGCTCAGCTTTTCGTTAGATGGACGGTGACCCAAAGCATAAAATTAATTCAGTTGGCAAAACAATCTTACATTTTTCTGCTTTAAATTAAGAGTAAATTCACTTAATTTAAGACATTTTCATTTATTTCTAGATCATTTTTGCAGAAGAATAAAAAGAGATAAAATATATACACATATAGCTCTTCTGTATATATCTCTACGTATTTCTATGCATATGTAAAAACTAAATCCAAATAAAGTGAAAATCCAAGTAAAGTGATAAATCAAGTAAAGTGATAAATCCAAGTAAAGTGATAGTGTGGCGTGCAAAAATAGTGCATATAAATGTCCGATTAGAGGGTGCGTGGGGGTGGGGGGTGAATCACTTAAGGGAGGTTGATGATCTGGTAGGGAATGATTTCCTGTGGGGCTCTGTGGTGCATCTGGGTAGGAGGAGTCATTCCACCTTCAAGTGCATATTATCTGATGATCTTATTTTAAGGGTAAAATGTCTCATTCCATTGGCAGATCTTCTTATTTACCTGCTCAAATGAAGGATAAATACACTTAATTTCAGAAATGTTAACTCATTTCTAGATTGTTTTTGCAGTGTGCTCTGAGAAAGTTGCATGTACTCGGTTTCAATCCTCAAAGCCTCCACTCTGGGTCTCTGAGCAAAACCCTTAACCCCACACAGCTCCCCGGGCGCCGCAAAATGGCAGCCCACTGCTCCCCAAGGGGATGGGTTAAATGCAGAGAGTGAATTTCTCCAGTGTGAGATTAATAATTTGATATTATATATTAAAACAGCTGCTGTAAAAAGGAGGAAAGCAGCGTCTGGTGATGTCTATAAGCTCAAGACTTCGGTTTCAACCAGGAAATGAACATTTTAGGATTATTTAACTTATGCAATTACTTTTAAGCCCCTGAAATAAAGCAATTGTGATTTAAGAAAAAAGGATTGATTTTCTTTCATTTTAATGTACTTGTTTTACTCAACCTACTGATTTAAAGCTGAAATTCTAAACTTAAGTTGCATCTGAACTTTGAACCTAAATGTAGATATTGAATAGGCAGATAGGCTCTAACTTCACTGATAAAGGAGGTCCAGATTTGGCCGAAAGGTTGATTCTTTAAGTAAAAAGAAGATTTTTTTTTTGAAAAAGAACATACAGTAGATGTCTTTGCTGCTTCCAAAAACATATTAAAAGGCTTCCACTGTTTCCTAGCGTACCACAAAACTTCCAAAATAAAAATGAAAAAGCCTCGACAGAAAGCGTTTCCTCCACAGTCGAAACCTTCAGCCATGATGGCTTCATCGAAGCTCTTTCCTCACTATCTTCTCCATCAACGCCGTCCTCTGATACTGCAGAGTCATCTGAGGACTGGACAGGACTTTGGAAGTGATACAGCAGAACAAAAACTGAAAGCAGTCATTCTTCGGTTCCGCTCTGCTGCCGCCACCTCAGACACGCACCGCTGCCACCATATTGACCTATGACTCCTTTCTCATAGCACCTCAACACCCCATCAAAAGTATCTGTTATTAATGCATGGTACATGTCAATAGATCACTGCTATACCGTAGTTTAGGCATCAGTTAAATTTTGATCATATTTCATCTGATTACATTACTGATTTTAGATTTAAACAGATTTTTGTGATGATAAAAATTATAATCCTTTCATTTTCTGCATGAATGTAGTTATATATAAATAAGGAAGTTGTATAAAATGAAACTTATGGAAGTTTCTTTGGAATAAATATGCCTGCAGACATGGATCTACAAAAAGTCCTGAATGTTTACAGTGTGCTCTACCAAAGGACACAAAAGCATGGAAAGTTGAGTGGAAGGAAAAAGCTGTAGGTGGAGTCAGAGATGTTTGGAAACATACATCCAGGAAATATATCACATCTGTCACTGTTTGCTGTCATTTTATGACACCATAGTGACGTTTTAATGGAGAGTCCTGAAATAGAAGTCACAAACAATATGCAGAGAGGAATTTTCAAAAAAATTATAAAGGAAAATAACTTTCCGAAGAAGACTGACTATGAGAAAATAAAAAAAAAACCTCAGAAAAATTAAAATACAAAAAAAAGGAAGAAAATCTCTTACAAAAAAGACTAGAACTCTTTTAGAACAACAACAACAAAAAAAAACAACAACAACAAAATCTTTTGCATTTTATCAGGTAATCCAGGTCCTGGAGGCTTGGAATAGTTAGTGGTTTACTTGAGGTCCAGAGTGAAGTTCTGTCAGTCAGTGATGATTTGTGGAGTGATGATCCTGCTGCTGCTGGTCCATGTTGTTTTATTAAATAAAAAAATCAACAACTTCATGCTTCCCTCTGCTAGTAAACTTTATGAAGTGTTCATTTCCACCAAGATCATACACCTACCTACATGTTGACATTATTTTTTTACAGCAACCTCCTAATTATACAAAACATTAAAACATACAAAACATCTGTATTTCTGACTCAGATTTACAGTATCATTGACAATTATTGACATTTATCCATTCTTTTGCTCATTGCTATTACCACTTTATTTTAAATCTGTATATATATATATAATTCTGATTGCTCTTTGCGAAATACTTGCAGTTCTAATCTTATGGTTAGGGTCTTTGTCCTGTTGGACATTAAATCTCCATCAAGTCCCAGAACCAAGGGAGCTCTTCAAGAAAAACAGCTTATGTTTTAATCAATTTATCATTATGTATCTATTTATTTTTTTTAATTTTTAATCTCAGGGGACTACGAATAACATTGATAATCTGGTAAAAGTTTTTTGTCTCTTTTTTTCCATGGTCGACATGCTCCACCTGCTGTTCAAAGAGGGGAACACCACCGGAAGACGCTTTATGTTTTAAATCTCGCGATATCAGGCCGAGCGATACTTGTGGACGTTCTTTTCCACTGGATCATCGGGCAAGATGGTAGGTATCGCTGCTGGAGTAGTGCTTTTTAAACTCTATCCTGGTCCATCTGGGCTTTTCTGTGAATTATTTTAACAGCTGGTTGTATCGTCCGACCTTTACAGAGTTTTTCTAACATTTCGGATGAATATTGCTCCATAAAATGGTATAAATTGTTGTGGATGATTGTGTTTTAGCCTTAGCTTTAGGCCGGCTGTTTGCTACTTAAAACCGATAATTGAAAGTACCCTTTGGTTTAATCTAAAAGTAAATCGCACTAAACTCTGTACAGGCGTCTTATTAAGCGGCTCAGTTAGTGTTTTATAATTATAAACATGTCTGGTTGTAATCAGGTTGTAATCAATCGTGAATGCTAACCTGTTTAGCCACACTCGCTAACTATAGTGATGCTTGACTCTGGCAGGCGGACACCGAGATCAAGAAGAAGCGTACCTTCAGGAAGTTCACCTACAGAGGGGTGGACCTGGATCAGCTTCTGGACATGTCCTAGTAAGTGACTCTGATCTGCTACAGTTTCTGCACTCAGAATGATGCCATTACTAATGTTCTGAACGTTTATAACCAGGTGGATTCAAAGGCAAACTCCTTGTTGGTCTAATACCTGAGCCTATGACACAGAATCTGATTCCTTATTTATAGGAAAAGAAATATAATTATTAATATCACATTGGGTCATATTTGGGTTTATATGCTTGGTTTGGTGATTTTATTTTATTAAAGACCAGAATGTGTAATTGGGAGATCTGAACTGGAGATATCAGATTATTTTTTTTCATCTTCTGTCCAATGGCCGTCTCATCTCATCTGTTTGCACATCTTCAGCTTCCATCATGACCTTAAGTTTTTTTGTCTTCCTTTATGCTGACTTAAAGATGTAAAACTAAGGCTCAGATGTCAAACTCTGGTCTGACAGGACCACTGTTCTGCAATCTATAATCCTTCTCTTCATCACACCTTATATGGCAAATATGCACAATAATTAGAAGGACAGTCCCCCAGGAGGACAGGATATTGAGATCACTGCCCTATAAAATGTATTTTCCATAAAAGCTGCAGACATTTTTACATCTAGCAGGTTTCCTCTGACAGAGAGCTTAGTCCAAATAGAATAACTTTGCTCTATCAAGCTCGACCTTCCTGTTATCTGCTTAAATCTTTCTTCTGCGTTTGCAGCCCTAAAGAACCAAATAACCTTTTTTGACTACATAATTTTAGCACTTTGCTAAGCCTGAATATGGCTAAGCTGAAATGTTCCTCACTGTTGAACAGATGTGCACAGATGTGGTGCTGGTGTGCTCTTGTCTTACCATAATTGGACATATTAGTATAGATGAGATTCACCAGGACAAAGTGAAATAATTTGTATCCAAATTCCTTTCATTTTCGTTTTTTTTTTTAAATAAAAGAAAAAATGTCTTGCTTCTTATAACTGCCATTAGAACAGATTTTTCTCAAAGATGTGCAGGACACCATCCCTGGAGGACTGGAAAATTTTGCTTTTGTAATATATGGAGAGAAATTTGTTCCAATATTAGAGAGGAATATTGTTTGAAAAAAAAAAACTTCATAGAAAATCACTTTCAATTTGGAGCTTTACATGAGCAGTTTTTATTTAGATAATATATGCAAAAGCTTTTTTCTGAGATTTTATTCATTCATTTTTTTTATTTTTTGTTTATGAAACTTAAGTTTTAGGGTTTTATTTTTAAGTTTTCCAAAGTTCCATTTCTGAAACCTGTTCTTTGCCTTCTATAATAGGATGCATTAATCACTGGGTTTTTTCCTAATATTCCTAAAAATAAGTTTATTCTTCAGAAACCTTGCATGGGAGAAACATGCTTAAAATGTGACCCTGTTGCTTATGTTGGGTCATCTCTTCCTAAATCCAAACTTCATAGACATGCTTTGAATTTAGCTGAAACCAGTTTGAAGGTGATGCAGGAGTGCAAAGCTAAACGTGTGTAAAATGTCAGTCGATCTTATGAAATGAAACTCCAACTCTAAAGAAAAAAGTTTTTAACCTTCTGTGTGTCGTGTCTCTGCAGCGAGCAGCTGATGCAGCTGTACTGCGCCCGCCAGAGGAGGAGGCTGAACCGCGGCCTGCGCCGCAAACACCAGTCCCTCCTCAAGCGGCTGCGTAAGGCGAAGAAAGAGGCTCCTCCTATGGAGAAACCAGAGGTGGTGAAGACCCACTTGAGGGACATGGTGATCCTGCCAGAGATGGTCGGCTCCATGGTCGGCGTGTACAACGGCAAGACTTTCAACCAGGTTGAGATCAAGGTGAGCGTCTCTGACCGATGCTGGAAGTTCAAGATGGAAGCTTTTCATTTTCTCTACAGACTGAAACAGTTTTGTTTTTCTACCCTTAAACCAGCTCAACTTTTCATTCCACTGTTTGATGTGTAATCCCACCGGTCTGATTTAGTTTTTGTCCTTTTTTCCCTGCAGCCTGAGATGTGTGGCCATTACTTGGGAGAGTTCTCCATCACCTACAAGCCAGTCAAGCACGGTCGCCCTGGTATCGGAGCCACACACTCTTCCCGTTTCATCCCTCTGAAGTAAAATGGCTGTATTGTTTATATAAATAAAACAGAAAATAAACTGGGCTTCCCCACAATGTTGTAATGTTTGTTTTATTGCATCAAATCTTGCATGAGCCTATATTTAAAATATTTTGAATCTTATATTTCATTAATTACACCTTCCATGGTTTATTTTAATGAATATTATGGTGGCTTCCATCAGATCTGTGTGCTGTACTTATGGCTGAGGTATAAAGCATGTCAGGTGCACTTTCTCAAAAATACAGACATTAATGTTATAACCAATAAAAGAATAAAAACTGGATCTTGAAGTCAATCCCTTTGGGGTTTATTCAGCACTGGCCTTTCATTTTAAAAGTAGATAAATGATGGTTGTAGCAGGAATTATTAACCATGGGAATGATTTTTTAATTGCTTTTTAAATAAAGTCGCATTTTAGGCAAGCCTGGTCCTTTCTAGTTTTAATAGAGGTTTAATCTAGATAACGGGATTAGTTCCTAATGGATTTATTTACAGTTTGTTTTTTGGCGACTGAAAGCCAGATAAATACAATGCATGGGGGGAATAAAAAAAGAGGTGCGTCTTGGAAAAAGTACCGATGTGTAACTAGTCCACCGGGAGCAAGGTTCCCCCCTCTCCTCCGTTCCCAGTCTGTGTGCCAGCTGCATCTTGTGCGGCTGTTTCGGCCATGGATTCAGCCGCGAAACCTGTCTGACACCAAGCTAATAACCCATAGCTGATAAAAGAAGCTGTAACCTAACCGGTAAGTAGCGGGGTTAATTTGAGCCCGGGCATTAGAAGAAGGTTGTCCGGGATCAGTTTTCACAGAAAGCGCCGCCGCGGCTACCAGCTTCGGTAGCTAGCTAGCTAGCTAGCCGGAGAGCGAAAGTGACAGAGAAGGAGAGTCCTGTCAGAATCCAACCAATGAAGAAAACTGCCGTTTAATGACCGCGTCCAACAGCTCTGGCCTTTCAAGGTCGCTGTGATACATAACATCGGTTCTTTTATTGGTTTTAAACAGCAGCCAGCTAAGTGTTACCGGCGTTACTGAGGAGTTGCAATCTGAGAACAAAGCTCCATTGTAGGCTAGCTAACTGTAACACACCCGGTATGGTTCTGTTCCACCCAGGGTTTGTTGTAAAAGGATCGTAGACAGAAGCAAGTGATTTCTGAGATGTTTTTGTTTCATAAATGAAAGACATTTTTTTCATTTGGTAGCATAGCAGCAGCAGGAGAAGACACCACCTCTTAGCATGCAATACAAATAAAAAGAGTAAATAAAAGCAAAAACACTGTTTAATTCTGTCAAGTTCTGGATTCAAATATTTTGTTCCTTTAATCTGTTGCAGGAAGGTCTCAGCTCTGAGTAAGCAACAGATCGGTAGCCTCCCTCCCTGTGAGCTGTTATTTGTCTAATGAAGGGGATGCTTCATCCCGATCCAACAGCAATTATCAAGAGCAGGAAGGTAAAACAGGAGCTTTAGTGGTTTGAAGGCTCAGTTTTTCCCCATAGCTTCCTGCGTCATGCTGATCTGAGTCAGGTCTGAATTACTAGCTGTGAGCCTTCAGTTTTCCCAACCAACAGGCCTTTAAAGGAATAGTCTGGTCATATTCAGAATTCAAACTTCTGAAAGTACTTTAAATATGAGGTTATTACATAATGTTTATATAAATAAAATTGTTTTTAATTAAGAGTAATTTTTCATTTGAATGTGCTTTTACTGGAGGCATCCATGTTTTGTCAAAGGAACACTACTGCCATCTACTGGTTTTGTGGCGTCTGCAGTGCGGTATGGGCTGTTGATCAAGTCCCAGTGCTGTATCACGGTGTTTGTCACAACGTAGCTATTAACAAGTCATCTTGAAAACATTCTTCTTCCAAATGTTGGCGCTACATATTCACGGGTTTTTTCTCTGGCCAGAAGTTCAGATGGCAAATCACTCCCCTCTTCAAGTTGGCGATCCAGCGACCAACCCGTCCGTGGAGGATCAGGGCTAATCCAAAAGGTGGAATAAGAAATTTATATTTTCACTTTTACCCGATGTATTCCAGCATCCAGCTGCCATGCACGTGGGCATTGTCAGTTTTAACTATAGCTCTGAGTGAATTTCAATGGTGAAGTCCTCTGGATATTTTAAAGTAGTAAGGAAATCACATTTAAATGTCATCATTCTGCAACTTAAACATGTATATAAATGTACTCTTTATCAAACAACATTGTCCCCAAAATTTAGAAAATTTCTATTTAAAAACCAAAATCTTGTGTTAAAATCTGTGGGGAGTTTTTGTTATCTTCTGCAGGTGAGTTAGTTATCACGTCAGCAGGCACTCAATTCGACCAATCATATTTCAACGATGATCTGTCAATCAAATGTTTTCGGTCATATCATCTTGATTCATATGTAACAAGACTCGTTTCCTTTCCTTTCCCATTGAGTTCGTCCCAGTGCTTACGGGGATGGGCGTCTGTGTCGGCAGGCGTGAAGCTAACAGAACTTGCAAAGCTGGCTCAAACATATGCGACTGGAAGCGCTACATAAACCAAGCTTCTGCCGCCCCTGGCGTCTCTTTCCACAACATCTTCATCCCAGCTTTCCTCACTCTAAATAAAAAATGGATGGCCGGAGGAGACTCATCCACGACCTCCGATAAACCCTCACTCCTCTTGCATGTTTCCTCTGTCCATGGCGTTCCTTGACAGCGTCGTTTCTAGAATCACCAATTTAGTGCTACTTGGTCCCAATGGAATTTCCCATTGGGAACCTACTAGCGCTAAGTTGCTAACTTTAGTTAGCAAGATGCTTCCGACAAGCCGGCCACAACAATCCTGCGCCCCTTGATAAGCGACCAATCACATTCACTTTATTCTTTATTCACCACTCGAGAGAATTCGGATAGCGGTTGCAGATGTGTCCTAGTAGTTCCCATTGATTTAGCTTGTAAGCGGGAGAATGGTAGCCCAAACTTACCCACACCGTGACGTCACTGCCGGAAGATGGCAGGAGTGTTAGGGGCTACTGTATTTGGGCAAAAAATGGCCGCTCCCCGACTTGTTGTTTTTATTTTTTTTACGCTAAATTAATTGAATCGCTGCAAACCGTATTTGTTTTTAGGTATAGATAATGATCCATTGGATCATTCCTTGCTGACTGGACTTTTCCTTTAACCTCCATTAAACATTACTGTCCTCTGATCAGGTCACATATTAGGATCCGACCTTCTGATCAGTGAATGAATAGAGGGAAATAAGGCATCTGGAAAAGGTAAAACATTTCAGATTTTCCTCATGACTCCCTGTTGCTTCTTTACCCAAAGCTGATTAGCTCCATGTGTTGTCCATGCAGTTGTCGGACTGCGAGCGGGATGGCTGTTGACGGCCTGTGGGACAGCACAGAGGTGGTGGAGATGGACGACGTTCCGTCGCAGTTCTTCGTGGAGAAACACTCTTGGGAGGGCCTTCGTGACATCATCCACTGTAGCAGGAAATACTCGGGTATGATCGCCAACAAAGCCCCCCATGACTTCCAGTTTGTGCGGAAGGCGGATGAGAACGGGCCCCACTCCCACCGGTTGTACTACCTAGGTATGTCTGTTCAAAGTCAATTAAAGATTAACTTGAAGTTTTTCTTCTTAAAGTCTTTGATTTTCTGCACATAGAACCACATCATGCAATAAAAACCGGATTCCTTATGACTTTTTTGCTGTTTTTTTTGTTTTGTTTACAGGAATGCCTTATGGAAGCAGAGAGAACTCATTACTCTACTCAGAAATCCCTAAGAAAGTCCGCAAAGAGGCCCTTTTAGTGTTGTCTTGGAAGCAGATGCTGGATCACTTTCAGGTGAACGTCCTACAGGGCTGAGAAACCCAAGCTTTGCACACTGTGTGGAGTTTGACTTTTACATTGTTTAGGATATTTAGAGCGACTCTGCTGATAGAGGACAGTATTGGGGCCAAAATTAAGACCATTGCCTACTGCCTCGGCGCTGGATGTTATATCCATTCCTATAGCAGCTACTGAACCGATCAATGAGCAATGATGGGATAATAATGTTTTAACGACGATAGCACAATCATTTTTGAACTGGACTGATTCTATCATGATGCATTTAAAGAAAAGCATTTAAATAGAAATTAATTCAACGTTCACAAATGAGATTAAGTTAGAACATATCCTATACTGGGTTTAATATGTTTTCTCATTAGTCCAAAATAATATATTCCGAGTTTGAATGGTCTAAGGACCGTAATTCTCTAAATGATAGCAAATTAACCCTTCCTAGGGCTTCACTTGTTATACCCCTTACTTGTGCTTCTTGTCCCTCAGTGAGGTCTAGAAGCACTAGATCTATATCAGCCATTCAGCAGATAGTGCTGCACATCTTGTTTTTGAGTTTTGACCAATTAGATGAGCCATGAATGATATATTACCTACTATAAATTAAGAGAAAAAAGTTAACAAGTCAAGAAAAAGTTAATAAGCTTTGTTAACAATTGTATTTAAATTTATAAACTAAAAATGTAAGTGCCAGTATCAGCATTGATGTGCCTCTAAGGTTTTGTTCACACTGCAGCCTGACCCAAATCCGATTTTTGGCCCATATGCGACCTGAACAAACATTGTTTTTCCAATGTGACCCAGGCCACTTGGCTCTGTGGTCCTGAATTCGATACGTATAGGATCTTTTCAAATGCGACCTCGTCATTAATACCCGGCACGTCCACTTTATTATGCGTCTTGCTACGCAGAAACAGCAAAGAAGAAACAACAACCATGGCAGCGAATCATGATCGCCGGAGAGAGAGGAATTTATGTTTAACCATATTGAAAAAGATAATATTTTTTATGGTTGGAAAAGACTGCTAGTTGCACGGCCCCTACCATCCATGTTTTACGCTGTGGCCTGTGGCGTAATTACGTCCTCTACTGCTCATGCGGGACACTATAGCGTTGTATGACTGCAGTTCACACAGGAATCGCATACAAGTGGCATATAGTTGGAAATATAAACAGCAAAATTTAAAATGGTTTAGGAAAAAAAAAAATGAATTTAGCCTGGAAATGTGCACAGTGGGAACGTAGCCTAAGGTTATGTTGGACCAAAAAGTGTTCAGAGTGTTTTTCATGATTTCTTATAGAAGCACTTTAGTTATTTTTTCTTAATATATTCAGGCAAGTTGGCGTTTGTTGTTATTATATTGACATAATTGTTTGCCATTAAAATATAGGCGTTTCTTCATTTGAAAAGCAGCAGTAATAACAAATGCTAACGCAGCCTATCGAATGCCGACCCCTGACAGGACGCTCACACCCGCCGACAAGTGCGATAGTGCCACTTACTGGCTGGGAGGAGTTAAACGTAACGCTATCAGTTTAAATGAGAAAGTAGCTTTTATTTTTAGGAGACTCAATATCTAGAATGCAAAAATGGTTCTTTTCAATCTCGCAGGCCACGCCGCACCAAGGGGCTTACTCTCGAGAGGAGGAGCTGCTAAGAGAACGTAAACGTTTGGGAGCGTTTGGAATCACCTCCTATGACTACCATGATAAGACGGGCCTGTTCCTCTTCCAGGCCAGCAACAGTCTCTTCTACTGTCAAGATGGCGGCAGTAACGGCTTCATTGTGAGTTCATCTTTTTTTTAATCCCTGTGCATTCTTTCCCCTCGTCTGACAGCGATGAAGCTAAAGCAAACCGAATGTAGGGAAGGTGGGCGTCACATATTTCATAACAATAATACATTTTATTTATAATGCACTTTACATTAAAAATAAAATCTCTAAGTGCTTTCAGCTTCAGGTTGGGGTTAGGTGAGAAAATCTGCACATACCGAGACAGGTGCTTAGAGAGGCTGAACCGCTCTGAGCAGGAATTACCATGAAAATCAGAGTGGAGGATGTTTCAGTTTTTCCACATGGAAGGCTGGTACAGATGTGAGTCAGAAGACTTGGAAATGTTTAGAACCAGACATGTTTTTCTTCTTTACGTTTCTGCACTGCTTTGTGGGAAAAAAACAGTAAAAATGCGCTGTGGTTTGGGTCTGTTGCTAAAATTGCAAAGTTTGAAGGATTTTATCACTTCTTTATTAAGTATAATTTCAGGGCTGCAACAAACGAGTCGATAAAATCGATAAAAATCGACTTTTTAAAAGCGTTGGCAGCGAATTTCATCATCGATTAGTTGTGTGGAGATCTTTGATTAATCGTCATCCGCCGCCGGCGTCATCACATCCACTTGACTGAAGCGGGGCAAGAAAGAAGAAAAAAAACGACTTGAAGCGAGTCAGCGCCCGCAGGTGCAGTGTTGCCAACTCAGCGACTTTTCAGACCCCTCCAGCGACTATTTTTTCAAAAAAGCGACTAGCGACAAATCTGTCGACTTTTTCGGTGTCACTGGCGGCTTTTGGAACTCTTCGCGATGAAAGCATGTATCGTTCCTACTCTGCCGTGGGGCGACTCCCCCATCCCAACCCGTTCTCCCCGCGGGAGTCCCTCTCAGCTGCTGGCGGGGGAGCCGCAGGATGTTTCACCCTCAGCGTCCAGACTGCTGCAAAATGAAGCGGCGCATGCGCCGGGATTGACGGCGCAAATTGATCACAATAATTAAAATAGCCTGCGCTTTATAAAGCGGAAAAAAGTCATAACATGCACGCAACTTTTGGCAAAACAAATGAACATGTACGGAACCACCATGTTTGTTTGGTTTTAAAGAAGGGGAAGCGTAACGTTAGTTTCTCCAGGTAGCTCATCTGATGCTTTCCTTACCTTGTTAGTAGGTTACAGACAGTAGAAATAAGGTTGGCTACTTATTTTACTTTTTTATTTCATTTGAATTAGCTTAAGCAGCGTTTATATTTACTTTATAAATAAATTAACTTTACAAATTATGAGGGCAAGGCTTTTTAAAGTTTAAATCTTCTAGCAAGGAATAAAGAAGATAAAGTAAAGAAGATCCTGCAATTTTATGGAAGTAAAGCAGAATAAAATCCAGCAAGATCAGTAATATGTCAATTAATTATCTGCCACATTCCCATGTAAAAAATATCTGTCTGTGGAGGATGTGTTTTTAACACCCCTAGTTCTCTCATTTTTATTCCAAATACAATTTATAATTTGAATTACAGGGCTATTTTATCTCTATGGTTCAGTATTTTCTCAAGTAGCAACTTTAACTGCTATACTTTCCTGTCTTAAAAGGCAGAACTCTTCTAGTCTAAAAACTCATTTGTTGAAATGGGGGCCTATTGTTTGAACCCCTTAGGGAAACTTTTAAAAAAAAATGTCTTTTTTTGCACTTTATGAAACAAAGTAGCCTATATTTTGTGGATGTACAGCTACATTTCTCATGTAAGTTTGCGGATTAGTTTTAACACAAACATTTATTTTTCATATTGCACCAGTACAGTTAATAGGCAACCTGTACTTGTGTGCTTGTTTTCATTCTGTCTAAAATGTTTATTTTGGAATAAAGAGTATAAAATATAAAAAAATATTTTTTGTCAAATTCATGGATTAATCGAAAAAAATAATGCGGCGATTCATGGGTATTTTTAAAATAATAGTTAGTTGCAGCCCTATATAATTTCCACCTGTTGTTCTATTTGCACAACAACATAAGTAATTGACTGGCTAAGCGGACAGTTTGATTTAATTAAAGTTATATTGTGTTGTTTATGTGTTATTTTTATTTTTTGTTTTGTATTTTTCCCTTTTAAATATACTTTTTAAAGATTTTACTTTGTCAAATAATTTTTTTAATTTCTCCAGTTCATAGAAACATCATAGTAACATAAAAGTCCTGTAGCGTGAGCAGACCTTGGGCTAAGACTGTGTGTTGGTTTCAGCAGTCTGCCCCGGTCAAACCTGTGGAGATAAAGAGCCATTGCTCAGGCACCCGGATGGACCCCAAGATCTGCCCCGGACACCCCGATTTCATAGCCTTCATTAACAACAACGACCTGTGGATCGCCAACATCAAGACAGGAGAGGAACGGAGACTGACGTACTGCCACAAAGGTTTGGCCACTTTTATAAAGTTCCAGCTTCTTCGTAGAGGAGTTACGTCATTGTTTATCATCACATAGAGTAATGGTGCTTTAATAATACCTGCTTACAGGGGTTCATTTAGACCAGAGGCTCCTCAATAGGGGGTTTTCAGTGGCGCCACTGGCCAGAATCCGGTCCCGCCATCTTGGGGCGGCATATTATGCATTATATCGCTATATATATCATGTATGCGGAGAATGGATAAAATGCGCCAGCGGCTTCCAGAGCCGCAGATCATGGAACATATCTGAGGAAATGTTCGGTGATCGTGCGACCGCCTCAGACTTATGCCCTCCACGTTGCCTTGGTTAGCACTAATCCAGATGATTGGCAAAATGTAGAGCATGGTAACATAGTTCATTACCGGTGTTCGGTAGAAACCCTACTACACTCCTGAGGGAAAATGAGGCGTACAAGGGTCCTGAGGCTCACAACCAGTTCACATCTGGTTGGAGTACGAGATGTCGAAGTGATGTACATGAGAGAGATACATGCCATCATAAATGGGCTGAGGTAGGGGATTTTTAATAAGATGGTAAAAATGTAAACAATCCGGCGCAGGGCTTCAGCTATGCTAGGGTGGCTAACGGCAGGAGGGTCGCGTGAACAGTTCCAAAGCTACAAGTCTTTGGAGTCTCATGGTGCAGTTCCTGAATGGATGGGTTCAGAACGCGGCTCATCAAGAGCCCAGCACAAACAGTGCTAACCGTTAGTGCTTAACAACCACTCAGGCATGTAATGTACTTTTAACTAGCTGCTATGTGTTTCAAAGGTTTGGTGCAGACTCTGGGGTATTCCAGCTTAACACCGTCCAAATCGGACCTGGATATCCGTGTCAGCCAGGTAGGTGACGGCGTTGTTCGAGATAGCTGTTTTGTTTTTCACATTGATTTGCGATTCACGGCTGGTATGCGATAGAAAGAGCGTTGATCTCCACCTCCACGGGCGGTGCAACCAACAATTAAACATGTTTTCACCATTTTTCACTGTCAATACTGCTACAAGGCTGCCACCCAATATGGCCGGACTGGCTGAGTAGTCTGCGTGGCGTGGCGTCACCTGAAAAACCCCCTATTTTTAGCCTTTGACCCCAAAGATGATAACTGAGTCGCCTCACGACCCAAATAACCCGTTGAATGTTTCTATCGGATCAATTGATCAACAACCAACATAGAAGGTTTATTGGTGCCTTTCTCCACCTGTCTATGGGTTAGAGGCGGGGTCCACCCTGGGCAGGTCGCAGGTCCATCGCAGGGCAACACCATTCAAACACTCACTCACACCTAAATAGAATTTAGTGAAGCCAATTAACAGTCATGTTTTTGGACGGTGGGAGGAAGTCAGAGTACCTTGAGAGTAGGGGTGTAAATCACACCCATCATGGCGATTCGATTCAGTATCGATTTCCTGACCCAACGATGCGATTATTTTTACGATACTCAAGAATACACCACGCTGATTTGATTCGATTAATCGGTTAATTTTTTTATTTTTTTACACCTTACAGGCTAAACAAAGTTTCAAGTTTGAAATAAATCGGTGAAAGCTGTAATGTCGTTATGCATTTTTCTTTTTAAGAAACAACAGCAAATAACAGAAATAGAAAAAGTTGCATCAAAAAGATACTGCACAAAAATCAGTGCAATGAGTGCAATACCTGCGGCCGGGCAGGTACGCCCCCCTCCGCGGGCTGGCTCCACTGCTCCTCTCCAAAATGCGGCAGCTGATGTGCCGCAGCCAGGAGGCCAGCTTGTTTTGTTTTATGACCCGAAAGTGGGGAAAACAACTTCGTGAAGTTTGACCAGCTAGAAGAGCGAGGTAGCGCGAGAACGCTGGGACCCCTTTTCCACCTGGATCTCCACGGCTCTTTTTGGCCCTCGCACATGTCCGCGCCCGTGCGTCAGGACTAAACTTCAAAGCTTCCCCACTTCACACCAGCCACCTCCACAGCCCATTATCTAGACCCACAGCGTGTAGCACGAACCAGCTTCAATATTGAGCATAAATAAAAAGAAATGTGCGCATCAAGCTCACTGCGAAACACTGCTGCAGGAGGATAACCAGGAAGCGGTAGGAGGGCAAGCAAGGTTTAGTGCCGCAGCCGCGGAGGAGGAGAATTACTTCAGGGCAAATGGATAAAAATAGACGGAGAAAAAGCATGAATTAGATGCATCGGATCGTCGGCTGTTGGATCGATGCATCGATACAAAACGATTATTATTTACACCCCTACTGGAGAGAACCCACGCATGCACAGAGAGAACATGTAAACTTCATGCAGAAGGACCTTGGGATAGGAATTGAACCCAGAACCTTCTTACTGCAAGGTAGCAGTGCTACACTGGGCAGCAAGAAAAAAAATAATCGTTTTGAGATTTATCAAGTGTTGGAAATATTATGAAAAAAAAAAAAGATAAATGGAGTACTAGTAGGGCTGCAACTAATGATTATTTTGCAAATTGATGATCTGTCGAATGTTTTTAATCGATTAATAATCAGAAAGGCAAAGATTTATTAAAGAAAATTTTTTACGAAATTAAACAGGTGAAACAAACCTTTTCCACGAAAACGTTTTTTTCAAATGCAAAATGTTTTACAATCTTTGTATAGTTGCTGCTCTAAGTGGGTCGCTTTGTCAGCTAAAGACATGTTCTACAGTCTCTGTATCCCAGTTAACGATTAATTGATTACTTAAATAATCGATTATTCAGAATAATTGTTTCAGCTTTAATTTCTAGAATAATCTAAGGCTGCAGAGGTATTGTTGATTTTAATCTTGTTTTTTGGAATAGATAAGACACCGTATGCACCTGATCTATATCCCTATTATTATCCCTAATAAAATCAGAGATGGGAAGTAACGAAGTACAAATACTTTGTTACTGTACTCGGAAAATAGATTTTTCTGATATATTTTTACTTTTACTTTACTACTTATTTTTTATGGCGACTTTTTTTACTTCTACTCCTTACATTTTTACACAAATATCTGTACTTTTCTATTCCTTACATTTAAAAAATTGGCTCGTTACTTTGGTTTTAAATCATTTCAATGGAGTTACCGTTGTGATTTTTTCCGTCATCAATACCAAATTCAATCTAAGTGGATGGGAATCCTACGTTGCATTTGGCGCTTTACCGCTACAAGATGAATGGACAGATTCGGTGATTCATTCACGGCAAATCATTGCAGCTTGGTGGCGGTGGCGTTAACATAGTAGCATGGACGAGATGATTGAAAAAGAACACAACGGAGATCTAGTCCAATTGGCAGACATCCATTTAAAAATGTAGGCAAAAAAGTGGTTTCTACTTTTTACTTTATACTTTAAGTAAATTTACAAGCCTGTAATTTTGTTACTTTTACTTGAGTAAAGAAGTTTAACTCGTACTTCCACTTTTACCAGAGTATTTTAACACAAGTATCTGTACTTTTACTCAAGTAATGAAAGGGAGTACTTTTGCCATCTCTGAATAAAATAGAGATTTGGTTTTGCAGTTTGTGTTTTTTAAATGCATCAGATATGATTTTTCAACCCAGCTGTTGTGAGCTGTAATGAGCACTAGTTTTACCGGAGTGTGCATCTGTTTGTTGCCTCTTGTTTCCAGGTTTAGACAATGTGAAGGAGGACCCAAAGTCTGCAGGTGTAGCAACATTCGTCATCCAGGAGGAGTTTGACCGATTTACTGGTTACTGGTGGAGTCCCTCTGCAGCAGAAGGTCATTAACTTGGAATACCAGTTTCTACCCAGTACTTCATTCTGCTGGCTTTCTCTTTGAATCATGGCTAATTTATTTGATTTCTCTTTTTGACTTTCTTTGCTCCGTTCATTAGTGAAATTAAACACATGGTGTATGTTTACCATAAAATATGGTAATGCATGAAATCTGTAAACATGTCAGCATCACTAACATTGGTGTTCACTGAAGGGGAGCTAAAGTATGGAGAGAAAAATGTTTCAGGATAAAAAAAGAAAGTTAAAGAAAATGCTTTTTAAATTTGTAAATTTAAAAACCTTCTCAATAAAAAATAATTTTTTGATAGTAACTTGTAATGCTTAAACATTTCAACTAATTTTTTTAGTTTGCTGTTTTGTAAATTTTATTCTTTCCAATATTTTTTAGTTTTTTACTTTTTCAGATTAGTTTCTTTCAGATTATTTCAGATCTTTTTAAATCTATTTCCTTTTTTCAGACTTAATTTTGTCAGACTTTATTTGAAATACGCAAGTTTTACTAATTAGATTCTTTTAAAATCTGTTTCTGAAATAAAATTAGAAAAATAAAAATACTGAAAATATAACATTTAAAAAATAAACTCTAAAAAAGTGCAAATTGTAACAATATTGGCTGAATTAGTGCATACACATCATAAATTAATCTCAAAACTCAAACATTTCAACCAATTTTTTTTAGTTTTTTGTTTTTGTAAATTTTATTCTTTAAAATGTTTTTTAGTTTTTTTTTTTTACTTTTATTCAGATTATTTCAAACATTTTTTTTTTATCTATTTCCTTTTTTCAGACTTAATTTTGTCTGACTTTATTTGAAATACGCAAATTTTACTAATTGCAATCTTTTCAAATCTGTTTCTAAAATAAAATTTAAAAAACTAAAAATATAACATTTGGAAATAAAATCTGAAAAAGTACAAATTGTAACAATATTGGCTAAATTAGTGCATACACATCATAAATTAATCTCAAAACTCAATCAACATTTTAACCAATTTTTTTTAGTTTGCTGTTTTGTAAATTTTACTCCTTCAAATGTTTTTTAGTTGTAATTTTTATTTTATTCTGATTATTTCAGATATAAATTTTTTTTTTATCTATTTCGTTTTCTCAGACTTAATTTAGTCAGACTTTATTTGAAATACGTAAATTTTACTAATGGCATTCTTTTCAAATCTGTTTTTAAAATAAAATTAGAAAAATAAAAATACTGAAAATATAGCATTTGGAAATAAAATCTAAAAAAGTTCAAATTGTAACAATATTGGCTGAATTAGTCAAACAACATTTCACCCAAATTTTTTTAGTTTGCTGTTTTGTAAATTTTATTCTTTTAAAATATTTTTTTTTTTTTGTTTTTTTTACTTTTTTCAGATTATTTCAAATATTTTTTTATCTATTTCCTTTTTTTCATACTTAATTTAATCAGACTTTATTTGAAATACGCAAGTTTTACTAATTGCAATTTTTTCAAATCTGTTTCTAAAATAAAATTAAAAAACTAAAAATATAACATTTGGAAATAAAATCTGAAAAAGTGCAAATTGTAACAATATTGATTGAATTAATCTCAAAACTCTTGGAAAATTTTTCTTCCCATCAATAGTATTGAATCACATTTCTCTCCATACTAAAGCTGCAAGGTTGTTGGATGGGTGAATAAATGCTTCCAGTAGATGGCGATGGTGTACAATGTTTATGTCTATTGATTTTTCTGGTGCAGAAATTCTGCTTTATGCCTTTTAGAACAAACGCTTGGTGTGTTTCGCTTTATTTTAACATGAACTAATGTTTTTCATACAGGAATATTTCATGACTGGAGAACTTTGAGCTCTTTGCAGGAATCTCTTCTATATCCGCTCACTGATGGTCTCTCATGTTTTTTTCCTCCTCCAGATCCTGATGGAGGTAGAACGTTACACCTTCTATATGAGGAGGTGGACGAGACGGAAGTAGAAATTATTCACGTTCCATCTCCAGCACTGGAGGAGCGTAAAGCAGATGCGTACCGATATCCTCGCACTGGTCAGTCCTGTTTCCTTTTCCATAGTTTTTTTTTTTAAAGTCTTTTAGTGTTTAATTGTTGAACATCTGTACCTGTAAAGGTAGTAAAAATCCCCAGGCTACACTTAAACTGGCAGAGATCAGGACGGACCATCGAGGAAAAGTAGGTTCCTTTTCATCCGTTCTCCTTCTAATTCCAACGTTTTGTTTTTTTGCTAATGCTTTCTGTGTTTTTGTTGGCAGATCATTAGCGCCCAAGATAAGGAGCTGGTCGTCCCATTTAACGACTTGTTCCCTGGGACGGAATACATCGCCAGAGCAGGATGGACGATAGATGGAAAATAGTAGGTGTCCTCAGATAAACGACTTCTGAAGCACGGACAGAAAATATCCACATGTCATTTAAAATGTTCTGCTCTTCAAATCCTTTTACATCTCATGAACTTTCTCACAGTTTATTACGTAACAGTTACAAGCATGTGTATTTCCTCTGGGGTTTTTAATGCGATGGGCTGTTACATAGTAAGGAAGTGGAACGGGACTAAATAGACACATCGTCATGAAGAGCAAGGCACACAGCTGAAGGGTAAAGGCTGCAGGTTCCATTCCTGCAGACGGCGACCGTCTGACAACAGGAAGCAGAGAACAGTGGTTCTACTATGGAAAGAAATTTGTTCCAGTATTATTGAAAGCAAAAAGCACATTTCAGAGAGAGAAAATTTAGTAGCCTCATGAGACCATCCTGATCTCGCGAGCTTTCAAGGTTTCACTCGCTAATCAGTCTGGAGACTCTCCGTTAAAGAAAATTTGGAGCCGTTCACCAAACGAACGTCCAATCAGCGTTGGCTTTGAGGCGGGTTGAGGTGTGACGCAACGAGAAGCGCGACAGTTCAGTCTAAAGAACATGGCGGCTTCAGCCGATGAAACTAGCGTTAGCGTGGCTATCCAGCAAGTTTTATCGGAATTACAAGTATTTCTTCACTGAAAGAAGGCAAAACACTCCTGGAAGCTTTTCTCAAGAGGAAAGACATTTTTTGCTCTTCTCCCGACACTAGTTCAGCAAGAGTTTGATCCTATCAATTGGCTCCTCTTAAATTAAATCCGGCTCTGTTAGTCGTCATATGTTTAAGTTAGATCTGATTGGTTTATTTGGCCCGTCTGTATCACCAGCATAGGCCAATCAGCTAACCAATATTTTAAGCCCCTAAAATTACTTCAAAGGAAGGTTTCCAGATGGATATCGCGAACAAATCCATCTCGGAGTCAGGTTAAAAATTTAGAACTTTGGGGAAAAAAAAGAAAACTCTCACAAAATGTTTTTTTAGAGTAATTTATATTTACATTTTTTTCAAATTTGTTTCCTGAGACTAACCTTTTCACTTCAGTTTTCAACTTAGTTTATTTATAGCACCAAATTCACAACACATGTCATCTCAGGCACTTTACAGTTCACAACCAGGGTCATCCAGTCAGATTGATTCAAAGTTTTCTATCTAAGGAGAAAACCCAGTTGATTTGCATCGACTCATTGACTCTTCATCCATCCTCACACTAAGCATGCTTGTAGCGACAGTGGGGAGGAAAAACTCCTTTTAACAGGAAGAAAGGAAAACCTCCCAGCAGGAGCCAGGCCCTTTGCGGTTTTGGATTGTGTTTAAATCCTGATTTACCACCTACACCACAGAGTGTCAAACTGGTTCAAGAAAGGGCTGTGTGGCTGCAGGTTTTTCTTTCAAGCAAGCAATAGCAAACTAGACTCCAGTCATCTCATCAAGTGTGTCCAATCTGAACGCGGTAGCTTGATTGAGATTAATGGAGTCCTGTGTGCTAATAGCAATTGAAAAACCTGCAGCCTACGACCCTCTGGAACTCAATTCTACTACCCTACACCTCTGGTTGGTCTTTATGTGTTGTCGTAAAAATGAGTCAGCTTTGTTTTGGATGCTAGCAGCAGCATTTCTATGGGTCCCTGTCCAGAACTTGCCCAGAGGTGCAGTAAAAGAAATCTGGTAAATAGGATTTTGAAAAAAAAAAAAAAAACATTTGTCTCTTTGCCAAAAAATAAAAAGAAAAATTTTTGAAAAATAGAATCTAGTATGAAAAAAAGAAAGATTAAAAATAAAAATCTATGAAAAAAAGGTGGAAAAACAAAACTTGGAAAATAAAACTTAAAAAGTAAAAGCAAATTTGAAAAATAGCGGTCAGACTTTTGCGTATGCAGTATGAAATACAGCCCATAGCTCCTTTTTAATTCAGAAGCTTTGAGAGATTTCCAAAGTTCCATTTTTGAAACAACCCTTTAATTTAATAACATCTGAACAAATATCTGTGTAGTTCTACAAAGTATTGACTCTAAGGGGCCGAATGCAAATTCTTTAAAAACGTTTTTTCGTTGGTACAAATTTTAAAAGCATTTCTCCTTTTCCTTCCACCTCACTCTGCTGATCAGAATCCATCCCATCACGTTAAATGCCACAGAATACGGAGAGTTTTGTGGTTCTATCGTGAAACTATAGCTTCGATTTAAGGTTATTTTTATGTTGAGTTTCATCTCAGTTTCTTTAAATCTAACAGCAGTAAATCTGTTTCTCCTCCCAGCGGTTGGGCGGTGCTGTTGGATCGCAGCCAGAGGAAACTGCAGCTCGTTCTGCTGCCTCCAGCCCTTTTCATCCCCGTTACTGAAGACTCTGCGCTCAGGCAGGAGAGTCTGGAGGCCGTTCCCTCTTGCGTTCAGCCGTTCATCATTTATGAAGAGACCACCGACGTGTGGATAAATGTAAAGACATTTTTCTGGGCTCTATTAGGATAAATGAGGGGATAATTCAACAGTGTAATGTGATTTTATGTTCTTTATTATTACAGGTTCATGATATATTCTACCCCTTTGTTCAAACAACAGAGGATGAGTTTACTTTCATTTGGGTAAATGAGTCTAAAACAGGCTTCAGCCACCTCTATAAAATCACATCACTGCTGCAGCCCGGCTGCTACCGCTGGACAGACGGATACCAGCATGTAGAGGGTAGGAGACGCGTCCCCTCAGATCGTCCGCTGTTCAATGCAGTTTCAGTTACTTCAATATCAATTCCCTTCCCCAGGAAACTTTAAATGTACGGTGAAGGAGGAGGTAACATTGACCAGCGGCGAATGGGAAGTTCTGGCCAGACACGGTTCAAAGGTAAGGCGATGATTTCCCCCTGATTCTTGTTTTATAGTGGATTACAGGAACCTCATTCTGATTTACACAAACAATGAATAATATCCTGTTGTTTATAATTCTGTAAATAAAACCAACAGATAAGCAAAACACGCAAGAATATATTTATGATCAGAAGTGAGCATTTATATTGGGCCTAAAATAAAATTTGAATAACATATTTTTGAATAAAATCTAACCGTTGAAAAAAAAATTTTTTTTTATGTTCCGTATTTTCTGAACTATTAAGCCGCTACTTTTTCCCGCGCTTTAAACCAGGCAGCTTATGAGAAGGTGCAGCTTTTCGGGGTTTTTTTCCCCTAACCACCACAGGGGGAAGCTCTTACTGCTGCGAGCTAACAAGCTAATGGGAGCTAGCTTTCTGCTTCGGCCTTACTCAGGCACTCTACTATATGTAGAGCTCCCCCTACAGGTTCGTCGGGAGACAGTTTAGTAGATATCAGCACCTTATACACTGGAAATAATTGAAATCTAGATAAGTACGGTAATTTTTCTTTAAATAAGTGCATTTGTTCTTGGATTGAGGAGATAAAAGAGAATATTTTGCCAATGGAAAAGACAATTTACACTTAAAATAAGAAAACACAATTGCATTGTCATGCTTCAAGTGCATATATTATCTTACCCATCTTTATTTTAAGAGTAATAATCCTCATTCCATTGGCAAACTATCTCATTTACCTACTCAAGTTAAGGGTAAATACACTTAATTTAAGACATTTTTACTTATTTCGAGGTCATTTTCCAGTGTAGCCTGAGGCGGCTTATATATGTTCGTTTCCAGTTTTTTTAAAAAGTGTAGTGGGCACGGCTTATAGTGAGGTGCGCTCTATAGTCTGAAAAAATACGTTAATTTCTGGATCGCATTTTTTTGTCTAACTTCTATTTACAAATTTACGTACAAATCAGAAATGTTTTTGCTTTGTCTCTGTTTATCACTTTAAAAAACAATTAATATGTAAATTAGGGCTGAAACAATCAATCGGATCCATCATGATTAATCGATTATTGAAATAATCATCAACAATTTTTTTATTTATTTATTTATTCCTTTATTTAACCAGGAAAGTCCCATTGAGATTAACAATCTCTTTTTCAAGGGAGTCCTGGCCAAGACAGCGGCAAAAGATTACATTACAGTTTACAATTACATCTATCTATAATTAGAAATTCATAAAACAGTTACAAACCATAGATCTCATTTCCAAACCTTTGACCCAATCTTTTAAAATGTCCGATTGGAATCAAATCCTTCAACTTCCAGTCTTTCTGAAGAGTGTTCCATTCTGTGGGGGCAGAGTACTGAAAAGCTGTCTTTCCAGCTTCAGTGCGGACACTAGGGTACAGAACAGAAAACAAGAATCTCTTTGAGAGCGTAGAGAATATAGTCCAGCCGCTCTTTGTTGAATGTACTCACAGAGGTATGAGGGGAGCAGACGCAGAATACCCTTATAAATGATCATATACCAGTGAGTGAGTCTACGAGTCTCTAATGCTGGCCATCCCACACGTATGTAAAGTTCACAGTGGTGTGTGCGAGGCTTACAATTTGTAATAAATCGTAGGGAGTCATGGTAAAGAGAAACAAAGCCTATTCCTAAAGAAGAAGCCAATTTTCAGTCTGAGTTTCTTAATCAATTGTTCAACATGAGGTTTAAAATTTAGACTTTCATCAATTAAAATTCCTAAATATTTAAAAGATTGAACCCTTACTATCTCTGACCCATGCAAAGTGATAAGACGATAGCTATTTTGCAATTTTGTCTTTGTTTTTGAAAATAACATAATTTTAGTTTTATTTGAATTTAAAGAAAGATCTCGTTTTAAAAGCCGTTACTGAACCGAATTAAAAGCAATTTGTAAAGTAGAGACACATGCACCATGTCATCAGCATAACAATGGTAGTTAGTGTCTATAAGATCCTGGCCAACATTGTTCACATAGATAGTAAATAGTAGAGGCCCCAAAACGGAGCCTTGGGGCACTCCTTTAGTTAGTGACAACGTACTAGAACAAATTTTATCTGATCTGACACATTGGGAATTACTGAACTTATTAATTACTGAATTTATTCGACTAATCGTTAACTGGAGTATAGAGACTCTATAACATATCTGTGGCTCACAGAGAGACCCACTTAGAGCAGCAATTAGACCAAAAAACACTTTGCCTTTATGATTTATTTATTTTTTTTGTCTGTCAATATTTTCTATCCAGAAGTCCTCACATGGAAACGTTTGAAGTTTCACCTGGTTTACTTTCATAAAAAAATCTTCTTTCAGGAACCTTTGGCTATCCGATTATTAATCGAAAAAATAATTGTGACATATTAAGCGATTTGCAAAAATAATCGTTAGTTGCAGCCTTAATATAATTGCTGTTTACCGTTTAAAGTCGTCTAGAGATTCTGTCATAGACTTTTCACTAACATCTTCAATTTGGAAACATCAGGATTGGATCACTCCTCTTTTCTGAGCTGAGTTCTTGTTTCTTTTGAGCAGATTTTATCCTGCTGTTAGATGTTTGCGTGGCTCATTGCTGCCTTTATTGCCTCCAGTGTCCCGTTGGTGTAACCTTACTCTCACCGTTCTCTTTCTAGATCTGGGTGAACGAGGGAACCAAGTTGGTGTACTTCCAGGGCACCAGGGACACGCCTCTGGAGCACCACCTGTACGTGGTCAGCTACGAGTCGCCAGGCGATGTGGTCAGGCTAACGAAGCCTGGATTCTCCCACAGCTGCTCCGTTAGTCAGGTAATCCTTCCTTTGCATCCTTAGCTCTGAACCCTGATGTTCCTCATGGTTCTGTTGTTCAATTCAGGTCACAGATTAGATTAGATCCGGACCCACCTTCTGGCTAATCTGGACCCAGCCTAATTTAAAACATTTATAAATTACTGCATGTTGTCTGACGACAGTGTCTAATTTCACTTGCGCCACTTCTACTGTTAATACGGTAAAGCCCTCCAGGATCAGGCTACATGTGATCCAAATGAGCCAATGAGCTGTCAGTCTGGGTTGCTGCTGCCACTACTTTTAGACACAGCAGGCAAGAGCCAGCTGGCAAGCACCGATGGGAAAGAAGGAAGACCATGAGAAGAGAGCAGAAAGTGTGGACTGCTACTTGGAAGAACTGCGGTGAACTGGTGAAAGAAGTGAAATGGCGTGCTCAAAAGAGATGACCCTGCACATTTTTAGAGGATGTTTGGCTCAACCTGCTGCTGTGAAGCAGGATTCTCCACCATGAACAGAATCGAAAATAAATCTGGATCCAGGCTCAAAATGAGCACCAGGGCAGCCTAAAGCCCACTGCCAACATTAAGACAGAAAAAAAGATTCAGGTGTTTTATAAAATATGTCAACATTAAGACAGAAAGAAAATAAGAAACGGTCAGTTCAGGGGTTTTATAAAAAATGGGAATCAGAATATTGTTTATAAACCAAACTGAACGATTGTTGTTCTTTACTTCAAAAACAGTTACAGCAGTGTATATCATAGATGCATAAACACCTCATTTTATTTCAGATTATAATTAAAAAGGTCAGAGGTTTACTCATGATAAAGCGTGACAGTTCCTGTGCAGTTTTATTGAACAGCTGACAGATCATCACCTGCAGCCGCACACGGCTGGATAGAGCGTGACGTTTACTATTCTGTGAAAACCATTTTAAGTTAAAACAACAGAACATTTCTAACAGGTCAAATGCCTGTAACTTCAAATAAATTGATAAAAGTTTGTCTTGCTGTTACTGATGCTCTCTGTCATTTCTCTCTCTCAGAACTTCGACTTTTTTGTGAGCCACTACAGTAACGTGAGCACGCCTCCTTGTGTTCACTTATACAAGCTGACCAGCACAGAGGATGACCCGCTGCGAGTGGTTCCGGAGTTTTGGGCGAGCTTGATGGAGCCACCAAGTAAGGATTGACAAAAAAAACAAATCTTTTCAGCAACTTTTAACTATTTATTACGGTTAAATTTGGCCTCTGTGTACTTTTTGTTTTTTAAGTCTAAGAACTGCAAACATCTTAAAGAGGTGGAGCCACCACAGGGTTCCTGCAGGTCCTTAAAAAGTCTTGAATACAGTTAATAATAAAATAATAAAATGGCCCTTCCCAGTTAAACGGCAGTCGAATAGCAGCCAACTATCCCTGCTCCTGTAAAGTCCTATAAATGAACTAATACATTCACTACAGTACTAATGTTAGCCTTTGTTCATAAGTAGGATCAATAGGGGGTTTTCAGGTGACGTCACGCTCACGTGACTACTCAGCGCGTCAGCCATATTGGGTGGCAGCCTTAGGCAGTATTGACAGTGAAAATGGTGAAAACGTGTGTAATTGTTGGTTGCATGGCCCGTGGAGGTGGAGATCAACGCTCTTTCTATCGCATACCAGCCGTAATCGTGAATCAATGTGAAAAAACAAAACAGCTATCTGAACAACGCCGTCACTATGGCTGACACGGATATCCAGGTCCGATTTGGACGGTGTGAAGCTGGAATACGCCAGAGTCTGCAGTGCTCACTTTGTCACAGGTAATTAACTATCAAGCATTTAAAACATGTAAGAATATATTAATAATAGGGCTTGGGCGTCATGACGTATTACTTTCCGTGGCTCGCAATGTTGACTGCCTCCGCCGCTGCTACTCAGACTACTGCCTATGACTACCGCGCGACTGGACTCCCTCTCTCAGCCGTGTTTTAATTTGATTAATTTCACCTTAACTTGATTTCAACCAGCGGAAAAGGCTCAAATATGTGAGAAACCCGGAGGGTTTAGGGAGGTTTGGCAGCTAACGTTACTAACCAAACCTTTTGAAACAATACATAGCAGCTAGTTAAAAATAGATTACATGCCTGAGTGGTTGTTAGCACTAACGGTTAGCACACTGTTTGCTGGCTTTATGAGCTGCAGCTCCTGAACCCATCCATTCGTAAACTGCACATGAGACTCAAAAGACTTGTAGCTTTGGAACTGTTCGCGCGCACCGCCGGCCGTTAGCCACCTAGCATAGCGAGCCCCTGCGCCGGATTGTTTACATTTTACCATCTTATTAAAACTCACCCGTCCACGTATGATGGCGATTTCCTTCATGTACATCACTTCGACATCTCGTACCCAACCAGATGTGAACTGGTTGTGAGCCTCTAGACCCTTGTACGGACTCATTTCCTCAAGTGTGTGCAGAGGGTTTTCACTGAACACCGGTAATGAACTATGTCGCCATGCTCTACATTTGGCCAATCATCTGGATTAGTGCTAAAACAAGGCTACCGTGGAGGGCATAGGAGTCCATATGGTCGATCACGGAACATTTCTCAGATATGTTCCATGATCTGGTGGCTCTAGCGTGCTGGCGTACTTATCCATTCGCGACATGATATATATGATATAACGTATAATAATATGCCACCCAAGATGGCGGACCGAAGCTGGCCAGTGACGCCACTGAAAACACCCTATTCAAATGATGCATTTTGATTTTAAAGTGCAGAAAATACAGAGAAAATCTTACGTTTCCCCTAAACTGGACGAGGGTACTACCCTGCGATATTAAAACTAAGCGATCGTGTTGACATGTTTTTCCAGGTTGCCCCGGAGAGTACAACCCACCGGAGATTTTTGACTTTCCCGGGAAGTCGGGCTTCCAGCTGTACGGCATGGTGTACAAACCTCATAACCTGCAGCCCGGCAGGAAACACCCAACTGTGCTGTTTGTGTACGGCGGCCCGCAGGTTGGTGGTTGAACACGGTTACGTCTGGATAACAAACAGGATTATTTAAAAGGATGTGTTTGGGGGTGTTTAGGTGCAGCTGGTTAACAACTCCTTCAAGGGGATGAAGTATCTCCGTCTCAACACGCTGGCGTCTCTTGGCTACGCCGTGGTCGTCATTGATGGGAGGGGCTCCTGTCAGAGGGGCCTGGAATTTGAGGGTGCACTGAAAAACAAAATGGTAGATTTAAGCGGATCTTACAAAATAAAGTTACAATCCTGTTGTTGAACCAAAATGGTGATGCCAAAAAATGTGTGTCCAGGGTCAGGTGGAGATAGAAGACCAGGTGGAGGGTCTGCAGTACGTGGCTGAGAAGTTTAACTTTGTGGACCTGAGTCGCGTGGCCATTCATGGTTGGTCCTACGGTGGTTTCCTCTCGCTTATGGGCCTCATCCAGCGACCCAACATCTTCAAGGTCAGTGGATCTTCTGTGGAGACGCACACATACATCAGCCGGCTGAGGTTGGTGGTTATTTCTCATATCAATCAAATTTCAATTCAGTTTATTTCATCTCAAGGCATTTTACAATTCAACCAGATCATCCAGTCAAATTGATTGCATCGACTCACTTGACTGGAATGCAATCCCTCACACCAAGAATGCTTGTAGCTTCAGTGGAGCAGTGAAAAAACTCCCTTTAACAGGAAGAAACTCCAGCAGAACCAGGCTCAGTGTGAGCGGCCATCTGCTGAGTGCCGACTGGAGTTCAAGAGAGACAGAAGCAGACATAGAAAAAAGAAGCATAGATACAAAAGCAGCTGTAAAGGCGGCCCCGGCCCAGGAAACACGCAGCCAGGCAGATGAGCTCCGAGCCAGCTCCCATGTCAGAGGATGAAGAGAGCACATCCAGTTAGTCAGCAGTCAGAGAAACAGGACTTCACTGGAAAACAGGCCGCCAAGCTACAGCATCTAGAAACAAAGGTGTTGATGGCAGCAGCGGCACAGATGATATTCTCTCCAGGATGGAGTCACAGCCAAACAGGAACAAGACCAGATGAAGCTACTATATGAGAAAAAAGCAGAGAGAGCAGAACTAGAGATTGAACTAACAGATTCTGCAGAGTGGGAGAATAGAGATAGAATGAAGCAGAATGATGAAAAAGGGGTCCCCATGTCCTCCAGCAGTCTAAGCCTATAGCAGCATAACTATAGAGATAGCTCAGGATAACCTGAGCCACTCTAACTAGAAGCTTTATAAAAAAGGAACGTTTTAAGGCTAGCCTTAAAAGTAGACAGGGTGGGCGTGCAGATGGAACAGTGGTTAGTGCACATGACCCATGTATGGAGGTTATTGTCCTCGAAGCGGCTGACCCGGGTTCGAATCCGGTCCTTTCCCCCTCTATCATACCCCCTTTTCTGTCAGTGTATTTTCCATAAAAAGGAGCCACTAGTGCTGTTATAAACAAATGTTTTTTTTTAAATAAATAAAAAGAAAGACTCACAATGATTGTTTTCTACTTTCGGCTACTTTAGATCGCCAATTAAATGTAAAATAATAGCAAATATAGGTAATAATATGTTGAAACTCCAAAAGAGGTTCGAAGAAACAGGTGCAGTACAGTTTGTCCGAGTGGAGTTGCCATATAATGACTTCAGAAGAAGGGGCGGGGCCACAAGCAGATCTGGTACCTACTACCATCAACTTACTTTAAAACATATTTTTAATTTTAAAAGGGACTGATGTAAGGGTGAAGCAGCATTTTACAGCCACATGGTGTCAGTGTTGGCGATAAGTTTTCCATGATTGTCTCTTGCCTGCAGCTGGCTGTGGCCGGCGCCCCGGTGACGGTGTGGATGGCCTACGACACGGGCTACACGGAGCGCTACATGGACGTGCCTGAGAACAACCAGCAGGGCTACGAGGAGGGATCCGTGGCTCTGCACGTGGACAAGCTGCCAAGCGAGTCAGTACACACACACAGGGGATTATTATGCATGCTGTTGCATGTCCCTGACTTTAGGAAATGTCAAATGATTGTAAATAAAGACTAGACTGCAGCCTTTAAAGCAGCAAATAGCTGAAATATAATAAATTAAACTTTTATTTAATTCATTGAAACTCAGGTAACTTTTTTGCGTTTTTTTGTTCATGACTGAAAGAAGTGATCTTTAGACACACCGGAAGTATTTGAACTATTTTATTGATCTCTGTGATCCAGTTTGGAGTCCCGCTTTGTAACGCATCGTCTTCTGCTTCTCCTTTCAGGCCCAATCGTTTGCTGATCCTCCACGGCTTCTTAGATGAGAATGTGCACTTTTTCCACACCAATTTCCTGGTGTCACAGATAATCCGAGCTGGAAAGCCCTACCAGCTCCAGGTTAGTGTCAGAAACATTTTTCTTTTCATTTTCAACATTAAGACGTCTATGGGGTGAAGTTTGTACCATTATTGTTGGAAAGAACGCCTTATACAAATTGAAATACAAACAAAAAATACAATTCAGAAATGAAGCTTAAAGGTAAAGAAGGTTTTGACACCAGCTTTGCCGTATTTTATTTTTGCTCATTTTAATTTTTTAGCAGATCTCATATTTTCAAATTTCATAATTTTCAGGTTTAGTTTTACAGATTTTTTTTCCTTACAAGTTGCTTTTACAAGATCACATTCTCCTCACTTCTGGGGGCGGGCTTTCCCAAGGAGAGAGAAGCAAAGATGCATTTTCTATTAGTTTGCAACATTTTAGAGTGAATTTTTTTTTTGCAACAGATTTTTGTTGAATTTTTTTTTTTTTTTAATGTTGTTTCCGTTTTATAAATTTGGACCAGATTTCTCTCCATAAGCGGCCTTCCTTAGGAAAAACTCTAAATCAAGTCACAGACTCGGCATCAAACTGACAACACCGAAAAAAACAGCATATATTGACGGCTATGGGGTGAATTTTGTACCATTATTGTTGGAAAGAACGCGTTATACAAATGGAAATAAAAATGAAAAATACAATTCAGAAATGAAGCTTAAAGGTAAAGAAGGTTTTGACAGCAGCTTTGCCGTTTCCACGGATTGTATTTTTTTCAAATTTTTATTTTTGCTCATTTAGCAGATCTCATATTTTCAAATTTCATATTTTTCAGGTTTAGTTTTACAGACTTTTTTTCCTTACAAGTTGCCTTTACAAGATCACATTCTCTTCACTTCTGGGGGCGGGCTTTCCTCTGGAGAGAGAAGCAAAGATGCATTTCTATTAGTTTGCAACATTAGAGTGAATTTTTGTTTTGGGTTTGAAGTAAAGAATAAATAAAAAAAATGAAAAAAGGGAAATAAAATTAAAAATATTGATTTGAACTGTTGCATTAAACATTATAATTACTTTTAAAACCTTTTTTTTTTTTACTGAGCAGTTTTTCAAAGATAATTTTTGCAACAGATTTTTGTTGAATGTCTTTTTTTTTTTTTTTAAAATGTTGTTTCCTTTTTATAAATTTGGACCAGATTTCTCTCCATAGGCGGCCTTCCTCAGGAAAAACTCTAAATCAAGTCACAGACTCGGCATCAAACTGACAACACCGAAAAAAAACAGCATATTTTACACCATATATATATTTAATGCTCCGAACTTCCATATCATTGTGTTTTTTTGCACCACATTTTTTCTCCCACTCTGTTTACAATTGATCAAAAATTTGTGCATACAAAATGACAATTTAAAAAAAACAAAAAACAAAACACTTTTCTAAGGAACATGCAGGCACTAACGCCACATTTCCTTCATCTCTAATAAACTGGATTTAGGGTTTTTCAATTTCAATTTATCTTTATTGTCATTGTGACAAGAACAACGAAATTTTAAAAAGTGCGATCGATCAGTGCATATGCTTAAAAACAAAAAATCACTGTCACCACCATTTACACAAAATATAAGAAATAAATAATAACTGATACAAAACAACTATTGATTATTGATGATTAATGGTTATTTTTGGTTGCATTTAGTTTTGTTATTGCTGTCGGGTAAAAAGGCGGTTGGTTCTTGTTCTGATTGCTCTGTATCGTCTGCCTGAAGGCAACAGTGTAAACAGAGAATGTCCGGGATGAGAAGCGTCCTTTGTGATGCGTTCTGCCTTTTTTAGACAGCGGTCGCTGTGCAACTCCTCCAGTGAGGGGAGAGGGCAGCCAATGATTTTTTTTGGGCTGTATTCACAACCCTTTATTTTTATTCTTTTACACCTGTGTCACCTCATGTCTGTAGCTAACAGTGGTTACACCTCACGCTCTTCAAGTCGTGTTCTTTACACTATTCCCAGGATCAACACAGATATTGGCAAAACATCATCTTCCTATGCAGCACCATGGTTGTGGCACAATATTCAAAACTCCCCTGCAATTACAGACTCTTATCCCGCTACAGCATTTTAAATCACTATTGAAAACTGCGTGCACAGAGAATTGTAACTGTTATTCTAGAGTCTAATTTATGATTGATTTTATTATGTTGTTTTTATGTTTTTATATCTATTACTGTACTGCTGCCTCTTGGC